>VYXH01006219.1:160718-205190 GCA_013397275.1 Burhinus bistriatus | reverse complement strand
CCCCCCCCGGAATATTATTATTATTAATAATAATATTGAAAATCGAGTAACTGTAATTTTAAAGCTAAAGAATCCTGCACCCAGGACACAATAAGGTTCAGCACTTCACACATATAAAAACAAGTTATGATCCCTGCTCCAAAGAGGTCAAAGAGCAGACATACGGCTGTAGACAATAGGAAAAACCACAAGATACTAGACAGACTGGGGTGTCCAGCTAACTGACCCAGAAGCCAACACTGTCCCAACTTCGAAGCCATGGTACTCAATGTGTAGAAAGTAACATTTCAAAATCTTGCTAACACTCAAGAGGTAAAAATTCAACATCTTGCTCAAAAGATGCCTACAGCTCCTTTGCTCATGGTCTCAGAGATTACATTAGATACTTTGTAGAGACTTTACAGTTTACCAGAAACATGAAGGGATTAAGAATTTTTAGAGCAAGAAGAGGTTAGTTGCAAAGAAATTAGTATCTCCCTAGAAAAAGGGAGTTTCATTCTGTCTGTCCTGAGGGACTGTACCAGCACCAGGAATAGAGGACTGTTTGATAAAATAAGATTCTGTTATCATACAAAAGTACAATTCAGACTACTCAGCAAGTTATTAGCTTAGCATCAAGAAGGACAAGCGTATTTAATGTCCCTATAGTCAAGAATGGCCAATTTGCTAGTAATGTTTCCTAAGGAACCCTTAAAACTCAAGACCAATATAGATTATTTTAGATTTTTTTTTCCCTTTCACTGCTACTAAAATTGTTTTCAAATGTTGTTTATCTTCTAGCCTTCACTCAAGATCTGCTTAATTTTTGCTGCAACTGGGAGTTATCTGATGTGGTGATGGCCTGGGCAAGAGGATAAAAAAAGTGGATATGTAAGAAGGAATGCAATAAAAAACTGAGACAAAGGAGGTTAGAATTTCTTTTTAATTATTTTGTCAAAGTCTAAAGATAAGATAGAAGTTCAGGATGAAACAGAAAATTGCTACCTTTCATTGAATACCTTTTTGGTGAGAAAAGTTTTTCAACTTCCTAGCAAACATTTCCTGACTCATAAAATGCTTCAGTCTCCAGAAAATGAAATTGCAAGAAGAAGTGTGAGAACACTAAAAATTCCCTTATCTAATTTTATTTACTATTTCTGGGGCTATATTCTATTTAAATTTAAGAGGAGGAGGAGGAAGAGGAGGGTGAAAAGGCAATTAGCTTTCAAGCAAGGGGAAAAAATTTAGAATATGCCATTCAGTTATAAAAATATTAGATTTGCTGTAGCAAAAGGAAGAATCAAACCAGGTGAGCCCTCAGGTCTAGAATGCTGATCTTGCAGTGACCAATATGCTTTCGGGGAAAGACCAACAGGAACAAACTACACTGCACACTATGGATTGTGCAATGCAGAGGAAAAATTGTGCAAAGAAAAAAAAGTGCTTCCTGACCCTTGCAGCAATCACCTTACTCCTTGAAGCATGAGATTTGATTACCTTCATCTCAGTGGGCACAACCATGAATATCACTGTATACCTTCTAACACCCAGCACGTTCTATTTGATAAAGGGACAACAATGTAAGAATTTCTAGACAGCTTCAATTCTGCAACCTGGGCAATAATTACAATGAGAAATCTATGGCAAGAACATGTACAAACAGCATCAAGGGCATTATAATACTTTGGCATTTAGGTCTTCTCTTTTGAGGGAGAAAATCCTATAAATTAATCAAGTCTAAGAAAACCCCACAACAGAAAAGCAAGAAAACTCGGTGAAGAAGTGGTTTATCTGATAGAAGCTTTAGGACAATACATATACCTGACATGTGGCATATACTCCTGTGGTCTGTCATGAAGCTTGAGTGCAGATTTTTCCAAAAGCCCCTGAACTCCACCCATCAAAACAATCAAATAAGAACATTGGCAGTTGAACATCTGTGTCCTGCTCAAAAACACACTGAAAAATACTTGAAGCCTGACATGCCTTAACTACAGAATAACTTCAGGCATGCAATGGTCTTGGCTTATGAACATCTTTCGACTGCAGCTCCGGTAGTAGCGCTGTCTTTCCTCAGTGCACACAGCATTAATTTATTGCTCCTCTATCAGCTACAAGACTCCTCACCAGCTTCAACACAAAACAATTTCAGTTGAACCTGTATGGAAATAAGGCAACAAGCCTGAGAAAGTGTACCAGTTCTGCATAAATCAGGTAACACAGTCAAGTACCACCTTCCACCAGGAATGAGAGTTCAAAGGGGTTTCGAGGGTGGGAACAGAGTCATGTGCTGAGCAGAGGTACAGAGAACTGGGCATTGTAGGCACAGATCAGAGAGGATTAGGGCTACTTAAGCAAAATGTTGAGCTCAAATTTTTACTTATGACAAATACTAGGTTTTAATGAACTCCAAATCTCCCATTAAATTTACTAACTCCAATTCTGGAAGGTCTTTTCAATTTTTTTTTTTAATTTTTACATTTTTTTGCAATGTTACTGCCTCCCAGCAAAGCCAGGAGTCTGTTAGATGGGTATTCCTTCTTCCTTGAGCGTATGTGCCATGTACTAAAACTTCACGGAAGAAGAGGGAAGAGGGAGGTTACCTTAGGTGTCATAGCTACTAAGGAGGAAATATGAATGGCCTGATCTTTTCTGCTCTTTGTAAACTTGTCAGTGTACCAGGGATGTGGAGTGTCAAAGTGCCTCACCCTACAGCGGGAGGGGGATTGATCACCGGGTAACAGTCCTACTGTCTGATGTCAGCTCCAAGACACAAGAGTATGAGAAGCAAATCATCTTGTTAGCCAAGATATACAAAAGAAGCTGTTACTGGAGAAATCAGAATTACCATAGTGTTTGCCAAGATGAGTGCCTTGGAATGTACTCAGCAAAGCCATTCTCTTCAACACCTTTTTTAACAGCAACAGTAGCACAAGATTAAAAGATTTATAGTCAAATATCCCACTTTTTCCTGATTCAGAGATTTCATTGAAGAGGCTTATGGACGTGTTTCATTCTAACTTCCATGTTACTTAAACACTACACCAACCTTTCTCTTAAGTTTTAGCTTCTCTACTCTGCAAGTCCACCTCTGTAAAGCAGTTACCATATGCTCAAATCACAGCTTGCACTTGAGCTTTCTTTATTTACACAAGATTTAAACATACGCTTAAAAATTTTGCTGAAGAAGAGATGAATTTCCAAGTCATGAGCGTTTTGGAACCAAAGTCAAAGAATTAAGAAGTCCAGTACTTGGATCTGGGGAAATACAAAAGCAGGAGAGGTGGCATGGCTTTAACACTTTCTTGTGAGTCCTTGCTGGGATGAAGGCGTGCTTGAAAGGACCAAAAGGAAATGGTAAAATGTCTTCTTGTTGCCTGAAGGTATTTAATACAGTGGAGCAAGGGGGATATATAATCAACGTTAAAGTGCTCTTCATAAATAATGGACAGTCTAGCAGCTTTTATCTACTCTGCACTTTAAGAAAGTTTCTACTGCTGAATATTTCATGAGCGAAAGGTAATTTATTGTGGCTTTTAAATTATACAATTCAGAAACTGTTAGAAAAAAAGTTCTATGTTCCAGCACAATAATGACTAGTTTTGAATTTCTAAAGAAACACTGGCAGCCTAAATACATATTTTGTAACCTAACACATACAAACTACTAGGGACACCTTTGCTCTAAACTGTAACTACTGATTTTTAAGATGTCCAGTCCTATTCAGCAACACAGTATTTATTTTCAAGTAAAGAATAAACCTGAATGTACATTTTCCTAAGACGTCAGTTCTAGTTTGCACTTCTCAACAAAATATACGGGTGATCACAGGTCATTTAAGATGCACATCTGTGACAGCCATTTTCAAGAAATCTGCTTTCTGTACATTATTTTAAAGGTGTATTTTATTACAGCCTTTTTCAATGACAATTAGAGTTCCACATAAACAAAACCATCAAGGAAACATACTGGTGAACAGGTGAATCATCAAGATGAGTTAGAGGTAATCTTAGCTCTGTCCCCTGTGAATATAAGGCTACGACGCAATCTTATTGCTGCATCCAGGGACAGATGCTCTGTGGGTGTAGATTAGCATGACTTTAGAGAAGTCAGTCATGCTACATCTGGTTTCTGTCAACAGAAGCACCAGTGCACTTCTCAGCATCAGATCTTCTCTGTACAACGTCACATGCCTGTGAAAAAACATGGGAGCCTGCTGCGAACCAGCACACCTGGCAGCTTTAGTAACACCAAAGCAAGTGGCTTCAGAACATTAAAAGGTAACATCCCCTAGCCAGAGCTATCCTTGGGGAACTTTTCAGTCATCTTTCTAAACCCCACACTTCCAAACCATACAGCTACTCTTAACGAAAAAGAACCCAAAACTAAAAAAAAAAAAAAACAACCAAAAAACCAAACCAAACAAAAAAACCCCCAAACAAAAAATATGACAATTCATTTTCTTTCTAAAGCTAAGACAGTAAAAATAGCTTTCCTTTCATATTTTCTTCATATGGTAACTGAGCCCCCAGCCCAAATCCTCTTATTTTACTCACCATCCCACTTTAAAAGACCAGATAATGAAAAAGTTAAAACATGAAAGGAGCTATCTGCAGAAGTTAGAAGCAATCTGAACAAACAGTACCACACATGGCAAGTCATCTACATGCTAATAGCCCCCTGCACGTGGACAAAACATGTCTGTGACAAAAAAGAGGTTTTTATTGAATGACCTCTTATGACACAGCAAGGGAGAAATCTGAGACACCTGGCTAACCTCTAGATCAATCATCTTTCTTAGTAGCAAAGCGCAGTGCAAGTCCCATGGAGTGATGGGACATACACAGAACAGCCATGCGCAAAGCCATACTTTAGATTTCAGATATTTTTCTGTGCATTTGTAAAAATAAAATTGATCTTTAGCACTTAATTCAAAAAGGCTTACTGCTTTGTTGAGATGATATGCCCCTCCTACATTCACCAGCAGAAAAATTCAGACAGACCTATCATGCATGATTTGGCATTAGACACCTCAACTGCAGCAATAAGGTTATTTTAAGGGAGACATATCTGCTCCAGTCTGAACCTTACACAACACATTACCATTGCCATGTATCTAAAATAATTGCTAAACTGTTTATTTATAGACGTAGTGAATGTGCTCCTTGATAACTCTTGTTTACTTAAGATGGTACTCAAAAGTAAGCATCACATCATTCATCCAGGTCTGTCAAATACTGAGTGTCAATGTGGAAGCTGCAAGCAATGCACAGGTTTTTCTCCTGGCCCATTGCACAGAGATAGATTTTTCCTTTGGTCAATAAATTCTCTCAAGACACTGCATTCAAAAGCCTTAGATGTATTAACAGCCAAATCATACTTTTAAAACACAGCTTTGATGTCTGTTGCAGAGCTGGTAGGAACAAGAACCTATAGGCTTTCTTGCTGGCTTTTACATTGCTCTTCTCTCATTACATGTTGTGGACTTGTGTGTAAAGGTAGAAGAAAAATCTTTTTTCGGGAAAAAATTCAAAAGGAAGAAAACGCCTCTGAAGGAAACAAAGCATCTCAGTTGTGCCCCCTGCTTGTGCAACAAGAAAATGAAGCTCATGGTAGTGCCTGCCAAAACAGACTGCACCTGGATCCAAAACATTATTGATGGGTAACTGAAGTTTATATATATCAATAGAGTTAAACACCAACACTCTAGACTAATGAAGACACAGACATGCTCTTCTGTTTGATAGTATCTAACAATTTGTCAAGTGACTGTAATCGAAGCCAAAGACAGCTTGTTTACTCTGTATTAAAATACAATATTTCATATCACACTGTAAAGAGTAAATGATACATATATCATCTGGTATTCAGATAGAGCTTTAGATATCTAAGAGAAAACGCGATGTGTCAGTTTAGATGAGCAATCCCACAAAGAATGACTATGATACTCATATAAAACTAACCTACGGACAAGCCCGTGGAATGCTAAGACCATCATGTCTCCTACACCAACTCACCCGATGGGAAATGAACTGACCCCTCTACAAATGGTGCAACTGCCCTGCTTCATATAGAAGAGATTAAAAAACTCGGTGCCCATTTCGCCTACTCCACCCTCATCCCTGGTATTGCCACAAACTAGTAAGAGACACAGAAAATTAGTCATTTTGAATGCCAGTGTTTAATATGTAACCATACTGAGAAACGATTCTTGGAAGAAAATTCTTGCATTGAAATAAACTTTATGTATCACTGAACTCACTCCATGATTCTTAGAGGTCAAACAAACAGGTCAACTTACGTAGCTCTCCTACTTTCAGTATTTCACACAGCATCTTTGTCAGCTCAATGCTACTTCGGCCAAACGGGCACTCATGCTTGTCTTCTCGACTGCTGTTCTCCAAGACAATCTGAAGGAGGAATCAAAATGGAATATAATCAGTTTGAAGAACCCATGAGTTGAAGCACTGTCCTCCACATCCAACATTTACGAGATATAACAGGCTCAACTTAAGAAATAGTATGTGGAGGCTCTGTTTTCATAAACCTCAGCCCTTCCCCCAGCTAAATGACCTATGTCTCTCTGAGGCAGTCAGCAACACAGAAGCAGTGCTGCTCCATGACCAACTGGGAAGCTTTGTCATTCCTATGCAACGTTGCTGTTCTGCACCATCCCTAGCTTGGAGAAACTGCAGTAGAAGCCAAAGAGAAAGAAATAGTTTCATTTCAAATTCGCCGGTTAAAGGAAATTAGATATAACGACTTATAGACATGAACACACCTAGAAAGAACTATAAAATAAAAAAGTGGGACAGAAATAGCATAGTTGGATTAAGGTTCCAAAAAGGGTCCAAACGTAAAAATCAAACTGAAGAAAATGTGTGCGTTTTATCTATTATGGAAGAAACTCGTGCTGGTGTGCAAAACATTTCAGGGAACTCTCACACTTGTATGGAGCCTATGAATGCTGCAAAAATGACTCAAGGAGAGCTCTTGTATTCTCTGTTGAGTGACACTGCAAAATAAACGGGAGAAAAGAATTCCTTGCACACTTTTACACCCATTAAGTTCTGCCATATCAGGTACAGTTGGGATAAAGTTTTCCCCGGCACTACAACTAAACAAGAGATTTCACTGCAGATGAAAAAATGAGTTATAAAAATACTATAGATTTCATTGAAGCTGTGAGCCTGAAAACAGCGAAATAAGGGCTGAAAAAATAGAAATGGTCAAAACAAATTCACAGTAAGAACTGTCTTTGCAGTAACAACTTTGTTACTTCAAAAAAAGAAACAAAACACATCCTAAACAGCTGCTGCATAGCCTGGGGATACAGGACAGAGGAAGAAAATGAATTTCTAAAGTAAGAGATTTTGCCAAGCACCAGAGAACCTCAGAGGCTCTGTAAATTTTCTTCACAAACAGGTGTTTAGACATTGCTCTCTGCTTTGCATTCCTGCCTCCTTAACTCCCATCTTCTTCACATTTGTTGTTTCTTTGGCTTTTTTGTTGGTTGTGGGTTTGTTTTGGGTTTTGTTTGTTTGTTTATTTTAAATCTTTCAATGTTGGCAGCAAAGAAAGCTTTGCAAAAGGCTCCAAGTGCGGAACTTCACCCAAAAGCCACAGGAGAGGTGGAGGAGAGGACCGATGCAACACTGGATGCAGCAAAACCGATCCCTTCCTCCCCAGATCTTAGTTGTGACTGTTTCATGCTCTCTTACATGCAGAAGCCTTCTCTGTGAAGCAGTTAAAGGTAGAAGTGGGAAAAGAGTGAAAACCCAGAAGCAAGTAGGAAAGTTACATGCTTCACACAGTATGCCAAAGCCTCTTCACCCAGCATCTATTTTAGTCCTACTGTACAAAGGGCAGCCTCTAGCTGATACTCTGCTCCAAACCCATCACCCAGGGATTTAAAAGGATGGTTGCTCGCTGTGTTATGAGAGTGGATGATTGCCGCCTTTAGTTTTCCAGTGTTGTTGTATTTTTAAATCACCTAGACTTCCCACACAAGCTTAGAAAGTCATTAAGAATATGTTAAATGTTTGACCCCCACAATTTTTTACCGGGCTTTTCCAACAGGACGGTGTCAGACGTTCACCAGTCTGCCCAGAGGAGTTACGTTTCCTTCCCAAAGTTTTGGTTTAAATTACATCTAATTGTTCCATGTCATCTCTGGATAACAGCTGTACCAAATCAAAGAAACACCCCTGCAATTTTTGTTTTACGTTGCTGCAGCCACTGTTTAAGGAACATGTGAATATTACTTTGCATTCTGGATGAGTCATACTGCTTCAGTCTCTTTCATGGAGGCTAGTGCTACATTTCCATACCCAAATGCAGGAGCGGTGATAGAGTAGCACAAGCGCAATGTAAAGCTGTATCTCAACACCTCCCTGAGATCCCTTCTCTTGTTTTGTTATTACTGTGTTTTATCTCTCACATAATAAAACATAAAATCTGCATACTGGAGGCGGGGGGCTGCTTTGACACAGATTTAGATACAGCAGAGAAACCCTGGTAATAAAATCAATGGAGAGGCAAAATGAAAGGGTAAGGGGGAGGGGAAGGGAAGCACTCGGATCAGCATTCCTGCTTGCTTCTGGCAAATGCATTTTGTTGAGTTTCACATTAACCCGACATATTAACATTTCATGAGCACATAAATATTTAATGGCGACACCATATATGCATATAATGGAAGGCAGAATTACAGCAATCAATAAGAATGCCACAGAAATAGTTAAGGCACTGTGTATTGCTATACAGCAAATTAAATGGCAATTTAAGTAATCAATATGTAAAGCAGCCTTGAAATGATCCTCAGACACACTCTCTGCAAGCATCATGTTTTAGCATTTGCTGTGCAAAATAAGGCAGAGCTGATGTGTTACATTTCTGTAAGAAAGGAAGATGGAAGGACCTTTACTACATCTACATATCTGTAGGCAAATTTGACAGATAGGGATCTTCAGTAAGAAACAGCAATGGTAAAAAGGGAAAGGAAAAAAAAAAAAAAAAAGAGGTTCTTATAAATACCCAAAGAGAAATCATTCCTGATCTTGGCAACAGATTTACAACATTCATTATTATATTTGTAATACTCTTTTCACGACTTTGGAACTCATATCCTGTTCCAAAGTAAAATGCTATAAATACAGCCGATAAGGGTATGATTTTAATGTTATTTACTTTATCACTCTGGTTATGGAGGAGAAATAAGCAGGGAATGGACATGTTTACTTCATAACTGGTAAAAACAATAGCAGGGAAAGAAACATAACGCACACACTGCTCTAGACTGAAAATACTTCCGTATGTCTACAGAGCGTACTGCTGGCTTGATTCACGTTTCTATCAAAACAGTTATTTTACCAAGGAAAGGAAACTAGTGAGGAAGTCACAAAGCCCACACAACCTTCATTCAAATGGAGGTCTGTCATTAATGCTCATGAAGTGGCTGCACCCTATTATCTTCCTCCTCCTCCCCCTCACAAATCCACAGCAAGTTGCAGATCCACCAGACATTTCACAATCGGCAGGTATGGTGGTTGAATTTTGCTTGGGGGAAACAAATGTTTTAAGGCAGAAACCATGGACATTGCAGGAGAACTCTTGGCACCATAGAACCATAGAATCATTCAGGTTGGAAAAGACCTTTAAGATCATCTAGTCCAACCATTAATGTAGCGCTGCCAAAACCACCACTAAACCGTGTCCCTAAGCACCACATCTACCTGTCTTTCAAATACCTCCGGGGGTGGTGACTCAGTCACCTCCCTGGGCAGCCTGTTCCAATGTTTGATAACCCTTTTGGTGAAGAAATTTTTCCTAATAGCCATCCTAAACCTCCCTGGTCCAACTTGAGGCAATTTCCTCTCGTCCCGTCACTTGTTACTTGGGAGAAGAGACCAACCTCCACCTCACTACAACCTCCTCTCAGGTAGTTGTAGAGAGTGATAAGGTCTCCCCTCCGCCTCCTTTTCTCCAGGCTAAACAACCCCAGGTCCCTCAGCCACTCATAAGACTTGTGCTCTAGACCCTTCACCAGCTTGGTTGCCCTTCTCTGGACACGCTCCAGCACCTCGATGTCTCTCTCGTAGCGAGGGGCCTGAAACTTAAAACAGTATTCGAGGTGGGGCCTCACCAGTGCCCAGAATAGGGGCACGATCACTTCCCTGCTCCTGCTGGCCACACTGTTCTTGATACAGGCCACGATGCCGTTGGCCTTCCTGGCTACCTGGGCACACTGCTGGCTCACGTTCAGCCAGCTGTCCACCAGGACCCCCAGCTCCTTTTCTGCCAGATGCAGATCCTCTTCTCTTCCTCTGTTCCTTTGATCAATACCATGAGGCAAAGCAGAAAACCACCATGCTGTGTAACACTCAGTAACAACAAAACCCTATTTTTTTTCTTTAGGGAAAAACAAAAAAATCCAGAGGAAAAAGGGAAAAGTGAGAGAAGCATAGAATGAGAGCAAAATTATATCACAAGAAGAGATTAATTGACTAGCAGAAGAGGAGAAAGGAAGAGGTTTAAAAAATATTTTTAAAAATGCAAGGAGGTGAAATTTTTCAGAAACCACTGTTATCCATTTTCTTGACATTTCTACAGATGAAACTCTGTAGCCTATTAAGGCATGGGAATCTAACAGTATTTGTAGCAGAATACAGGTCTGTACAGTTTTTACTATTTTTAAATTATCTACTATATATATTTCTCCTCTCTTATTTACAAATTCTTACTGTAAATGGAAGAGAAACATTTCCCAATTATCAAACAAAAGCAACGAGTGATCAGAAAGATAAATCACCGTATTTCCCAAGGCAGACTTTTCAGGCAGCAGTTGGTCAGCAACTAGTGAGAGCTGAATTTCTTCTGGGATTAAGCCATATGAATTGCCTGAAGTATCCTGTTTCCTTTGACGACAAAAGTCTTTTCAAAACGTGGAAGGCAGCCCTCCAACATCCAATTGTCCAACAAAGCATTTAGAGAAATACAGGAAAGAATGGTCCGCCTTAGAGAATACGTTAGATTGCTGCTTTTAACTGCAAGATCTTTTGTACTTCTTCTTGTGTTATAATCAGTGGTGCTCAGCATCACCCAAAGAAGGCTCACCTGCCTTTGTAAGATATCTACCAATGACATGGACAGTAAAGTAAAGAAATTCAGGTGTCATGCCAAGTTCACAGAAGAATAATACAAAATCTCCATTAGCAAAAGAAAAAAAAAAACAACAAACAAACAAAAAAAAAGAAAACACAAGACCATCAGTGAAAATCAAAAGATTTTCTAACTTTACAGCAGTGTTCTTCTATGATCTTCCCATTGAATTATTCATTGAGTCCACAACTACCTCAGGACCACAAAACAGACCCTCAGGGAGGCAGTGGACTAAATTAAGAATTTTCCACATTTGACTACCATGGGCTTAAACATCTGCATCAGCTTCAATAATGAAGCTTCTACCTGCAACTAAGAGTTAATGACTGGCAGAAAGCAAAGTTTTGAAGCCAGGTATATTCAAAAGGTTCCTCATCAAAATCCAGGGGGATGAAACCACCAGACAAATATTGCTCCTTCACTGGGAGGGAATATCAACTTAGCCAATCCCTTAATCCCTCACATTAAAGATTAAATCAACTCAAAGTATACTGCCCACAGCAACTGCAGATGCAATTCTCAGATTCCTGAACCAACCTCAGAGCTTGGCAATGGAGTAGAGATTCGTTATGATTACGAAGTAAATACAGAAGTGAAAGGCAAGACTCACTATAGCCGCATCAATACTTATAATAAATCCTACAGCAGAGAGTTCAACAAGCATTGCTGCTCTATTAAAAAGAAGCATTTCCCCAGATCTATTTTGTAGTACTGTCTAAAATGATCCTACATTAATAGAGAGCAAGTTTTGTAGCAGTCTGCTGGAGGTTAATATCAAGATGTTCAGAGAGCCAGTTAGTAAAGACGGTAAAAACCTCCTTAGACCCAAAATGAAAAGTCAGGCAGCATTTTAATATCCAAAAACTGCAGGGATGTTGTTCCTTTTCTTGACAATGCTTTTCCTTTTCCTAAGCCTCCTTATCACATAGGGTAGGCTTCACCATTCCCTTTTCATTTAGATGCTTTAAATAACTCTAGGAAGCAAGTCCTAAGGATATGCTTCCTGAGAAGGATAAGGGACTCTACTGCAGACAGACTCAGTTTCCATTCATCCTCTTCACCCATTTTGCTTTCTTCCTAAGGCACCTTGTCAGCTGCCTAAACTTCAGCATGTGTTCTTCCAAGATCCTTCACTCAGCACTGTCCCCTCTAACCTGTCTTTTTATCTTCATTATTTTATTTTCAATTTCCCATGCTTCCTCTCTCCCTTATTTCAGCCTTCCTTCGCATTCCTGAGGCATTACAGAAATTCCTTATGGCAAAACTAAAGCAACAGTTACGTCTGCCTTCCTCAGGAAAGCATCAGAATTGCAATTCAAGCTGAGATTGGAGAGAAGAGCTGAGACCTACTACAGATACTATAAAAGAAAAAGGGGCCACTGACACGAGAAACATGGACGCAAAGCCGTGCCTTATTTGAGGAACATCGAATTGTAGGACCATGTTAAGGATCAGACACTAAGAGTCGGATATGTGCTTTGTCATGCACAACTATGAAGAAGCACCTGGGGGAGGATAACCAGTGCATCACTTGAGAAGTGCACTGTAACCTGCTGCTCCCGGGGAGAACTGCTAACAGAAGGCACGGAGCCCGCTATGGCAAAGCAGCCAGGAGACAGTGACACAGTCATACAGGGCAGGAGGGAAAAGCATCTGATCATGTCATTATATGACAACATATAGGTAACAGGGTGAATTCAAATTTTCGTGGTAATATTACAGCCAGTGTTTGACTCTGTAGCCATATAACACTTCTCACAAAGATGGCTTAAAATTGCCAATAGTTGGTTTTCTTCCGGAAAGTTATGGTGTGGGGTTTTTTTCCCCCTCTTTTAAAATAAATCTAGTGCCAAACTATCACAAGCTAAATTTGGATGGTTCTGCAGTTGCTCACCTAGCAATAAATTTTGTTGCTCACACAAACACCTTAGTGTGAAGCATGATTGTATTGTTTTCCATCAAAAGCTAAACGCACAGTGGTTTGTCTTGAAATATTATGTATCTTCCTCCTTTCTTTGCCGCTCCATGCAGACCCAACCAAATCACTGTAAAGGCATGGTGGCAAGACCCAAGATGAGAAGGCCCAGCTGGTGTGTCATCTTCAGAAGCAGCACCAGGATGCGCTTTTCACTTCCCACAGGCACAGGCAGGGGGGGAGTGATTTGGTGTTGACCTGGTCCAGTTTCAAAACTACCAGCCAGGTATTCCTTCTCCCTCCATGCCCCACACAAACATAAGAAGGCAATGCTTTCCCTGCAATCCTCTCCTTTCTCGCCTGTGGCGGAGGTGGAGTGCAGGAAACTGCAGTACCTGCAGAATATAGCAAGTTTTTTAATTTTCTTTTCTTTCATTATGTGAAACTGGCCCTACTAATGCTCTGACATTATTGTGGTATGGATATATTAGAAAAGCATCAATCTTTATAGCACATCCATGAGACTGGCAGCTACAGCAGCATCACAAAAGCTCCCTGCACAAAGTAAATGGGAAAACCTGTGAGAGTCCATAGCTAGTCTTCTTCTCTCCCCATGTATACACGTCTCAGCTTTGCAGGTGGAGGGATCATGGCTCCACAAAAACCAGCCAAATCTTTCTGTGCTACTGCTGCAACTCATGGTATGATTCAAAACCCTCTGCAGACAATAGCTAGACTTGCAACAACTTCTGGACCCTCTGGACCAGGACTTTGTTTAGCCAACAGGTTCCATATACGTGGGAAAATTTAGGTGTGCTATGAATGGTGATAAGTGATCTGAACATCTGCAGGACTGTAACACTGTCATATGTACCTCATAGCACCTACCACACAGCGCTGTGCAGAGGGTGCCATGACTCCCTTACAATTCCCTTCCTCCCTCAGTACTAACTTAATTCTGTGTTTATGCTGCAACCAGTCACTCGAGGCTTTTGCCCCTTTACTCTAGGGCACCCACCTCAATTCTGCCATCAGCAGGCCCTCAGAGCAAAACCACACAACTTCCTGGTGTGTTGTTATAGAAAGCAGAGACAATGAGTGATGTTTGGGAAAAAACAAAAGGCAGGCAGAAAAAGAGTTAGCTATCCAGTGGAAAGTAAGAACAGAGAATGGAAAGAGCGGCAGAGAAAAGAGAAGACAAGAACACATTAACAGGCTGGGAACCACTGGGCTTAGGCAATTAGGTCTCATGTGGAAAACTGCGTTCCTTCGCGAGACACACCAGGAAGACTCATGTAGCAAAGCTCACTTTTCTCTCTACCTTTAGCAGAATAGAAATAAATTACATCCCTTTTCCTACCATTTCTGGTGGGGGGAAAAAATGGCATGGCAGTTTTATTTCAGAAAATGCTGAAATTATATGTTGAACTACTCATATCTGATCAGGCTAGAATGAGTAGGCATGAGGAGACTTTGTGAATTGGCGGAAGGATGTGTAGGCAGCCTCCTATACAACAACTGCATGGATTAGAAAGTATACGACAGACAGTCTGACTGTGACTCAACCCATTAAAGTTCTGAAAGGTCTCTGCAGGATGCCAGCAATCTTCCTGCCTGCATCACCAGCACTTGCAAACAGCACCTGCTCCTCCACTGTGACTTCTGAAAGCTTCAAAAGAACTCCCTCCTTAACCTCCCCAAAAGCAGCAACTCAAGTAGCTGCTGGGGAAGAAGTGTCCCTGCATCACGGCTGTGTGAATAACCGATTTTCCAGCTCAGCAGATGCAGGGGAAAGGAGATTTTTCTACTACTGACCCTAAACCAGCTCAATTTTTAATTTTCAGGTAATTAAAATAACTCTTGGCACAACGAAATTCCATACGTTGTTTTGATTTGGAACATTTTAATAACTTTTAAAATTTGTTTTAAATGCAAGAACAGAAAATTTAGGAGCATACCACTAAATATCTTACACATCATTCACAAAAACCTAGTAGCAATAGAGCCACTAGAAAACATACTAAGGGATTAATAAGCCCAACTTTTCAGCATGGATTTCAACACTGGCTTCCTACCCTGGTGACAATATTTTATGCTGAAAATTTTACATTCAATATCTAACAAATATTTGCATGAAACGGATAAAATCAACAGGAAAAGGGATAAACCTTCTCTCCTACAGATGAGGGACTTGAATTTCAGGCTACAGTTAAATGATCTCTTTCCAAGGAATACTTGTTTTTCCCTACACATATGAAGAACTTACTAATCTAATAAATGGCAAAGAATTCGGCACAAACTTGGGTAGCCACCTGGGCAGAATCCAAATAGGTAGAGGTGGACAGCCAGCACTCAAACCCGGAGCCACTAAGTTTATTTGCAGTTTCTGCCTGAAGCACCCATCTCTTGTGCTTAAACCAAACAAAGAGACACAGTATTGTGTCTTCTCAAGGCAGAATCTCAGCCCAAAGAAGCAGTGAGACCTGCTAGAATATGGCTGCTCATAAGCACAGAAGAAAAATATAGAGAAGTCACTCACTCGTCAGTCATCAAAACCAAATTCATGAGAATGAGAAGTTTGGACCTCAGAAGAGACAATGTTGTACAGGACTTCTTTATGACTCACCTGACTCAGTGTGAAATACTATAACCTCTAAGTAAATCCTACACTCCCTCCCAGATGAAATTTATCACTATAGTTTGATGCCTGTGAGGAAAATGTAAAATAAAGGAAAATTTCAATGGTAGTTCATGAGAAGCTAAGGTATCGTTGCTGTAAATTCAGTTTACCCAATAGCTTCTGCCCTTTCTGCCTGGAAACACCGTTAAATTAGCCGAGATCCAACATGAATGGCAGTCCACTCACAACTGGAGCAGTAGCTTGGATTTTGCCGCCTGCTGTCAAGAACACTTGAATGAACATTGACTGCACCTGTAGGAGTCAACTTACCAAAACTGCGAAGCTACTATTTCTATAGAAGCATCTCAGGCACAAACATGGCACATTTAAACACAGGACAACAACTATCAAATTTCTCTTTTTGGGTTACAAATAAAAGGAGAGCTCCATTTTGGTTCCTTTAGCTTGCACTTAACACCAAATTAAGTAGATATCATTATTTTATATCAATATTAGCAATCGCTGAAGTGCATGTGTACAAAAAGCAAAATCAGTCAAATGAATACACACCTACAAACACATATGCATACAAAATATTGCAGTTTCATATATTTGTACCTCTCTGCTCACTGTATCTTGAAAACAAAATCGATCTGAATAGTCTTGCACCACAAATTCCCGAACAAATCAATGACAAAGCACCAATAAATGGAGATACTAATAGCAATGGTGGCATAATAGTATTTCCGTAGAAAGGTTTTTCCTCAGACCCTTTTTACACTCAGGAAAGTTTCGAAGGCACACTGCTACAAATTACGAGTAAGAAAAATCTCAAGATGTCTGCACTGAAGAAAGTCTGTTTTAAATGGTAACTTATAATTTTATTTTTAAAATTAGTAGAATGCAAAGCTGAAGTAGTTTTGGAAAGGAGCAAATTGGAACCGAGGGGGGAACTTGTCTGCTCCAAAAGAACAAAAAACCCAGATTATCTGTCACAAAGCTTTATTCCAATCATTTTCTTCACTGTTAACTTAATTATACACTCTGACTGTCCTATAATTATGTAGCTTGGGAAGCTGCCAATTATTTCCTGTGGAAAATTTTAAAATTTCTTGCAGAGATTCAACATTACTTCCATCAATGCATTCCATATACTATGTCACCACCTTTTAAAAGCAAAGCCTCTGACAATAGTGATTGATTATTTAAGTGGAACCTGAAAAAAATGCAGTGCATATCAGTCACTGATAGCACTAGACAATTAATAAAAAAGAAAAAGAAAAGCTAACTCAACAGGAAGCTAATTCAATAGGAAACTTTTTTAAAAATCCAAATGATAGCTAAGGACAACACACAATCAAAAAAAACATGGGGTTGTTTTTTTCCTCTCCACTAAACAACCTTTCTTCTGGAGGATCCAGTCATATTGTATAGTAAACAAAAAAACAAGATTCAAAAACAATTAAAGTCTAAATGAAGAAAAACAACACTGTCTTTATCTGAAGGAAGACAGCAAGTAAAGAAAACGTATCACTGTAATTTTAGGAATAAGTGTCCAACAGGAAGAAGGTGAATGAGAGAAATGGACTGTTGGGAAGTAGGTAAGAAAGAATCAAACAGGGAAAAAGTTTGGTTATTTTTGTTTCCTCCTTCACTGTTTTCACCTTGAAATGCCTTCTGCTTTCAAGATGCAGAGCTACCCATCTGCTCCACTGCCTTCACACCCATGTTCTTCAACACGTTGCAATTGTATTTACTCTTCCTATGAGTACTTTAGTTTGGTACTGGTGTTTGAAGCCCCGCTGCGGCCCCCCCAAAGGGCACTTTGGTTTCAGACATCCTTCCCACCTAACTAATCCATTTATTATGCAAATTATTTCTAAGCAGAATCATTTATGAGAGGCAGAACAAGGAATGAAAAGGGAAAAGATTACTTATTGCCTGTCTTCTAACTTCTCCTTACGCTTTTTCTTCAGTAATGAAAGAAGGTACTTTACTAAGGGCCATGCAGCTGGGGCATCCTAAGAAAGCGACAGGTCAGACTACAATGATTTGTGCTGCCCGTTAAAATGCAGCACTGCCAATACAGTCAGTGAAACCGCTATGACTTCCTGATAGTATCTGCTTAATACACCACATTCTGTCAGGAGAAACTTCATATTTTCCAAGTTCATTTCAGACAAGCTGTGGTTTCCAGTCTCAATTTTTAATTACTGCACAGCAGAGATATCTCATTTTGGGGCTTAGGAATTAACCCATGCAATCAACTGTATTGCAAAGGGCCAAGTTGAAGATAATCTCTTCTCCTAGGAACCAAAATATTTCCTAGTATCAACAATGGAAAAAAAAAAAAAAAAAGAGAACTCCTGCCAAACTAGTTGTTCAGTAGGCAAGTGTTATTTGTACAGCTAACAATTTATTGAGGAAACTTAACTTTGACCACAGAGGGAATTTTTGTTAAGGTATGGGATTAGAAATACGTCTGAAAAAATAAGCAAGGCTGTGCACGTAGAACAAACTGGTGTTGTGGGAGCTTTGGGAACCAAAGGCCATGAAGAAAAGGCAATGTTAGATGTGAAATAAGGAACTCAAAGCGAGGAGCAAACAGGCATGTCAGGGCCCACAGGAAACTACTGTACACCAGCTAGTAAGTCAAGGAGATGAAAAGATAGAAAGTAGGTGTCTTTCGTGATCAAAGACTAGCAATGCTGTAGAAGTTGCACAACACCATTCATCTCAGAGGTGTTCAGCATGCTGTTAACGTGACCAGGTGGACCACCGCAGATGAGTGAGCTACCACGCCAGCAGTGCTAGTATAAGCACTGAGTAGAACTGCTCGGGAAAGATGGGTAGGCCAACATACTCCCAAAGTGCGTTAACAGTTCCCAGAGTAGCTCTGAGTAAGCAACTTAATCTGCGCGTGCCTCAGTATGGCATTTCTAGCGTACGTGTGTTTTTTTTCTCAGGCAGGAAATACATGAGGCACCCAGACACTCTCCTAACAGGAACCACACAAGAATAAGAACAGGCATCTCAAAATAACAGCAAAAATTCTCAGTAATGTAACAGCAAAAATACTGCATTATAGAAACAAAGCTGAGCCAGCAACAAAGTCCTTTATAAAGAGTGGCTAATTACATGCTACACTGAACCAAATTTTTAAGACAGCATTTGCAAGATGAAAATGAAAAATAAGAAAAGATTGAGCGATGTCAATCAAAGCTCTATTTCAACAGAATTTCTGTCTTCTTTAAATTCTTTCAGACTTTTTTAAAACATGACTGTCTCCTTTGGGAGAACTGGCTACTCCTACTAAGTGTATTCTCTAAACTTAGAATTTTCAAAAGAAGCCTATGAAGCAGGACGGCCCAGACCTCACCAAATGTTAATGAGAAACAGTAACCAATTCTCTTTTTGTAAACAAAACCACAATTCAGCATAGTTTATCCAGAAAACACACTCATTGTCCAGTATGTGAAACAGACCTTAATTTCAGGGGTTTACAGGGGTTGACAATTATTACTGTATTGCATGCAACCACAGTTTGTTTTAACAGTTATTGCTAGATTCAGACTGGGGAAAAAGATATATTTAAAGAGCAGATCTTACAATCTTGTGGCCTTCTATTATGTCTGTGGATCATCCTGGCCTGGATATCAGCAGGCTCATTACAAACCTATTAGAGCTTTGACACTAATCTATTTTGAGCAAAAACTAGATGATAAAGCGTATTAAAAGTTCACTCTTCACTTTTTAGCAGAAATGACTGTGTGTCTACTGTCTCCTTGCTATACACAACCTTCTTTACGCAGGTCTGCATGTGCACTTTTTCATGGGGAGTTAAACCATCCCTACTATTTCAAGACACTGACTTTCTAGACTATCCTCTACTCCCATCTGTGCTCGCTAGGTTTACGCGTGGCAAATATTTATTTCAGTAAAGGTCAGGAAAAGTTGTTCCATTCAGAGGCAGGTATTATTCAACTGCATGTCTCTTCTTATAAGGATGCAACACATAACTTGCTTTAACTATCCTTGTAATAACAAACGTAGGAAGTGGAGTAGGCAGGGGGCAGGAACGGGTTGTGCAAGTGAATCATGATGCTTTTTACCTATTTTTCTCCAAGCATTACCTCACCTATAGCAGTAGTTTAGTGGGAGCATCTTAACTCTCAGGACACTGCCAACTCAGTCACTTAACAAGGCATTTGCTGATCAAAGCCTCCTTCCCTGACAGTTTTTGGTAGACTTAGAGCAGGGCAGAGAATCCTGCACACTTACTCATTTCTGAGCTTATGGACATCCATCACGTATTTGAAAAAGACACAGGCTCATCTCCCTTCTCTTCACAGGTCTAAGCAAAAAGTAGTATTTGCAAAAAGTAATATCTATAATATTTGACTCAGCAATGACAGACCAGACAGCTGTACAGCTTTCTCCCAAAGCTTTAATAGACTTATGTCATGTTTTAGTGTTATGTGCTTTGCCTTCCTAGAGTTTGTTGTTAATGATATCAGGATTCTGAACCTTCTCTTCAAAGTCAACTGTAAACAGGACATCATCACTGTGAACAGGCAACCATGCAGATCTCAAAGACCAGAAGTAGTCTTACCCGTATATAAGCATCCTGGTGATGTTTAGCAAAGTACAGCATGTTGTCAAGTGCCAGCATTCCTGGAGGGGTCTGCGTAAAATCCATTGCTGGGTTTACATGATTCTGTAAAAAGATAAAAAGATCACTAAATTAGCATCTTTACAAAAGCTACCAGCTTGCCGGTGATGTGCACTGTGTCAGCATACTGTGCCCAAAAGCCCAGCAACAGAGCTCTTTTTGCTGAGCAGAATACTCTTAACAAGGAAATGGTCCGTGCCTCAAAGAACTTTAAAGCCAAGTGCAAACAATACCAGGTTGGTATGTCAGTCATTCACTTCCATAGCTATGGAATGGAGTTTCCCAAAGGTCGAATGCTTTAGAAGCGCAGATCTGCAAGTCTTTCATGGCAGATAGACTCCTCGGTGGTACTACAGACTAGAAGTACTATTTACATGAAAATGTAAATATATATGCAAACTGCCACCAAAACACCTATTTATACAACTGCTATGGAATGATTTCAAATAAACCATGAAAAGGAGAAAAAACTACTAGATTCAAAAGCTGTATTAAGTCTATTGGATCTTGTGGACTCCTGAACACAAAGCGCCTCAGACAAAAGTATATGAAATTAAACAGATTCACCTTGTGGAATTCAGGTAAATTTTTTGGTACGTTCTGAATCTATGAATTTCAACTATGGAATTAATGAATGAACATACCAAATATAACTAAAACTTGTTAGCTTCCACAGGCACCTACAAATTTCAAATGTTCAGTTTCACACACTATATGAAAAACTACATTTGCTCAAAATATTCATTAACCCAGTCCATCTTTTGATTGGATGGAATCAAATGTACATTTGAGTAAGTTTCACATAGTTCATGATTTAGATACGAACATTTGCCTGGCTACAGACACCTTGAAAACACCACAGAAACTGCTCAGAAAAACAAAGACCCAAGAGTATGTCTCCATCAAAAAATTCCTATTGTCTGCTACGCTCTTTTATCAGTATCACCTTTGTAAAGTCTCCAGCTCCACTCATCATTCTGACACACAAAGATTTCTCTACTTGCTTTGTGATGGCATTTCTATTCTGCAAGACCCAGCTGACAGAGACTTTAAAAGTGCATTTACTAGCAGAAAACTATCTGGCGAAAATCAGCACAGATTTCTTCTTCCATCACTCTGTTTCTGCTGTGTGCTCAGGGTCTGATCCACCCACCTCACTGACAAAAGCATAGGTTTTACTACTTTTCCTCCTGTTGAATCTGTCAGGCCATAAAGCTGTAGGAATATGAGATTCCACTCTCTTGCCCATCTTATCTTTAGACGTATGATAGGCTGGGTTTAGCCAGTCAATAATTCATAGTCACATGAAAGATGAGAAATATTAGAAAGCAAAAACTATATATTAAGATGGCTGCCGCAACTTTAAAAGTAGACAAAGATTTTGGGCTGAAGGTGGCATGCACGATCCATTCATTTTGCGTCTCCAGCTTAGGAGAACTGGTATACAAGCAAAACAATCACAGCTTCATCATTTTGCAACATGGAATCAAGAGGTGTCTGGAATCCTAGATTTTATATAGAAATATCTATGCAGTATATATTTCAGAAGGGTAGTAGTCTAGGGCAGGAAAGCAAAGGCTTACTGAGTTGGGTTTTCCAAAAACTCATCTTTTTTTAAACTTCCCCTCCCCCAAACTTTCAGCTGTTCATCTGAATGACGAACAAAAGCCCTTCGTGGCTTATTTCTCCAACTCAACCTTCCATCTTCCACATATGATACATTTATCAGTCAGAACATTTAAAATCAGTAGACTGCTTCACGCACATCACAAGCCCAACAGACTTCAGCTTCTGGGAGGAGAAAAGTGTCCTTCTTGCAATTTTCAAGCATTCCAGAAGGTGCATTTCAAGAGAGCCTGAGTCTGGCCGACACACAAATGCCCCCTGCCCCAAACCCAGCATGAATATCTTAGTAGGACCTTCTATGCATTTAAAACCACCTGCATTTTGGGAGTAAAGTACAAGTCCTGGGGAACTCCACTTGATACTTAGCCTTGCCATGAGGTACGTTTCCTCGGAAAAGCTGTTGGGAAGCTGTCAACAAGGAACCATACAGCACCAGTTTTACAACACCTTTTGCAAGCAGAACTTCAGCACAGGGCTGCACATACGACCTTCAGCCCCATACTACAGCACAGAGGGAGTATACTTGGATAAATACCTGGCAAGCAGACAGAGGATCAAGACCCATCTACCTTTCTCCAGCTACTAAAATAATAGCACTCATTTCACTGGTATTTACAAACAATGTTAAAATAAAAGCAGGACACTGAAATAAAAAGGCTGACTTACTGTTGTTTGAATAGTTCTTTCCTTCACCCCATTCTACATCTCAAATTATATAGAAACATCAACAAAAACCAGAGAGGGCATGAGAAATCTCACCACATTTAGTAAGGAAGGCTCATTTTGTCTCTTACCATCACTACTAGGTCAATGTTCAATCAGAAAAGCCATTTCTCCATCACTTACTACTTTTTCCCCAAGTTAAACCAATACACCCAGCTATTTTCAGTTGTTTGTTTCAAAAGTGTCTGTCACTGTGGATCCCAGGATAACTAGGACTTGATCTTCAGCTCTCTTAAGTCAAATAACTGGAGATATGCCAGCTGATAATAGCTGAGGATCCACAACAGAGTTCTGGCATGTGTGAGACTACACGTTATCTCCAATTATTCTTCAAATTCAAAAGGAATGCCAGCTACTTTGTTCCCTTCCTTCTTCCTCCCTCCCCCTAAAATCATCCTTTTCTTAACATGTTGAATGTTTATGGTTGAAATACTAACTATTGAGAGTGGGTTTAGAAATGAGATACAAAGACAAATTATCTAAAATGCTGTAGTGAATAATTCACAAGTATGCAAACACCCCCACCTACAACATAATTTATTAAATATATGGAAGACAACGCTTCAGGCATATTAGTTGCATCTGTTCAGTATAAAGTCTATTACATTTTTCTACTTATAAAAAGACAAGAGTAAGAAATACAAATGGAACAGATTTGTTGCTTCCAATTTTTCAGATGATTTTTGAATTTTTCCACTAGACTAAGTAATATCTACACATCTTTCAGCTTCAGCATCTGAGCGGTATTTAACAGCTTATGCTCTTATACTGTATATGCTAACACACCAAAAGCATCGAGAATTTGTTAGCCAGCTTAGTAGGGTACTGTGGAAAGGAAAACTCATTCTTTTGGATAAGATGTAAACCCAAAATCATGTCTGCTTATGCCATTAAAAAAAAAAAAAAAAAAAAATCACCTGGCATGTTTCACAAGATTACAGATATTCTGAATAAATTCCAGTGCAGTAATTATATTCAGACAACCTAGCATTCTCATGCAGTCCTAGCTGCGTAAAGCTTTCTTCTCTGTCCTGAATGGCCCCACTGTGTTACTTTTGGCTTCCAAGGCAATCTCTGAGGGATGTATAGATTTCAGTCATAAGAACATGTCCTCACACTGAGATGCCTAATCACAGTAATAGTGTACTGTCTGTAGACACCTGCTAATGGAATAAGCACCGCTCATTCCTTATATTATTCTTAACAACAGTATCTTCCAGATGCATATGCTGAAGCACAGAAACCATTTATTTCCCTGCATTCCTAGCTTATTAAGGTAAAAAAATTTTATTTCTGTCTTGACAGATGTCAACAGCTTATCACAGATTTTGCATCAGTGCTATGTAAATCAGTTGCCAAGTCATGCTAGTTTGTCCTGAAAGCTGCTTGCAGTAGGTGCTAGACCCGGTAATAGCTGCTCTACGCAGAAGAGCAAACTTCTGTTTTCCCAACCCCAAAGTAGCTCAGGTGAAATGCTATTCTGTACGCCTCACTTCTGTAGGTTTGTATGACAAAAACACTACAGAAGTTCCCAGGGAGGAATTAGGACTGTAAAAGAACTGATGATAGAAGAACTTCAGAACTGAAGAATCCCATTTAAATTGTGTCAATCTAAGATGAACCCTCTCAAAACTGGTCATATTTTTTTGTACAGAAAAAGGAACAATCTGTCTACAAAGATAGTGCCAAGGACAGTAATCACTTTCTCCCATCTTCAATTACTTGCACTTATTCATCATCTTCTTTCTTTTAAATCTAAACCACGGTTCTGTGGGCTACGAAGGAAGGCAATCACTTGGTTCTACAACACCTACACAAAAATGTTCCCTGGGTCAAATGAGGAAATCACAGTAGTACGTACATGGATGTTTGTTCACATGAACTCAGGACCAGGAGGATGGGAACTTTTTAAGTGATATTCACAGTGAATTATGAATTGATAAACTTATGTTGGAAGTATCAACGAGCACACAGCCTCACCCCTTCCCTAAATAATCCTGAAATTTTACACATCAAATGTTCCCATCTGTTCATTTACACAAAAATTACAAATATGAAAAAATGCTACATTAAAAAAAAATTTATGAAGAGGTAGTCAGCTAAAATTCTTAACGAGGAAGTAATTTTGGCTTTTTATTTAACAGCACTGTATTCAAAGAGATGATGATGCACACAACTTCCACCATCCAATTTAATGAGATATAACTGTGACTTGGGAATTTTCAACCTCTATGTATTCAATGAAAGCAAGAACTAACAAACAGATTTGTTTTTCTCTTGTTAACTCTTTAAATATGCAAATGTGCATTTTTTTTTTTCTTCCAAAGCCAATTTTTTTAAAATTTTCCAACAGAACTCTGATAGAATGAAAACATATCTGGAGGATCCCTGAATTTAAAATAAAAATTAAAATAAAAATAATAACAACAACCATAACAACAACAACACCACTATCTACCTCAAGTCAGAAGTATCCAAAGCTCAGCAACTGCTGTATCTTAAAAGAATATGCAGAAAATCTTTTAAGACACTTTCAGTGCAAGTCATTTAAATCACATCCCCACTACATCCAGAGAACTCCAGTGTACTTCTACTGCATATAGTTTTTCTAAAGACTTACAAATTATGTTTGCATACAACACTGGTAGTTTTTCCTTTAACTAAGATATTTCTAGCTTTTCCCAGCTTTGTGTTTCAGCAAATATTTGACCATTGCTACCTGTTTAACTTTTTTTTCTTTAATGACAGCTTTGCAGTACATATTAGACTGAAAATGTTATCCTCCAATAATAAAACTCACTCCAATCCATGTAACGTGTTAAGCAACAGCCTTTCTGAATCAAGTTTGACTTTACCAATATAAAACTGATCTCAACAGCAAAGAAATCATAAGCACAATCTGCAAAGCATTTGCCCTATAAAAGATTTTTTTTTAAAAAAAATCATAATTTGACTATTGCATTCCGTTAATTCACTGAGCTAGCATGTAATCTAAGATAAAGCACCACAGAGCTCTACATAAGTCACCACGAGAAACCTGTCCCAATCATGAATGGATGCTATGTTGGTCAAAATTGCAGAAGTCTGAATGAATCTCACAGAATTCTTTGTATTTTATACATACCTATATTGCAGCTTTACAGTTATATGGAGCTAATGCTTTGGATGCCAAGATCTTAAGTCCTATGGACTACCAATAATTTGAAAGCCTAGAAGAATCTAAAATGAGTGCTATAATTTAGAGTGATCACATCTTGTCCAATGCATAACAACTATGAATTACCTTTCAGGTTTTATTTTAGTCAATAAGGAGAGACTTCAAAGTTGGATACATGTTTAGCACTTCACAGATTGTTGACTTCTTCTTATTGAAGTAATGTTTTTGGGACAAATGAACTTATCAAGCAGTAACAGGTCATGTACTCTCTCAGGGATATTTAAAATGAATCAATGGGACACGGTCATTTCAGTGACGTTTTTCCAGTATGGGAAATTCCTGCCAGGTATCTCCCAGTATCCACTAAGTTTACAGAATAACTGAATAATCAAACATCCACTCACAGATCTAGCTAGACTGGGTCAAGAAACTAAAAGCCATACTAGTTTATTACTACTGCACACTTGAGATTATCAGTTCATTTAACAGCCACGTCAGTGGACCCTGTCAGATTTCCTGTCCCACACTTTTGTGCAAAATCAGTCCACCTTAGATGAAACTGGTGCTGGGCAAGGCATGAGCTAATCCAGATGGCTTTCGCTGCAGAGAATTAGGGACTGCTCCCAGGAGACTTTCTAGAGGCTCAACTGAAAGGGTGTGAGGCAGGTATTCCTCCAGCAAGGGCAGCTGGAGAGCAACCAAGAGCTACAGCTTTTCAGATAGCTCCAGCTCTTCCAAAATCATGATGGAAGTACATTACTGACACCCTGGCCTGCAAGCAATTTTTGTGCTGTTTGAACTACAGCAGTCAAGAAGTACACCAGGATAAACTAGCATGGAGTATCCCCAACCTAAAAAGAAATAGTATTATAAATATAGACCTTTTTATAACCTTGGAACGCGTGAGGAGATTGACTGATTTAATTTTAGCAGTGTCATTAAAGCAGTTTGCCTTTTTTTACATGGACAGATCTAAGGCACAAATTCTCATCCTGCCCAACAGGATAATTATCAAGCTAGAAAAAAGGCAGTCATGTGAGAAAACAGTGTGAACAGTGCTAGCAAGAACAGTAAGCCAAAAAAATTAATCCATCTAAACTTGAATACTGTAAACAAACACAGATTAAATGTTTGCAATGAGGTGGAAGTCAGACACAGCAGAATCAAAGCCTATCAACAATGCATAGCCTATTAACAAAAAAAAGAAAAGAATCTCTAGACCTTTTTATTAAGTAAAATGAAAGGTTCAAATCCAAGTTCTGCCAGGTCTTGGGCTGCTTGAATCAGAGTCTTCTAAGCATAAGACTACTAGGAGAGCTCTTTTTGATTGTTTCAGTTACACTTCAGGCAGTGTTATCTAAACTTAACCTTTTTGACATAACATTTGCCTCTGTAATTAAAGTGCATTAATTAAAACACCTTTCAGTTGTGGTTTCTTCTAAAGAAAAATTACTTAAATTACAAGCAATCAAACAAAATCAGGGTAAAAATAATCATTAGAATTTTCCCGAGGATATGTATCTACAGGGAACCCACATGCGAAGCAGCCCACTTAACTGCTGCAGTTGCCTCTCCCATACATCATCACCAGAAGACTTGAGTGAAATTCTGAATGAGATCCTTCCAGCTGTACCAACTATCAGCTCCGGTAAAGGATATGATGCTTACGTACTATGGTAAGCACAGCACAACCACAGAACAAGATGACTGGCACTCCATTTGTGCAGTGAATTACACTTCCCTTGGAACTTCATTAATAACGATGACTGTGGCGGCTGGGGACATCCCTGCACCCTTACGAGCCATGCTGCTTGAGAACGGTGAGCTTTCCAAAGAACCTAAACCCAGTGCCAAGTATAACCAAGGGCAGGTTGGGATAGATTTTGCTCTCCTTTTAGATATTTCTGTAGAAAGGTTTCACATTTTTCTTTTTCAAGCAAGCTAGCTAAAATGGCTGGAAGGGGCCAGGCTGTGTTTAGTTCAAATAAAGAGTAGGGAGAAGTCAGTTCTGTGTCTGAGAAAACTCCACTTCAAAATGAATCAGCCATGTGAATCTACTGGCTGCCTGGCAGCCAGATACAACAGCTGTCAAAATTTAGAGCTGGGGAACTGAGCTGAAACATCATCTGTGGCTAGGCATACGGACTCATGGTCCTAGGTAAAAAAATCCTGCTGCCACTACGGAGCTCTATGGTTCACACACTGCCACTTCTTTTACTACCTGTGACCAGGTCAAGCTTCCAGTAACTACAGAGGACAAGTTGAAAACTAATCTACAGTAAAGGAACTTGTCAACATCTATGATATTTTAGCTACCTTTGGACGTACATCCCCACATACAAAATGACTAGCTCTACGGTTAAATCTTCCCCCTGCTCGAGTACAAACAGCCAAGCTTTGCAGATGTCAGAGATGGGTTTGGGAAGAAAGGACGACTCCCTCCTAAAAACCTTTGAATCCATACTTCTGTCTTAAGTTAACAATAACCTATGCCCATCCTATATCATACTCTCACCTGCCCTCAGTAGTGGGGTAATAAAAGACAAAAAAATCCACTGGATGCATTTATTAGGGATTTTCAGTTCACTTGACTTTCATTTTTCTTTGCCTTCCTCTACAGGAATGTGAAGCTCTTGTGACTAGAGCTGTGCTCTGCAAAATACAGATATGTTTTGGATGTCTGGGCACTATTCTGCTCTGCCTCCAGTTTCCTCCAGATAGACATCAAAAAGAGGATGGAGCTGCACCAAAATGTAGGAAGATTTAAGAAAATTAAAAGCATTTTTAAAAGAATACATACCATTGCCACTCATGTAGGGGCTGTGTAATAAGCTGCCTACATTGAACAATCAAAACATTCAGAATTCAGATATGAAGGTGTTTTTAATTTGGGGAAATAATTCAGTTATTCACAAATGAGTCGCTTTTCTCCTCCTTGGCTTTTAATTCATTCACAAGCCTAAGTTAATGAAATCACACATTCAAAGAGAACCTCCGTAATTCTTTGTAACCGAAGAAAACCTAAATACTTTGTGTGCTATGCTATTTACTACCTTTTAAATCTTACAACAGGCAAAAAAACTCCCATGAGGAATGAGAGGAGGGGGAACAGAGCGATATGTACATTTAAGTAACATACATATCTGTTTGCATGCATGCATGCATACACTGGAAAATGGCAAAAGCTTAAAAAAACCCTAAACCTATTTGCAGTAATTAACATCAAATTGAATTTACACTGTTTCACAAAACTACCATCACTTCAATATCAAGTAAGAGTTTGTGTGGAATCAGCTATCCAAGTCAAGCCTTGTGAAACAGGTGAAGCCCACACTACAAAAGAAGAGACATCATTATGTCTGACCAGTTTGGGGGGGACCTGTTTCATCATCTTATTTTTTTTTAATGCAAATTCTGAGTTATGTGCAGGACTTAATAGCCAGAGAAAGATTTCCAAGATCCATCCCTAAGAGAAGGGGTCAGAAAACAATTAGCAGTGAAACAACTCTTCTGTTATGATACACTTGAAACAAACTACTCAACCCTACTACATTCAAATCCATAGAGCTTGCCTGCCCCCATGAGTTTGTAACTGGGATGCACATAGCAAATGAACAGCAAAAAAAGAAAATACAGTGAAATGATACATAGCATATGTATGATTTACAACATCTGACACAAATGCAGTATTTCACTACCCCCAATTTTAGATTAGCGCATTTACATTTGTTAGTGGCTTTTCTTCAAAAGAGGCACATTTTTTCAAATCACAGGAGTTTAAGATTTTTATTTTACAATTTCATAATTAAAAATATTGGAAAGGTATAAAAATATAAAAAACCTTTTATCCTCCCTCCCCAAAATAACAGAACTTATCCTGTCAATTAAGAAACTGATTTAAAGGATGATTCCTCCAAGTAATATTTATAACCAAAATCAAAACTCAAAAGGATTGAGATTATACAGAGTCAGTTCATTCACACAGACACAACCATAGATATTTCACTCTGATTAGTTTTAACTTCATTCTTAAAGTGATACTGAAAGGCCAAAGGAGCTTGGTAGCCCATCAAAATGGGATTTTATGTTTTTTTCTTTATTTTAAATCTGTTCTCCTCTGGAAGGACTAAAGCTAAAAGGAATTCAGCACTATACAGTAAAAGCCTGGTTTATTCATTTTAACAATGTGCAAATTGTTAGATGCCAATAGCTCCTGACAAAAAATCCTGGTAAATCATATGCAGCTGCATGGTAAACAAGAACAGCAGCTTTAATGTATGGATTTGCTGGCCCCAGTTGTTGGTCACTATAATGATGCATCTGACCCAGGCGCCTCCTTCTGCGCAATCGTTGGCTCAGATAACAGTACCAAGTCTACATAAACTTAGTAGCTCCTTTAATACACAGATATCATCCATTGCACATGTCATAAGGTCAGGCTTTCCTGGTTACAACTGATCTATTTTTCTTAATAAAATAAAGGTTCTCAGGTTTTCTCCCAGCCATTTAAAACCTCAAGCCTCCGAACAACTGTAATTCTCTTGCATCCCTCTGTTAGCACTCAGGATCAGCAGACAACACTCTGATGTTGAAGAAAAAAAAATGCATAATCTTTGTTTGGATTGACTGATGAATTCACGGTTTTCCTCACCCATCTCATTTTTTGTCACTCTTCAGTATTTGTTCCACACTGCAATCACACTTGGCTGAGAAGTTATGGAATCACCTGACAGCATCACCCCCTGTGGCCAGAGGAGATCACCGCTCTCCCTCGGGTGGTTGCACCCCAAACCATCCTCACCAGCTCCGCCCCACTGACATGAAGGGCAATCAAGCTGTTCACCTGCTTGCGCTCAGCAGGCATCTACCCATGCCTCCTTGCACTGCTCAAAGTGGTTCAGGGGCTCAACAGAAGATATTTGTGGATGAAACATTAACCCTGGCGGCTACCCTTCTCTAAGTTATACCAGGGGAGATATCTCCCACAGCCACAAATTGACTTGAACGTCTCAGCAAATCTACATTTGAGTGTGGAGAGTGGGCTTCCAGCGTGAATTTTGCTAAGTTGCAAACCCCAGTGTGCAGTGCTTCCTTCTACGTGCATCGCTTCGTTCTATGTGCAGCAGTCCTACTTCCAACACAGTGCCACGTTTCCACAACCTAGCACCAAATACACAGCACGACATGAAACTGTGAAATGCTTCGTTTATGGCAAACTGCAAGAAAGCGTCCCTGTCACGGAGCCTACACAAGGCTGAAAACCACTCAAACACAGGAACAAACTATTATTTCAGAGGGAAAAAAATACCTCACCAGTAAGTGCCAGACAGAAAAGAAACTCTACTTACAGTGTATAACAGACTGTAACGTGCAAGCCAAATTAAGTAACTTCTTATTGCTCCCAGAGGTATCATTTAGCCTAAACATCAAACATCTGCTGGCCTTCAACTGAGAAATGGGAATTTACAGCCCAGAACATTTATTTCTACTGCTTCTAAGGCTGAAATGATTCTGTACCCATGCAAGTGAGCTGTTGAACAACTTTTGTGAACAAACTACATCTGGTATGATGCTAGTGCCCTCTGCTGTGCAATCTTACAAATGAGTTAGCACCTTTCTTTTAAAATGAGGTTCAGCTGTACCCCAAATAATATCAAGCCATATAAATACAGTAAATCAAGGACTTCTGTCTTCAGGTGAACATTAAAGAAAAACAATCCTGACAGGCATTCTGTATTACTGTAAAAAGAAGATCTAAGTATTCTCTTAGAAAACATTCTGTGAGACTACCATGTGAAGCTTTCATACTGTAAAATAATCTAAAACATTAAGCTAATAAAATTAAAGCTTTCCTTTGTTTTTCAACAAGTGAAATGGAGACTTTATTTTTTTAAATAAGAAATAAAATAAAAAGTCTCATTTTCAGACTTGATTATCTCCATATAGATTCAGGAAATTTAACTGTAAAATTAACAACTGAACTTATTGATTGCAGCTCCTCCACATGCCAGTATAGCCTAGTAAACCCCTTAGTTACATCTTTAGTATCATCATCATTTCATTTATATTTCCTTCCTCTTCCATCCGGTTTTTCTTTTCTTGCACTTCACTTATTTTGTTCACCTTTCTAATACAGGTTTCAGTACCTCTCCTTGTGATTGCTCTGCCAGAGACCTATCAAGTAGCAATGTTCACAGAAACATTAAGGAAGCGAGATGTCAAAAGGAAATGGAAACTTGAGAAAGATGTTTTAAATTACAAGTGAAGCTGGTTGTGCCACTTGCAGTTCAGGTTGTCTGACACTTTTCATTTTTAGACTTTCTTTTGTTTCTGATACTTCACAACTATTTTAAGTGTCAGGACAGAATGCCTAGCATCTCCTTTAGGTTAAAATGCCTTAGCAAGTTTTAGCAAATTATGTGATCATTTTTAGGAATGTTTTATTAAGCTTTGTATTGGTCTTATTAAATCAATTTTTACACAATTGTTTTGTTAAGGAACTCCAGTGCACTCACATTATGCAAGAAAAAACTTACAGCTTAGTAAGACTTGTTCTTGTGTCAGTCTTGAAATTTCTCTGGAACGTAGGCTACATTTGGCTACATTATAAAAACTCAGGATGAACTGAATTTAACAAATCTCTTTGGAGCATGCACAGTTTTTTCGGAAGGCGCTGCCTATCCTGAGCATTCCCTGGCCCCATCTTCAAAGCTTAGAGAAAAAGCAAACCAGGAGTGGAGTGGAAAGAGCAGTTAAGTAGAACGGTGCACAGCAACAGTGAGAAAGGGTCAAAGCCAGGTGTTTGGGCGTGGGAAGACTTAGAGGAAGAAGAAGGGCCAGAGTGGAAGGGCTGAAACCAAGACAGGCGGGAAGCAGGACTATAATTATCAGCCTGGGGCTGAACGAGAGAGAAAGATCATGACAGAACTGCAGAGCAAAGTGCAAGGGAGGAAAAAGCAGAAGCAGATAGAAGAAATATTGCACGTGCACATAATTAAATGTGAGGAAGAAGGAAGGGAATGAATTAAGGCTTTAAAGAGTTATTTCTGCCTTTTCATAAAAACATTGAACTTTGCTGCTCTTTTTGCACAAGGTGGTGCTGCACTTCTGATGCAGACAGTATTAATGAAACACACAAGCATTTCAAACGTTGACATCAGTTTAGATGTTTTCATTGGTTTAAGACCAATGTTACATGAGGTCCTGGACTGTTATTCCCAGTGACTAGATTTTGTTCATGTGATATTCCTATACACAGCAATAGGATTATACAGATAAATGTTACTCTCTGAAAAAAGGAATGACAGAAATGGTCCTCAAATCCTGTTTTGGCTCAAGTACTTCCAAGTAAGTGTTTAAGAAAGCAAATAGTGTCATATGAATCTATCTTTTTAATGAAAAGGTGATCAAATATTGCAACTAACAGTCATTATACAAGTACAACTCTCTCGTAACACCTAGAAGTAAATATGCATGATTAGCCTTCACCTTCCAAAACTTATCCTGAGGAATAAATCAGAAATAGCTTGTTTCTAAAATACCTGCTGAAAAAATTCAGCTTCAAAAATGAATGACAGAATGGAGAGTGAAGCTTGCAAACAACGGAGAAGAGCAACCTCTAGTGGCCATAAGAGTAAAAACGAGAGAATAAATGCTATACACATCCCTGTCTTACCCCGTTGGTTCAATATTAAAGGGAATTTCAGTGGCAAACGGCAGACCATATATTTTTTTTTTTCTGGTCGTAGCATTTGTGAATTTAATTCTGTTAAATAAAAGGATACTCAAATCTACGAACCATGTACTACGACAAAAGGTGAGAAGAAGAATCTCCTTTATGGTGGAGTGCCTTAGACACGGTTTCTGCTCTGCTGCATGGCGCTTAATTATTAGCTATTATTAATTAATAACAAAGGATTTCATGTTAGAGTGGGCCATTGTTACATATAGAAATGTCAATTAAATTGAGGGTCAGGCACTTCCTTCTCGAGTCAAAGCAGCCTCAGCCACTGCACATCTGAATAGCTCAGCAGAAGGAAATTTTCTCAAACTGATTATTTTTCCAGCAACAAGTGATTTCACAAGTTTTGAAATAGTAGATAGGGAAAGAGAGGGTTATGGGAGTAGAGAGTGGAGGAGGATGGAAAACTACAAATCGTTTTCAGTAGTACAGACAACCTGTCATTTATGCTGTTCTATCATTAAGCCAATGATTAAATCTATCAATTTAAAATTAAAAAAAAATCAGATCTAGATTGGCACATAGACAGTATCGTTCTAAAAATGTTCTTCTGCCACTGTCAAAGCCAACAGGAGAAGATGAATGTAAGAAAGCATTACTTTTATTATAGTTGAAAAGTTCCCCCAAAGGATAAACAATGCAACACTTGCCATCACCGCAGAATGTCACCAACAGGAAGAAACATCAGAGAGCTGTGAATAAAATAGCTGCAAATGACCATTCAAGACCTTTTATATGAGTTGTTCTGCATTTTACACCAGTTCCAGATTTCAGTCCCCAAATCACAAAACTTCAGCTTCCTGTTCTGGGCTTTCCCACTCCTGCAACTCATAGTTCAGACTTTAAGGACTTTGCACACTCAGGCTTTCCATTTTTAGGAAGAAAAAGAAAGACCATCCAACAAGAATAGCTAAGTAAATGCATCGCATGGGGTGCTTCTGTTCATCTCCCTCTCACCCTCCCTCCTAGGTAAGTTTTATCCTCCCTAGCCAGGCAGACTGCTACCATTAATCCAGATGACCAGCTAGAACAAAGGGGCTTCAAAGACCTAGCTGACATTAGTAACTCCAGAGAATTTAAGGACTATGAATACTCCTGCATGGCATGGCACCCCAACCCCACTCCAGTCTTGCTCAGTTTTTCCTTTTTAGAGCCCATCTCAATCTACTGCTTAGCTGACTTACCACGAATCTATACACCATGCAAATTACCTAGAATTGTGCACTGCCCTTTCATTGCATGATTTCACTCTCTCTACTTCCTTCTGTCAGAGTCAGTAATAAAGGATGAATGACTATCGCTCAGCAATCTAATTATTTATCTACTGCCTTTCTATCAACAGAAATCTGAACTGTCTTTTAATACACACACACCATCTCCAGTAAACCCATGCCTCAAATCTGTGGTCGTATGATTTGTCATTAATATTAGGTTATAATAAACTAAAAGTCTAAGTTAAATTCTTCAAAACTAGGATGCAACTATTTCACAGCCCAAAATAATAAGCAAAAAGTAACATCATATCTTTAGAAAAAAATTGAATCTAACTATGGTTGAGTTAGTCAAGTCAGAACCCCCCACTTTATGTTAAAAAAAATGAAAAGGAAAGCATTTTGTCTACAGATCAGTTAGAGGTGGGGCTTAAAATGCTGATGATTAATACAGATGCCCAACATTTCCCATTACTAGATCCTGTTCCCAGTTGTTAATAGCTTGGACAGCACTTATCATGGCAACTGAAATTTTCCACACTGAGGCAAACATTAACCTTTGGAACATGCAGCTAAACCCAGTCCATCCATTTCTGAAAATAAAACACAGGAAAAATGCAGTTTGGGTCTGTGTTTAGGAAGTCCTGACATCTTCCCGTGCAAAGGCTGGACATGAGAGCCAGCTGACTGAGAAGGCTTTATAGTGATGGAGGAACAAACAGGGTGGGAGGAGGAGGTGGAGAGAGTCAAAACCCAGAGCAGAACCACATCATGAGGAGGGAGTGGGGGATGGAAAAACAGGCAATTCAGGGAGATAGAATGAATGACATAATGGGGAGCAGTGATCAGACATGCTGGAATGAGACAGATCCAGCCGGAGATCAAAATGGAACAAAGGGCCCGAGGGGAGTGGGAAATCAAAACCAAAGACTAGGGAAAGAAATGGAGAGAGAAAGGCCAGAGGAGGTAAGGAATCAAAAAAGGAAAGTGAGATCACACTGCAAGGGGACTGCAATACAACACAGAAAAGACGAAGCCTCCGAGCTACCATGGCTCAGGGAGTGAGTCCAGAAGCTGCCTAAAGACAGAGTTAGCAGAACACAGAAAGAAGCTGTAGTGTGTTAACATTGGCGAGCAGCTGCACACCCACCCAGCTGCTCACCCACTCCCTTCCTCAACAAAGCAGGGGGACAAAAAGGATGAAAAAGCTTGTGGGTTGAGGTAAGGACAGGGAGACTGCTTACCAGCTACCATCATGGGCAAACCAGACTTGACTTGGGGAATTTAATTAATTGCCAATTAAAATAGATTTGGGTAGTGAAAAACAAACATTAAAACAACACCTTCTCCCCCCCTTTTCCAAAACTTAACTTTACTTCTTCATTCCCAAATCCTGGGGCAGGGGTGGGGACACAGATGAGGCATGACATGAAAATGAGCTGGGGAGACAAGTGGCTTCCAAGTGAGCATGAGGAAATTTTACGCACCAGAGACCTACTAGATAGGCTGGAGAGGACAGCAATTAAAGGCTGGAGTACGTCAGCATTTGCTGCAGTCATCCGAGTTTGCCCCTCTTGCAGGTTATCATTACAAAATATTAATTACACAATTATAAATTATTTCCCTGATACCCTCCTTCTTCCAACGCAGAGAAGGGGCTTCTTCTGGGGAACATATCATGACATGAAGGAGGTTACTGTGCACAATTGTTCTATTTGTCAGAGGAGGTAAGAGTCATGCAGAAGGCAGCCTGAGAAGAACTTCTATTTGAGACAGCTGCAGGAATAAACATACAAGAAGCAGCAAAACGGATCTGAGGGGAATAAATCATGCTGGGCAGTTACCCAGGCAGCTATTGACTTTGTCTTAAGTTATTCTTGGCCACAACAACCTAAGGACTCTCCATTCCATATAGTGAATGACTAGGTTTCACCTGCCTGGGGGGAAGGTGGGGGGAAGACTCCCTATAGTCGCTCTGACACATAGACGGCTCATGCTTGCAAAGGTATTGTCCTGAACAAATACTTCCCATTTGCTGGTGGAACAGAGACAACCTAAACTTCAGGCCAAACCTCTCAGTTAAGAAATCCACAGACTTGTCCTGGTGAGAAAGTTACGTCTAAAGACAAGCAGACTTAAGAAAGACTGCAAGACCAGTAAGATAAAAGACAGTCATTAGCTTTATGGTCTTCATTTTCCAAACACCTGATTTGATATACTCAGCTCTGCAGCCAGTAACTCACAAACCATGTATTGAGGAAAGCAGAAAGTGTTCCAAAAAATAAACTGATGAGCATCTTTCCTTAGCCAGAAAATTCAAGGAAAAAAAATCCTCCCTTCATCTCATCAGCTAATAAACTATTCAAAGAGACAATGAGGAACACCACACAAGGACCCATGAGAAAACTGAATAGCTTTTGTCTTCAGAGCGCTACTTGGATATTGTGCTGTGAAACAAGGGATTTTTGAAGAATCAGATCAAAAGATAAAACAAAGTAGATGCTCATCTGGGACATGAAAAAGAGGAAAAAATATCAAGTTTGGAAGAAATCTCAGAAGCTTATCAGGTCTATATTCTGCCTAAGGCATGCTTTATTTATTCTCAACTATTTTTTACGTTTCTTTCCAGACATCTCTACAAGACACATCCTCTAAACTATCTATTCTGGTGCTGCTTCTCACATCAGAAAGTTTTTGTAATGTCTAACAAATCAGCTATGCTGCTATTTAAGCCATTATTCATCTAATTATTCATGTCTCCCTTCAGACTTCTCTAAGCTATCTTGGGTTGGGGTTTTTTTCCATGTAGTCCTCATGTGTTTTCTTTCCTGGATCCACCATTGTCAAACATAGCATATAAACCTTTTCATAAAGGATCAAGCTTCGTCTTTAAAATAGTAATGAATTTTGTCCCCATCATTTAAATTAAAAATCTTTTCCATAAACCAATTGCCATCACTGCCTCCCTCTCAGTATTCACAAACTTGGTATTTCCACAGCCTTCAGCCTGATTGGCTAAACAAACCAACCATTTTAAGTCATCCCTTATAAGACATCTCCCTCATCACTGCACAAGCCTCGCCCTCTGCACTCATCCTACATTCAATCAGTCCACAAGTCACTGCATAGGGAACTAAAATTATACCATGTTCTAGATGATGTCTCAGAAATGCAGAAAACAGCCTTAACAGTTTAGCTGAAAATATCTTTCCAGATATATCCTAGCTTACCATTTGACTTTTTTATGGCTACATTGAACAATCTCTCTTATCTTTTCTCATAGATTAGATTATTTTCCTACAAAAGAAATTCTTGCCAGTGGTCCTAAATGAACACCATTGCACTTTGTATCACTGAATAAAATTATATTTCTATTTCTGTAATCCAAAAGGTCACCTAATTTGTGAATGACATGGTGATTCTTTTATTGAAGTCTCCCAAATTTGTTTCATCAGAAAATTTCATCAGCATATGTTCACTCTTTTATGTCACCACCAGTAATATTTTGAAAGTCAAGCCCATGTTGTTCTTTTGAAGAACATCCCACCATTCTCAATTTCCCTTTTAATTGTCACCTTTTATGAGCGAGTTCCTTACTGACTTCATATCTCCTGTACTAAACCACATTTTATTTTGCTACACTAATCAACTCCAGTGTGGCATAGCAGAATTATGAAATCACTTTCCATGTTGACTTTTTGCAGTCTTACAAACCATTTATAGTCTATTGAAGAAAAGTCAAACAAAAAAAAAAACCAAAAACCAGAAGCTCTACACACTGCAAACTTCAGAAAAACTGTTCTAGGATGAGATTTTTGATCCCCCCCCCGCCCCAACTTTTTAACCTAATTAACTTTTTTAGAATTTGGTCAGATCTGCCTCTAACTTTAAACAAACACATTCACTACAACGTCTCAACTACAGTTAGTGATGTTTAAAGAAATACACTGAAAATATAAAGGATATTCGTTTCTTGAGTTGTATCTATTGCCTGCCTTGGTTAGGGGAATTAAGTTTACTCAAATGCAAGAAAACTTTAAAAGCTTCACATACAATGAGCTCTACAAAACTAAATCATTTGAAAAGATCAGGAATTTTAGGACTGATTTTATCACTACCAATACATGTGGCTTTATCTTTCCAATATCCCTAACACTGAACTATGTTATTATTTGAAAGTCTACAAAACTCTACTTCTACTACAAGAATTGACAGGGATAAACTTTGGTTAGGATTTCCCTGCCAAAAGAGATTTTTAGAAGCGGAGAAAAAAAAGAAGAAATTCAGGCTATTTAATTTGCAATTGACTCAGAAAATAATTCAGTAGGGTGGAGTGCATCTTCGATGTCCTAACTGGGTCATCTTTTGTTGTATTCATCAGCATTTTAATAAACCTCCTCAAGACTGTCTCATCTGAAAATCTCTTTGCCTATAATAAACCTCACACGGGTCATCACAACCATCTGAAAAGGCCTTGTGGTTTCTTTAACTGGATGTAGATTTCTAACTATGTAGTTTTACAAATGATATTGTAAACTTCTGAAATCACATCTGGACTTCGTCTCTTGTTGACATTACATTTGTAGTGTGGGGTGAAGCTTTTTGATGTGGCCAAGAGAAATGAATGGAGTTCTTCCATTTCACATACAGAAAGAGAACAAGCAGCCCAGGAACAACTTGATGGCTAGACATGGTTTTACTCTCCCCCTCGGAAAGAATGTTTAATCAGTTCAAGAAATTAGCATCCTGACCACCAACACCAGTGGAATGAAGACAGCATTTGAAGGCAGCCTCCTATTTGGCTGGGTCTCTTCTTGTGCCACACAGCCAAAACAGGGGGAAGAGAAACCTCCCAGTATTCAGAGCATAGATCAGTTTGCTAATGCATCCCTCTACCTGCACTTTATGAAAGCAGTGAAGACACTTTAATGATGGAGTGAAAAGCCGCCGATGGGGTGAAGGCAGCCAGGCTAACTGGAATCTAGTCAGAGCACAGTCCATGTGCGAGGGCTGGAGCTCACCAGTCAGATTTCACAACAGGTCCTGCTTCCTTCCCCAGCTCTATGAGGAAGGTCAAATTCCTTTTCAGCTGTGAGAAAAGTTGTACATACAGTGTCACCTGTACTCTTAGCTCAAATTAAAACTTCCATACAGGAGTAGAATAAGTCTCCTCGCAGTTCACTATTGACATTTTTATTATTTGTACATTGCCTGTTAGTGGGATAACCTGCCTCCCAGTGAGACTCTTGCTATGGTGCTCCTTTCACAGCTCACTTTCCCATATTTCTTCTTGTCTCCCATTATGCCTTCCCCACATTTTCTTCATTGCTTTGATCCCAGTTCCCATTCCCTCCTAGACTTTGCTCCCCATTCCCTCGTGGAAGGCTAACATAATTAAATAGCAACCAGTGCTGCAGTTACCCTTCACAACTGTTGGGAGTGTTTTCAGTAGGCTTCCCAATGAACAGCCCAAATGAGAATTATGAAGATAATGGATAAGTCCCTGCTGCACAGGCACAGCAAGAGAGCTCCTGCAGTCTCAGACTAGACAGTAACACATTTTGATTCACACTGTTTTCCCCACACCTCTATCCGCTAAAACATGCTGTTGTTAATAATTTCAGCTCTGCAGAATCAAAATATATCCTGTGGGACAAACAAAAGCATTAGAAGAACTAGTGCCAGCCTGCAAAACTAGTAATCTTTAGTCCTTGTTATGCAGCAGAAAAATAGGATTGGAATTCAGATCTGTGCACTAGTCCCAGTTCAGCTTCTGTTGGATGCTCCGTTACATGCCCAGAGTTTCCCAGCTCCAGCTTTAAAAAAGCAAGATCAGATTTTCAGAAGTGCTAGATACTAAGGTACCAGTGATGGCTGTGGGAGCTGAGAGTCTTCAACATCCCATAAAACTAGACTGAGCAGCAGACATCCCAAAGTGATCAGGCTGAATTAGAGAACAATAGTTTAAAATTTGATCTCCTTGATTCTTCCGTATGCCGCAATCTCGGTACGTATAGCGCCACCATGACTTTAGCATACTCCATTGTTCCCTCTGTGTTTGTCACCATTTCCTTCTTTGCCACCAGTTACTTTCCCTGCTCCTATGACAGTGACCCCCATCTCTGTTCTCATTCACCACAAACTGGAGGCTCTACATCCAGACTATTTGTCTCTAAGCCAGGGCCTGCATTTTTGTTCAGTTTTGGCCTTGAGGGCACAAAGTCCTCTGCTCATCTCACCGTAGGAGTTGCCAATCTCAGAAGCTGGCATAGCAATAGTCTTCTGTTGCACAGGAGCTGAGAATTGATTCATAGACAACAAAAAAATCACACTGAGCTCCAAAAGCTTCTTCACAGCACTAGTTTTACTATCATCCTTACAATCCCAAAACGCCGTGTTCCTCCCTTCCCATCTATTTACTAACAATGCCTTACAGATACAACAGCACTGACACAGCAGTAATTTTTCCTCACTCGTCAGTAATGAAAACAACTACCAGAACTCAGAAAGCCTCCACCCAAAACCACAAGTGGAACCACGTAATGTTGAGCCCTCCGCCACAGAGCTGAGCAGAGCGCTCAAACTGCACAGTGAGCTTCAGCTTGCACCAACGGTGTTTAAAACCAGCCTGTCTATTACTGTGGCTACTGTACTATATTCAGTGTTTATTTGCCAGGCCAACAGCAAAGTAACAAATCATGTAAGATACGAAGCATACAATTTTACCTAAGGAGAAGGAAAAGGAAAATTGCATACTAACCTAGAGTAAGCAATAAATCAAGATACTGATGCAGTGAATGTGTGCACGCTCTGTTTCCAGAGGGGGAAAAATACGCATTATTCATTAATATAAACGTATGCAACAGTTTAGCCAGATCATGCTCTGTTCCCCAACAGTTTCAGGCAAGATCAGAACTCCAATTGGCATGATTAAGTCAGAGTAAGAGATTCTGCATCCTGTACTCACAGATAAAAGGACTTCAAGCAACCAAAACACAAGGCCCTGCAAGTAAATACCACAGACTGCCACCTCAGATTTCCTGTGCTCATCAGTCCACGTTATTATTAACAGAGTACAGTAACTATACAGGTCTGCCACAGACCCAATAGATGATGCCTATTCATCCAGTTATCATTACAAGTTAGACTTTAATTATGGCATGTCATGCAAAACTACGTGCTTCAACCTCAGGTAGTTATTTCTTCCAATTAACCCTAACTTCTGCTAAAGCAGTCACTTAGGGTTAACAGGATTTAAAAAAAAAAACAACCAAAAAAAGCTATTCCTGTGAAGGAAATGGCAGAAGACCAAGTAAGAGAAGTGAAGTGACCGATTATAGGACATACAACAACAGAGGCACTCACCCACTTTCAGTGTACCGCCACACAAAAATACTCACAATAAATCCAAGTTTTTTATAGTCTCGAGTATACATAGATTTGCGTTTCTCGATACTGCCACTACTGTTGTTAGGTTCAGATTCTGCATCAAATGCAATTCTTCGGAGTTCAAATATGATATCCCGTTGAGCCTATGTTAAAACAAGGTTAAAAAAATTGGTTAAAATAATATTGGTTAACTTTAATAACCAATACCACAAAAGCTGTTTCAAAACACTGTATTCCCTCCACTGCCCAATCTTTCTTTGTCCAAATTCCCCACTTGACACTCAGAGAGAGAGTCAGCAAGCATGACTTTGTGGTTCCCGTTTTCCAAAGTCCTCACATTTGTGGGGTTCACATACAGATGTTTAAGTGTTGACTTTCAGAAGCTGGACCCATGTTCGCAATGCTGCTGACTGAAGGCTGAAATCAAAAATCACTCAGCACTTCGCATTCCTTTTGGTAACTGTCCATTTTTGCTAGCACAAGAATGGGCAAGAGAGGAATTACTGAAGTTAGACATCCCTAGAAATGTCTCAAGGCAGTGATAACCATCCTATCATGAATACTAACAACACTGTGTTAGTCACTCTCTGTGGAGATATGCACTAGTTAACTGCGTATACATTCCTGAGAGTCAAACTCTCCTGCCTCAAACTTAAGAAACAGGAAGGGTAAAATCCTACAGCTTTATGTTACTTATGTTTACAACCATCTCGCTCTCCCACCTCCTCTTCTCCAAATTATCAGCAAGTCTTAACACAACTCCCTCTTAAAAATGAAGTCAGGTTCCTCCTTGTATAGGGCCTAAAAAAGAGCCACAAAAAAAATAAAGAAACAAAACACATCTATGGCTCATTGACTTTATATTTAAACTTGAATCTCTTACGGAAGTAAGTGTCTCTTTTTGCACAATGAACAATATTAAAGCTGGTGTTTGGACAGAGCGAGCAATAAACAAATGAACAACTACTGTCTAGGTTCCCAGTAACAAAAATGGGTTTTATTGTAATACAAATTAACTCCAACTCTAGCATGCCATATAGTTTTCATTTATACATTCATTTTAGCTCTACAGAAGTACTTTTAGGAAGGACCATACATCTCCGTTGCTTCTGCGAAGTACACAGAAGAAATAAATGCTGGACTGCTGCTCGGAGTTTTAGCTCAGGATGACACCAAATTCAGTTCATGGAACTACATGCTAAGGAGAAAGGCCTGGCCATTTTGTTGTACTTTTGCACAAGGAATGCAATAGCCAGTACCTCTTCCAACAACCAGAAAATATAACCCAACTTCACAGAGAGAGAGAGAGAGAGAATATGAATGAATGAATTGTGCAAGCATTCCTAGGAGTGTCTTTTCCTCCATAAAGAGCTTTAGGCACAGCAATGAGCAGTTGTCCTCTTCATGTTCTGACTAGATCGTGCCAGATGCTTACCTGATCCTGTGGATCCATTTTTGTCATCATTCTGTCTTCCAGAAGGTTAAAGGTAAGTACTTGCAGAACATAAAGCTGGTGTGCCATTTCATTATTGATGGCCCTCTGTGCCCTGATAACATGCTGCAAAGAAAGAGAGACTCTGGTGAATGCCATCCTATCAGAAAATTACATTAGGTGCACTCAGGTGTCTCCATTTCTCTAAGTAAGTGTTTGCTATACAACAGTGTACGTATACTCCAGAAAAAAGAAAATCAAACCAAATGCTACTGATTTAGGTACTATATAAGACAGGCTGAGAGAGCTGGGGTTGTTCAGCCTGGAGAAGAGAAGGCTTTGGGGAGACCTTATAGCAGCCTTCCAGTACTTAAAGGAGGCACACAAGAAAGCTGGAGAGGGACTTTTTACAAGGGCAGGTAGTGATAGGATGAGGAGTAATGGCTTCAAACTGCAAGGGGGTAGATTTAGAATAGATATTAGGAAGAAATTTTTCACTATGATGGTGGTGAGGCACTGGAACAGGTTGCCCAGGGAAGTTGTGGAGGCCTCATCCCTGGAAATGTTCAAGGCCAGGCTGGATATGGCTTTGAGCAATCTGGTCTAGTAGGTGTCCCTGCCCATGGCAAGGGGATGGAACTAGATATCTTTAAGGTCTCTTCCAACCTAAACTGTTCTATGATTCTATGATAAGTAACTTTAAGGGACAGGACTTTACAAGAACAATGCGCCCAAGCTTTCCCCTTCTAGCCACTAGATAGAGCCTATGCATATGTTGAGAAGTGGCATTAAAAAAAAAAAAAAAAAAAAAAACAAGACTAAGAAATAAATTTCAAAAAAAATTAAC
>VYXH01006219.1:130410-154555 GCA_013397275.1 Burhinus bistriatus | reverse complement strand
AAAAAAAAAAAATCAATGATCAAGCAGCTCCAGAAAGCTGGTTACCAGTCACCCAGCCACTTACAGTGGATGCAGGAGTCATACAGGAAGATGTCAGTCTTTATACCCCTCTTTTTCCAAATGCTTTGGTCATTTGGCGGTGGAGGGGGAAAAGGGAGGGGGGGGGAAATCCACCATATCAGGTGGCAGTTGAGGACACTCACCCCTGCAGATGTGGGATTAGCTGCCCAATTGTGATCTCCTGTGCCACCTTCTGGTACAGGTCGTGGCTATTGAGCACCATCGATTCCAGGATTGCTAACGACCGTTGCAAGATAGAGATGTCCGAGGCAAATTTGTTCACATAGCTTGCTATCTACAAATTGAAAGATTTAGAGAATTTACATCTTGTAATGAAAATAGGGAAAGGGAAGAAAGACAGACGTGGGCATGGCTTAGAAAGGCATTAGAATAAAATTAGTCTTGTCCACATGCCAGGTATCAGTGAATGCCTGAAAGCAACCAGGCACTGCAGATACCTTCAAAGGACACAGTGGCACAGATTCTTCAGTTGGCACAAACCACCATAGATTTATGTCAGTATTCATACCACTGAAATATATGCTTCAATATTACATTATGAACACGATAAATCAACATTAAACAACTAGAACGGTTGTATTTTTTGTGAGGAAAACTTTGGAAAGGACAAAGAAAATATTCCTCATTCTTTCCAGTAGAAATCTGTGCAGCCAGTGTTATCTAAACAAATACCTAGGCTCAAGGCGACTGTTGCAAAAGAGAAATTTACATCTAGCTCTCTGTTAAAACACACTCTAGCAAAATAAGCTTTTTTTTTTTCCCCCTTTGCTGTTACCAACAACACTGAAAGCTCTCTCCAGGTTACAAATTAAAACTCTGTTGATGATCATTTATCAGCACAACTGGTTCCATAACTCTGTCTAAAGTACAGTCTTGCTGAGTGTTCATGCATTAATAACCTTCACTTTTACTGCAAGCTGCCACAAACAAATGGCACGTTAACGAAAACCAGGTCTGACCTCTGCTTTTTTGCAGTGTGGCAATGACATGCTGCACACTCACATCTGCAGAGCCAACACAGCTGTGCAGTAAGACGTGGCAATGTGCGTTCTTCCACATGCTACCCAGTCCTTGGACCCAGCTTCCCTGGAAGAAGCTTGCCTTCTGCTGACACAGGAAGCGAGAACTGCCTGGGTTTTCCTTGAATGTACCGATACCAGCACAGTCAAGCTGAAAGGTACCCGAGGAAGCATAGTCAGACAGAAGAAATGTCGTGTGACCACAGTTATTTGCTCTTTACAGCCAAGTAAAAGACTACAGTGGCCTTGTCTCAAGTCCGATGCATTATTTCCAGAAAACTTCAAGTCCACACGCTTCTTCAGTACTCATGCTACAAGCCACTAATGCGATTATAGTGTTTCCAATTCTGGATGCTTGCTTAGACCTTGGCATCGTTTTCCTTTTGGAGGAAGAAAGGCATACCCTATGCTTGGAAAAGCTGCCTAGCTGCCTGTAAAATTCAGTTAAATATTGACATATGGACAAGGACAATGTTTTGCACTTGTGACATTCTAAGTAGTACTGATAGAGCAAAACACCCTTTCTGCAACTTTGGCTGGAGATGACAAGGGAAGAGGGACAGATTTTCCTTCTAATCTAGTGCAGCACTGCTGTTCACTCTGCTATTTGGTTTGCATTACCACAACAGGAACACGCTATGCTGAATATAACCCAATTCAGGAAATATACATTGACTTTACAGAAAATAAAGAACGAACCCATGTATGCATAGAGAATAGGAGGAGAGAAGCAACTCAGTCTTTTTCTACTCTGGACTTCCAGTATCTGCTGCCTGCAAGTCCTGAGCCCAAGTAATATTTACATTAGTATATGATGCACATTGAGCTGTTTAGAGTAACAAGCTGTCTCTCAGAAGCACCGTACTACCCTACTTCTCTTAATGGCAATCCAGTTGTTTTCTGATGCACTGCTGCCAGAGGTGCCAGATGTTCAGAAGGCCCACAATACAGACAGCATGTGCACAGAGCAACTCTGCCCTGCTCACACAATAAGCCAAATGCACTCTGGATGCCTCACAGTCATCAGGCACCCATGGATCAGCTGTGCAGCAGGAATACATTACGTTCAGACTCTGTCCCAACTGGTCAGGCTACTGTCACCATGCTCTTTAGAAGGCCTGACATGTATGAATTATTCTTGGTGCAGCAGCTGGTTCCCACGACATTTCACGTGTCAGTGTAAATGCTTCGCTGGGACATAATCGTATCAGGGGCCTGCAGAAATGTAACAGCATAGATAACAGAAACCTCAGTCTAGGACAGGCTGCCTTAGACACATTTATTTTTCTGATTCTGGGCCACAACGTCTTTTAATCATAAACCCAAACCCAAGGTATGAAGCTGGCTTGTGTGTTTACAAAGCTATGACATATCACACTGAACATACATGCAAAACAGCTGCTAGGTAACCTGCATGTCAAGCTATGTATATTCGTAACTACCTTGCTGAAGCATGAAGTCTGGCCAGAAATAATAGGCTTGTCTACCCTGATAAATAAGGCATGCCAGTTCCCGAGGGAGCAAAGTTAGATTAAAAAGAATTCTATTACCATACTTGGAAGTTCTGGATGTGGAAAAACAAGACCCTTCTTGAAAAGAGACAAGAATCAATAGGAGTTCAAATTTGTGTTATTCGCTGTTCTCTGCTTATTGAGCATCACGCACAGGGAAGGCTTTCAACATCCAAAAATAATCCTGCACTCATTTATCAAAAATTCTGGTGATAAAAATAACACAAGCTCACAGAAATGTAACCTCTCCTCCAGAAATAAGCAACTTCATTGCTTTGCACTTCCACATGAAAACCCGTCTCATTAATGTGTCTCATTAAGGATAAAACTATTTGTTCAGCAAAATACCTGTAACCTTAATATCTGATAGTCCTATGGGGACTTATATAGCCACATACAAAAAAGTGGCTGGGTGCTTAACTTCCAATAGATTTCAGGGGAAATTAGGAATCAGAATGCCTTTACACATGCAGCCCCAGTGCTCTGCTGAGACACGAGCTAAACATGTAAAGTGAGGGTAGATAAGAAACCTACAGCAAACTGAACATCGTCATCTGAGTTCTCTTCCTGTTTCAGCATCACTTAAAGCTCAGAAGAGAATTCAAAAGTTAAAAAACAAAAATTAAAGCCAAACAAACAACGCCCCACACCCCCCAAAAAACCCCCAAACCAACAACTACAAATAAACCATCCACCCAAACAAAATAAACCCCTCCACCAACAAAACCCATCCAGGGAAAGAAGAGTGGAAGGAAACAGATCTGATTTTCTGAGCAGCCGTATGTTCCTTAGTTATTTGCCTGGACCATTTTGATATCAGAAACGTGCAGAAAAATCTGACAAGGTTTTGTTCTCTGTTAAGTTCTAATGCATAGTAAAATTTTCAAGTGTGCATCTCATTTTCAAGTAAGACACTAGAGTTGCACTTGACTACAGAAAAAACAACTGACAGCTGTGAGACACCGAGACACTTTCCCTGCTACCACCCCCTTTTCCTGCACAGTACATTTTAGGAGGCAGAGTAAACAATTCATCAAGGTTGAGACTCTGCATCACACAGTTATGAAATAGCAATTACATAAATAATTCTAAGAGATATTTTTAACTATATCTCAACCAATACTACAAACTTTATTTAGCCTCTTGTAGGAACTAAAGATGGGAGTACCAAATTTGCACAGTCTCTTTTGATACCCAATTACTATGACATTTTCTAAGAACTGGGCATTCAAATTTTTTAGACAACTACGGAAGCTGGAAATAAACTTTACTGTCATAAGCACGAAAAGGTTTTGAGAGAATCTTGCATATCATGAGGAAGTTTTTACAAATAGTGGTATTTTCCCTTAAGATAAGGAAGACGCTCTCCTTGAAAGTGTAAGTTCTTATTTGCAGCAGTTAGAATAGCAGTCTTTATGTCCCCAAAGGATGGGAGGGAGACTGCATCCAACTCCAAGCAGTTAGTCATTGGAAGCAGTTAGAGGTTACCCTTGAGGTCTCCTCCAGCTTCTACATTTTAAGATAGAAAACTACTCAAGAAAAAAGTTCAGATTAATTCCTCCCCATTCCAGTTTGGCTTCCATTTAACATGAAAGACAGCTTCAAAGGGCAAAAGCACTTGATTGCAAAGTTCCCTCTCAGCTAGCAGAAACTTATCAGCTCCCTTATCCGTCCTGTCAAGCACTTGAGCAAGCCCATCAGCAACCTCAAAGCAAGTGGCCTGTCAAAAGCCATAGTCAGAAGCAAGTGAGAAGAAAGATGCAGATTGCCACCAGAGAGACATGGTCCAAAGGTGCTCTTTTAGGTTTGCCCTTTGCTCACAGAGCCCCACTGAGGGCTCTGCTGTTCTGTCTCCCAACTGCATGGCAGGTCAGGACACACCTGTGCCTTTTTCCTCTATTTTTGTCATTCTTTATCCTTCTGTTTCTCTTCTAACTGTCCTATTCTTCTCCTTGGTCCCTTTCTTGTCCACCAGTTTCACTTTTGGTTTTCACTTGCCAGTTTTGGTTTTCATAGGTACTTCGTGAGAATGCTTTTGTTTATATCTTTTGTTTTGTTTTTTAAATTGGGTCACTGTCCAGGGAAACCTATGGAAGTGCCAGACAGAAGAGATGAGCCATTAACAGGGGTGCACACAACACTTTCTTCTGTAGTTACTATACAGCCCACGGGGGGGAAAAAGGTGTTGATAGGGTTAGACAAAGACAACCGTTTTTAGTCACTAACAAAGCAGATTGATGTAAACTCATTTTAGCAAGTTTCTTCATACACTTCTTAGTAGGCTTCCCTAGCAAATAAGACATTCTGGGCTTGACCTTGTATCTCACGAAGTCAGTTAAAAAATAGTTGTACTATTTTCTCTGCCATGAAAAGATAACAATAATCATCATCATCATCTATCTAGACTGCAAGATTGGCAAAAAGACCACAAAACTCAGATCAAATTATACTAATTTTTCTTACAGATCGCAGTCATCATTTTCAATGAGCAAAACTGAGCTTTAATATCTAATGTTCTTTTCATAATTGATTCTTCTTTCACTTTTGGCAACAAAAGTAAATTTGTACTTTCCTTTGGTGGTAGCAATTTTCTAACCAAATTTAAATTCAAAGTCTTTGCTCTGACACACTCTGTTAAAATGAAGAGATCTTTGCCACAGGTTATATTCATTCCATTACTGCTTCTGATGTCATTTTAGTGAAGTAACTGCTATCTTTTGAATGTGTACAAGTGTACTTTAACTTAAGTTCTGAGTTTAATCTGGTTTGAAAATTCTTTGTAAAGACTTGTGGGTTGGTTTATTTTCCATAGCAAATGGAAAAGGGTTAAATCAGTAACAAAACCTTCTGTCTGAAGTCTGTTAAATCTCTATACTTAAAGCATACTCCCATGTTTCTGCTGCTTTTGTGCATCTCCTACATGTAAGAAAAGAAAAAAATGTTGCAAATCGTGAAAAGATCTATTTCAAAACCACAGACCTCAACTGTGAGATTCAGGAGGACCAGAGTTCAACTTGATAATCTCAGTAGATATCAGCTTAATTTCAATTTGTAAACTAAGTCATTGTAAACTAACTCCTCCCATACCCCCAGAGGAAACATTTCAGTGCTGTTTTTGTTTCAAGATATATGGTATTACTCATTTGAATTTACATTAAATCAAAATACTGATTTTTGCTTTAACTGCATGGTATCTGCACAGGGAGGTCACACTGTAATTGAGCAAGCAATTTCTTGTGTAATAAGCCTAATACAGTGTCGATTCCATTTCACTCCCATTGATTTCCACAGAAGTTAGGCCAGATCCTGCAACTACAAATACTTACAGTTTGAAATAGCACTTTAATCCCATTCTCATTTACCTTTTTGACCAATGACCTAAATAATGTAAGGGGGAGGGGGCACAAACAAAACAAAACAAACCCACAAAAAAAAACCCAGCCATGACTCACCTCAAAAATGTAAACCGGTATAGAACAGGTAGCATTGATTACAAATTTACCTTTTTAATGAATGCCACAGAGAATGTATCCCACGATACAATCCCATGATCCATCAGCTCAACAAATGCAGTCAGTGTAAAGGACAACATATCTCCAAAGCTGCAAGAGACAGGAGTCATGATAACATTTACCAGTGATGCAGCAGGGCAACGACCGAGGGAATAAAGCAGCAGGAAGCTTTCAGAAAGGCAGGAAAGTGAAGCCAATTATGGACTAAGAGGTAGCAGAAGAGCAAGAGAGGCCGTGCAAGAGATAGTCTCCAAAACAATTTAGCATGGACATCAAGAGCAGTCACCTGGAAGAATGCAACTTTGTAAGAGAACCAATCCCCAGGAGAACACTACATGCAATGCTCAAGGAAATCAGATAGTCTAAATTAGACTTCTCTTATAAATTCAGAGTTTTAGATCTAACAGAAGAAAAGAAGTGAGCTGCTTCTTAGCAACTTATGGAAATGCTCCTAATTGAATGTCATACCGAAGTGCCACGTTTTAGTACCTCTGTATCAAGCAGATTGGCAGAAAGTTAGTGGATTGTTTGTTCGTTCTCTTACAAGGAAGCAAATAAATTTTTAAAATGCACCAGAAGAGATTTTCTATTGAGCAGCGATTTTCCCACAGTTAATGCCTCAATTTCTTTCTTTGAACCTGAAGATGCATCTCCTTTTGTTTATCTATGGGCAACTATGACAAGCGAATTGCAAAGTTCCCATAGTTTATCCAAGCATGCAGCTCAAATTGTTTACGGTTTGCAGGCCACAGCACTGTATTCTACACCTGTAAATTTACACTTGTAAATTTGAGATTCAATGCATCTTTGCACGACCTCAACCAAATTGAAAACGGCTTTAAACTCAACATAAAGAATATGCTCTAACCTGGCTAGCTGCACAGGAATTTTCCATGTTAAAACCCAGCTTTTAAAGATTAGCTTCATTTCTATATATAGTCGGGGCACCGAACAGTCAGCAGCCATAATGATTTCAACGAAGCCGTTCAATGAGGTCACTACTCAATACAAGCAGCAGTGCACAGAGCCCGAAACGAAGCAGCGTATCACCTTTAAGGGCATGCCAAACTGCCTGTGCAAAGTACTCTGCCACTAAGCCATTAATAAGCATAAGCACACAATCAATCTAAACAGCCTGAATAGTCCCACTGATTTTAATGCCACAGCTTACCTAATGAAAAGATAAAATTAAAAAAAACCTTCTGTCAGATTGGAACTACCAGTATGTTAAAAACCTAAATCTAATACTATAGCCATACTTAAGCAATGTAATTGGTAATCCTTATTCTGTGATTTGCTCTCCTACTATCCTGCAACAACCCAACACAAATAAATGAACATCCACTCAGATGGAAGACATTTACAGCAGTACAGAGGAATAAGGCAGAAAATCAGTTTCAATGCAGCAACTCAAATAGCCTGTTTACTGGATTTGATATAATCTGCCATTTAGGGACTTCTGATTGTGCGATGAAGCCTTTAGTGGCCCCTTAATTTAAGAAAGGAGCTCTTGTTCATCAAAACTCCACAAACACCCTCCACTAAAAATAAATTTGCCATTCGTGATATTTTGTGAGTAAAACCAAAAACAAACCCAAAACACACCTTTCTCTTCCACACTAAGAGTATCCACAGTGGCTTTGATTATTTATGACAAAATGAAAAAACTACACCAAAGACCAAACAAGAAAAATAGTGTCTTTAAAAAAATCCACTGTAATTCTGCAAGGAATCTTTTGTTCAGCAAATACACGATTTGGAAATTTTTGCTTTTGTTTTGGGGATAAGGGGGTTGGTTTCGTTTGCTTGTTTTTTAATATTGCAAATCTTTTAAGAATTAAATTAGATTTAAAATGTCATCATTAGCATTCCAAATAACCAAGGATTTCATAACAAGATGACAATAAGACTCTGCAGGAAATTTAATCAGCTCCGTCCCGTCATTTTCCCCAATCCATTCCTTTTGCATAAAATGGTTATTTATGAATCCACAAATAAAACAGTACCCCTAGGAAAGGGTTCCATCTAAAAACTTGTACCAAATTCTCATGCATCTTCAGGACAGAACACTTGCACAAATATATGGAATTCTGGTATTTTAAGAAGCTAGACTAAATTAGATCCAAACAAAAAGGAAAAAAAAATTGCAAAAAGATAGGCCATATAGGTTGAGAAATAAAAATATAAGTATAAAAATATCTCTCCCAGCATTAAAATAAGCATTTATGTCCCCTAGATTTTCTCATACATTGTTTAAAAATTTAGTCAATTAACCTGTCTTTAGGACATAAATACTCTCCTATGAAATAATTGTACATGAAAGCTAATCCCCATTAACAATGGGTATAAGTTTAGAGGGATTACTTAAACTGTATTAAACCTGCATATGGATATTCACCTTCAGAACAGCAGTGGCTGGAATGTAAAAGAATTGAACTAACCTGAATTCAACAGTCTCATTTACTTTTCTTACCAAAACTACTGATTAGTCCTGCCAATTAATCCAGCCTCCTCCACAGCTTTGGAAGGGGAAACTGGGTTAACGGAGCTGAGAATACCGGTATTAATGTATAAATCTGGTTTTAGTAGATGTGACAATGATACAACTGTTCGGGATCCAGAGGGTGAAAGTACTTTTCAACTTAAAATGATCAGACACTCCACAAGGTGTCACTCCTGGGACACTGCTTCAAGTAATTAATAAGTGAAAAGGTGCAACACTGGGACTAATCAAGCAGAACAAAATACTCCAACTATATTAATGCAGCACCAGACATACATAGCATGTATTTTTTTTAAATATATAGCTATACGTATGCACCTGCACACACATGTACGCACTAAGGGGCATTGCAAAAGTCAAAAGCCAGGCTTAAAGGATAAGCATTAGGAATAGCACAGCTAGAGATGAAAGCAATCTCCAGGCTAACTAGAGCAAGATAACGATTAAAGCATATGGAGAGGGAAGGGAACGGTGTTGATTCGTTGTTATGTGTTTAAACACAAGCAAATAGGTAGAAATAGACTCCCAAGCAATTCATTTCAAGACACACAACCAGAGACACACTCATACTATTAAGAGCAGAAGACAGAATAGATGCTAGAAATTTCAAGGGAATCAAAGCTTGTTCATGGAAGTGGTAATCTTAGAAAATATGTGGTAGGAGCTGTTTAACTTGAAATCTCAATAAGTGTTTTAGTCATACAAAAAGTCCAAAAAATCATGGGGCTTCTCCCTTCATAAAATCTTTTTAGACTAATCCACTGCAAAAGGTACGGCAGTTCTGTAAATATCAAAACCTTGCTGCTCTGGCAAAATGACTTAATAGTTTGACTGTAATTCTTCATGAAGGAGCTTTTTAATGTGTGTCATCGCAGCAAGAGGGGAAAAACGATCACAAAGATGCACTGTGTAATTGCAATTTCATATGTTACTAACACTGACATTTTCATGATCTATGCTTTCAGGCAAACTACTTGTACAATCCCTCCTGAGTGCTATTTGGGGCTCTGGCCCTTAGGTGGGGACACCTTATGCTGGGACAGCTGATGAAGTTGCCCCATTCTCTGCTGTCAACTGCCCTCTTCTAACCAGCTTTGTGAGGATGGGTGAGCTGGTCATGAAATACCTCCTCACCCACAGCAGCCCTCAGCAAAAGTCTCTTAGGCAGTGGAAAGCTGTGGTCTGTAACACTATCTGCTGTCCCAGTGTGAGCCGTTCCAGCATGGATGGATGGCGATGCAATGATCCACAGCCTGTGCACCTCAATCCCTCCGACAAACCTGACTGAAGAGTTAAGCCAACAGTTGTGTTTCTCATTTCTAGGTTTTAGAGGAATATCAGGTCAAATTTTAGAGAAATATCAGGCAGGTTAATTTAAGTTCCTAAGAATTTTCTGCATTCTTACCTTAAGAAACTGTGAAGAAAAAAAACTCCATGCATTTTGATATTAGCTTTTCTGTCCTAAAAATAAAGATGACAGGAATGTGCATGTGACCCTGACCACCACACCTGTCCCTCACCTGCACTCCTAGTATCATTTCTACATGCTAAACCATCTTTTTATCATGTGTGCTAAGTAAACCTCAGATGTATATATAAAACTATGTCTGATATTTTGAAAGATGCCTAAAGCAATTTGGATTTCTTTTCAAAATAAATTAGTGGGACTTGAGCACCCAAACACCTAGATGTTTTTTGGGGTTTTTTTTGGGGGGGGAACACCAAAAACAAACACAAACAAACAAAACCCAAAAAACAAACAACCCTCAATCCATGTTTAACACACATACCAAAATGAATATTTTACCGCTCTTGAGGAGGAAAAAATACTCAGCTGTTCAAATGATTCTTTAAATCGAGATAACTAGTCAGGCTCAGCTGTCATCAGGTAACAAAAAAGCACTATAAGCTTTTATAAAGCTAGGTGAACTGTCTCATGTTTTGTATGATAAAAGTTGCACAGGAGAAACTGAAAGTTAATTGTTGCTTGTCTGTCACAACCAGGATGCAGCCACCAGCCCATAAGGACTACAAGCCAAAGACATCTTTAGACAAACCATTTTTCATGGGCAAAACAGAACCAAAGCTGATCTCTAATTGTGCAGAGGAAAGGCAGCAAAGAAACAACTTTAACTGGGCAGGAGGCAACAGCCTGCTACCAAATGCAGGAGTTAAGGAAGCAGTTATCTTTAAGTCCCATATCATTCAGCAACTGTGCTCACAGCCTAACACTGGGCAGCTGAAAGGCCTGACATCATTGAGGTCAACATCAAAGAGTAAGAACAGCTTTTTAAGTTAGAGTTGTCAAGGATAAATGGCCATGAATAAATTTAAACAGGGGAGCAGAATATATCTAATCATCAGAGGACAAGAGCTCTGGAAAAGCCATGGGGCCAAGAACCTAACCAAGTCTAGAAGGAAGACTGATGATGCACCAGGATGCTCTGCAAGCACAGTGTGAACAAGTACCTTTTTTTTATTGCTACGGCTCCTCTTCATCGCTTCTACACTGCCTTGTTTCTTCACGTAACCTTTCCAAGGATGAAGCTAAGCCACCATCAAATCAAACTAGGAGCAATTCACACCTACTTGGTACTTAGTACAGCTGAAAATGACTGAACAATCTGCGGGGTAGTTGTCCCTGTTTTTCTAGACGATTACAGAAAATGCACTTAGCTACTACACTGCAATTGACACAGATTTTATTATTTTTTTTTAATCGTGCCAAGCACCACTGTAATATTTCTTTGTGATACAGTTTCACTGCATTCACGAACAAGGGATTAGCCCTACTGATTTTAAACCACTTGCATTCTAAAAACCTGAAATAGCGTTGCACCCCTGGTATCAGGGCTTTTTTAAGCTTGAAAATTAACTCTGATTAAAGAAAACAACCTGTGAATTTTAAACAGAACTGTAACTGTTCTTGAATAAATTCAAGTGTAGATACTTTTATTACGGAATATGACTAAATCCACTTAGAGGTACATTAAGCGTTTGTTTGCATGGGAAACTAGCCCAGAGAAACTATTACACACTGGTTCTTCACGAAGACATGATTAGAATTACCTTTTCTCTTATTCTCCATCTTTTAAAATCTTGGTTTTGCTCATTTCATTGTAATTTCCTTAAATGGACCAGATTTTCTTAAAAGACCAGGAATAACTAACTACACAGGAAAAACATCAATCAACGTGGTTTGACTACAATTCAGTACTGTAATGCAAAGGTCAATTGACAGAGCTGTTTCATGGGATTTTTTCTTTTTTTAAATCCAAATATTAGCCCACATGGCATAAATAAAATCCAAAAATAAAATGGGAATCACCAAAACTGAAAAGACAAAGCAACTCACATTTTAGAACTTCCTTCAATGGAGAAAGCTATTAAACAAGGCCTTTCTGTGAAAAGCAGGTTTTAATTAAGTCAGGCTAGCATGTGCAAGCTACCAGAGATAAAATGAAAAACTGGCACTTTATGAAATATGTCATCCTGTAAATCAAAAGTAAATTTTCTTTTTTTACATTACCATTTGGTTTAAGTTTCTTTAGTCAAGACGACAGCATGCGGAGGCTGCAAAGTTTTAAAGTTTAGTTTAGTTCATTACACCAAGCTCTGAGGTATTTTTTTGTTTTGGTTTGTTTGTTTTTGGTTTTTGTTTGTTTTTTTTTTCTTATAGTTCTTGTTTCGTTGGACCTTTTCCCATTAATACATGGGTGAAAAAGAGTCAGGATGTTCAATAACTACACTTACAGAGCACTAGTGTATACACTTTACCTTCAAAATGTATGAACAGGCCAGCTTTCAGAACTATTGGTTTCACAACCTGACCAATGGCTTTGGTATCTTTTTTCGTACAAGTCCAAAACTCAAGAATTTGTGGTTTTTTCATTGCATCATTTCATGTACTACTGATGGAGATCAAAATACTAAACCATGTGCCCCAATGTAAATTGAAGCTTCTACTGACAGGATTTAACTTCCAAAGTTATAATAAACTTTAGTCACATACACTGTCTTTACTACTGTATCCACTCATGTGCTGTACCTACACTGATCAGTAAGAACCCTCTTAAAATGGGTAATGCTTTGTTCCCATGAGTAAACAAAACTAAACTGTGTAAAAAAAAATTAATTCAGATCCATCAGTATGATCAGGTCCTAAAACCAGGGTGCAATGCAACTCTGAGTCAGTATTTTAGTACTGTCTTGAGGACAATCACATAATTTAGTGTACAGAAACCTACAGAATAACAGAATTTGGAAGCAGAGAGATGCTGAAGGAGTGTAACTACTCTTCCACAAATAAATATTTTTACAGCAGTGAGGAAAAGCCTGCCATCTAAATGCACAGGAGGTACCTTGTCTTGGCAGGAGTGATGCTGTCAAGAATTGTGAAAGCCTCATGCCATTCTAATCATTTTCCTCAGAATCTAAACTTTTCTATTATGAAACAAGTTACTTTGTATAAGGTTGAGAAAGTGAATGTAGATGAAGGATTTAAGTCTCCTGCCAAATTTATTCTGTCTAATTTATTTATTAAATGATGACTTAATAATAAATGTTTCAGAATTTGGTTTACAGCAGATTTATGAAAGTATGATTTAGCATGGATTCAGATGGAGAGCTGCATTTCCTGTGTGATAATAAACCACATCAAGCTCTCAGAGTGACAGATGCACAGTTAATTAATTATTCTTTTGCTTCCTTGGGTTTTAGCTATGCTTGACATGTCAAACTTGCAAGCCAGTCAAGACACTAGAATATCTCTTGGGGTCTCAATTTATCAAAGTCTATGAAGCCTGTGCTTAACTTGAAGCACACAGAAGAGTCCCATTCAAAATCATCAGGGCAATAAGCATGCTTCTGAACTTTCTGATATGAGGCCCTTTACTGTATTACAGTTTTCCTTTATGCAGTTACCTGCAACAACTAGCATTACCTGGGATCAGCAAATAATAGGAATTCAAACTCTTAATTTCATCTCACCAACATCAACAATTAAAGTTGCCTACTATCAATCATGTAAGGCAGACAAATTTAGGAGAGGAATTTGAGAAGGCAGGAAAATTATTTGTTTGCTCAAATTAAAAAAGAAAACAAAAGCCTTACTTAGGAAATACCAGAAGCCCCTGCAGAAGTTACAGAAATGAAGCACCCATTCCACAAGCAAAGCAAAAAAGGCTTCATCAGAAAATTTTAACAGGCATCAAAGAGCAGAAAACAGAGAATGTTGAAGACTGTCTGAATGAATATGCACAAGTTGTATTTACATATAAAGATTAGCACAAGGGCCTGAACTCAGTCATGCAAAAGAAGAGAAAGTGTGCAAGGTGATGATCTAATCAGGTTCTTACCAGGGCTTCATTATCTTCTGCAATTTCTGATATCGTCTGCAAAATTAAAACTTGCACGTGAGGAGACACACTTTAAAAAATCTGTTCTCTATTTACCTATGCATACACATACACCCCTACACACGCATACTTGATTCATAAAATTCAGACAGACACACAATAAGAGGCAGTAAATTACTAACAATTTGCTGTGAATAGAAACAGTAACTGGTAAAGTAAAGAACATTCAAAAATTAGTTTCAAATATTTGCTCAGAATACTTCTGTTAAATTCTGTTAGAAAAAAGCAGAAGAGAAGAGACAGTTGATAGGGGAACTATACCGTATTTCTCTAAAACCTGTTTCTCTTGGCCATTAAAGCATGTCTAGGCATCCTAAATTAATTCAGTATTTGTGTAAAAGAGTCTTTGGTACAAAACAATAAAGGTTTACACACTAAGCTTTTTCTGTCTCGTTGCTCTGACATGTCGTCCATTGCCCGAAAAACTCTTCTACTTGCTTCCAGTCTCCATCACTAACACTGATGTCAGAGTTGTCAGTATGATTGAGAGTTGTTGTGTAGCTAGGACCAACACAGACCAAAGTCCTGACCTTCTGAAGTCAGGGACGAGTTTTCTGTTGACTTCAAAGGGATGCAAAGAATTTATGATGGGTTTTTAACCACAGAGTTACATTTACTCAACAAGTCAAAACCATCTTGCACCAGCTCCATGATACACAAATACAGTGCAGCCGTCTGGTTCCAACAGAACGTGTAACCTCACCCGTAGCTCCTTTGCTCCCAAAATTCACATACGGATGGACATGCCTAGACCCAAGGTGCTGAATCAACCCACTTGAGAAAGACAATGACCTGATTAAGAACGTCACTTACTGATTCAGACTATAAGAAGCTAAGCTACATAGCCAACCTTCAAGTGTGGTGCTCTTGCTTTCCTAGTAGCTTCCCAAACACTTGGTTCCTAGTTGCAGCAAGAGGTTTAACATACGGCAAAGAGGCTTTTTTATTTAAGCATTTCCTATTTTTCCTCTAAGATATACACTGTTGTGTCTCATCAGTGAACCAGAAGCTATGGCATCATATTACTATATTCAGGAAACTGAAAGCCAAATACTAAGGGAGGGAGGAGGTGGGGCAAATAATAAGTGCATTTGAAAGCTGTAGCCCACTAATCACGATTTGCAAGTCATCTTCCTGCTAATAACTGGCTTCAGAACTGCTGATTATGTTACTAAGCAAGATGAAGAGAGAAACTATCAATGGTTAAAAATGGCATCCAAGACAAATAACTTCTTTTTAAAACACCACTTAAACCAAAAAAAATTAAAAAAAGAAGAAGGAAAAAAATACGTATCTCCTACTTAACCCCTTCTTGTGTCTCCTAAATCTATTTCATAGTTTTATTTCAGAGGGTTGGCTGCAGCTCCATACTGGGTAGACTACCGTTCAAAAGGAGAACAAAGAAGTCCCTCCTTCCTCCTTGTCCCTTTCTCCCCAGGTCTTCCCTTTTGCACTTGCTGCTGTGTTGCTCAGCCCACAACAGCTCTAGGACTCCAAGGTTTCCAGCCACTGATTCAACTGTCTCCCAGAACTTGGCTAGATTTTATTTATTTATTTCCTTTTGGTACAGCAGCAACTCCTCCCACCCTGCATTTTCCATTCTCTTTATGTGTAAGTAGTGTGGTGCTTTCCACAGAGACCACACGAATCTATGTATAGACTCTTTTCAAGAAGGATAGGTCCTAGGGAGGGCAGCTTTTAGGCTGGCTCGTGTAACCATCAGGGGAGAAAACACAGAGAGTACATCACAGGAACAGTGGTTCGAAATCCTTCATTGCTATCTGTGAGCTGTAATACTCATGCCTGAAGATAATGATGGCACAGTTTACCATACATCTAAGTACAGATTGAGCTACAGCCTAGCTCAAATTAGAAAAGTGACAAGATTTTGTTCTTGGATTTCATGGCTTTGGTTTTTTTATGCTACAACAGCTATATGTGCAGCCAGTAGTAATGAGCAAACAAAAATAATCGAGATGATCAGACGGCCTAACAAAGGGGAGAAAACTACCCTCAGCATGCTTTTAGGAGAAGAAAAGTTCAAAGCGTTTCCCGCAATAGGAGATCCCAACTTCAGCGGAACGTCATTCCTGTGCTTCTGCAGAGCGCTTCCTTGCTGTGGCAGGCTCTGCTAAACCCTAACAAGAAAAACCACCACAAATGGGTTTTGTCATCTCCCAAATGTGCCTGAATTCAAGGAACCTTATGCAGAACATGCCAGCAAAACTTCATAGCATCCTTCTGAGCCCACTTTTTGAAACAGCTGCTTTTCATCCAGGTGCTGGCTTTGGCTAAGCAGCAAGTAAACTTGAAATTGGTACTGTGTCTGTCTGACATCAAAGAGAAACAAGTGTGGTGTTTGCAAACTGCTAGCACTTCAAAGGGCAGACTCAGTTTAGCTGGAGATTTTTCACAACAGGCTATAATCAGGTGCATTTTCTCGATGACTGAGCCCAGGGATTAAAGAACAAACATCCGAGTCATAGAACAAAACATTTAGACAGCATTTACAGAACTCTTAGCCATCTTGAGTTAACTGGGAATCAGTTAACTTGAGGTCAGAAGATGTGCAATGTAAAAGAAAATATAAATTTGGAATAATATGGAGAAATAATTGAATCATATAGGACTTTTCTGGTGAAGCAATACAAAGACAGCAGATTTTGACTTAAGAGGAAAGATAACCATCATATTAGACCAAACAATTTCTACTGATCTCTGTTGCTTTGGAAAGTGTGATAACAGCAGCAATCAATCTAGGACATCAAATGTTGCAGCAACATGGTACACGATGATTATAGATAGATTTTTACCAGTGAACAGGTGAAGGCTGTTATCTAAGGGAGTGTATGCTATTTTCTTCCCGTCATTGAACCAAAAACCTAATACAGAAGGACCTGGCACGAGCAGGAGTTTGCCTCATATTCACCCTCAGACCACACTAAATTTATCACTGAAGGAGCAGCCAAACTAACTCTTCCAGCAAGGCAACCTGGAGAGAAACAAGTACAGTCTGTCACCTCCATCAACTTTCCTCTTTCTATATATACATAACTGTTGCTTCTTCTAGACGGCTGACTCTGTGGTAGCAACCAGACAGTTCCATAAAACGCTTCCTGGGTGAATTACCACATGTATGGTCAAAAATGCTGAAAGCCTTACAGACACTGTAATTAGCTCAATACTTGTGTTATTTTGTTTGGGTTTTTTGTTTGGGTTTTTTTGTTGTTGTTGTTTGTTTTGTTTTTTGGTGGTTTTTTTTAGAACCCATCCCTCAGTTGCACTTGCACAGATGGGAATAAAACCATGGCCAAAACACAAACGTTATAAGGGTAAATTAAACAGCGTTTGTGAAAGGTTCAGATATATAGTGGTGAAAGACAAAAACCAGACAGCAATTTTTATACAGGAAGAAATCTCAAAACAAATGCCAACATAATGCAAAACAAACATGAACAACAAGTCACTGGTTTGGACATTTTGCTACCGTAGTACTTTCCCTGTTTGGCCTCAAAGTAACTTTGTGATACATTTCCAGCTGAATGCAAAGGCGCAGCAGTTCCCTTTGGACTCCCCGAAACCATACAGGTTTAATACTTGCTCAAATACTGCAGGTTATGTCACTAGCAGCTTCCAGTGGAGACCAGCTTAGCAAGGACCCGACCAGATGAATTCCTATCCGTCCATGTGCAAAAACTGCTGTAGAAGGACCAAAGATACCCCAAATCGAAATCCCAGCTGGGGCAACACAGTGCACCGTAAGGGTTTGTCGGCACTGGGGAGTACTGACACGTTGTCCCCATTGTGGAAGCCAGTGTGGACCCACTGGACCTAGCGATGCCAAGAACTAAAGCAGTCACACCACGTCACCGCAACCAATGTTTCTGGGCCTGCGCTGCCTACAGACATACAGAGTAGGATAAAAATACCACTGAGGATAAAAGCTTTCCATACAGTATGGCCTCGGAGAGGGCCATTATTACCAAAGGTGGAAGATGTTCACAAAAACTTCCTCCTCTACAGAAAAAGTGATGGGATGATGGATGAACAACCAGCTAACTACATTAAATCGGTATTTGACTACTGTTTTTCAGACAAACACAAGGATAGCCCACATTCTAGATAACAGCCAGTCTTCAGAAATACAACAAGACAAATACACAGGAGTACGTATTTCTCGCTTCTGTCTGTATCAGGTGTGGCTACCACATATAAATGAAGTCTGGGGAACACTCTGGCCAGGAGGTTGAAGTAAATTATTTGGATGAAATCTGCAAAATGACTATTAAGTAACACAGCAGCACTCCCACTCCTCACAGCCACCACAATATCCCACAGCCACCACAGTCCAAGAGACAAGAACATCCTGGAAAGTGGCAGAAGTGGAGATTTTAAGCTCTTCTTATTTTTGCTCGTTCCTCAAATACTACACTTTTGTCTGGAGCTAAAGAAAAATAAATTAGTATTGTCCAGCTTGGTACTCTGAAGAACATTTGGAAATATAAATCCGCTGCTGGAATTACTCTTTTTATCACATTTTACAAAAGTGGTTGCCAAATAAAACCCAGTAAAACTGTCTCCTCTCCTCTTCCCTGTTCCTCTCAACAAGGTGTTCATATCACCACTTAGCAGGGGTCATTTAAATGCTAATATTCTTAAGCACAGGCAAAGTGAGAAAAACAACCCTGGAAAAAAGGTGTTTAGGATGGGGGGAGTGCAAGGAGCAGCAACTCTCCCCTTCTTCTCTCCAAAGATGTGATCTTCAATGGTTCAATCTTCAGAGGACGCTTCTCTCTAAAATGTACAGTGTGTGCTATGTATGACACTGATCAGAAGGATATACAAGAAATTGCACTCGTGTGTGCGTTCAGAGGGAGCGTGGAATCCAAACCTGAAGACTGATGAGGAAACAAACCCAAAAGAGAGCAAGCAGGAGAAAAACAAACCAACAAAAAAAATCCACCCACGAAGAAAACCTACCCCACTTTCTTCTTTTGGGGGAACTGCACTGGAAGATTGGGCTGTAGCCCTTTCTTATTCTCCTGCCATTACCATCTCCACAGTGGTATAACCAGATAACCTGATTTTACATACTCTTTTGGATTTTTGCCTCATAGACAATAGCCACCCTCTCCCGACATTACAGAAGCACTAAGAAATGAAGATAGCGTAAAGCCCCTGTTGGACAAGAATTGATTTTGGCAGCAATGTCAGATTAAGTAATCTATGCTTCCAGGTGAAGGCTGTCTAACAGCCCAGTGCTGTCAAAAATACAAATTATTTTCCTCCCTCCATCGGCTGACTTATTTTCTGCCAGATTAGCAAATTGAATTGGATCACTGAGGAGTCAGATGAGCAATGGAGCTGATCAAGAGAGGGAGCAGGTACTACATAGCCAGTGGCTGGGAAGGGTGGAAAAGGACTACTTTATTTAGTGGCAAAGACCTACTAGCTTAGCATTGTTCGTACCTTCTGGAAATTCACTTCCCATTTACCCAGTGAGTTGTGCTTGCACAACTGTTTTTTCTGGGGCAACACTGCAAGCTCAATCAGGGAACTGAACTGGGTTAAGGAATATTTTATTAAAGTGACAATAAAGGCTACTTTTAATACTCTACATCAGTTTTCCAGTCCAGCTTGCTACAAACAGTACTGGCATAACTCTTCAGATGAAGCAGGACAGGAACAAGTGGCTGTGAGCAAGTGCTGCTTAAGTGTTTTGACAGCACTACTGAAATACTCATCAGACTTGGATGGAAAAAAACATTAGCAGGTATGTGAGCAACTGTCCCAAAAAGTGTGTTAAAGTCAGAATAACTCCAAACCAATCTGTCTTCAGTTTTCCACTGAGCTGGTATACCGTATTATCTCTCTAAGACAAGCCAAGAGCTAGAATTTCACTGAACAATACAATTTGTCCTTAAAGCATGCACAATCGCCGTCTCAGAGACTTCCAGCTGTACAGCAGCCAACTCTGCAACTTCATGTGTTCAACAGAAGACTCCTCTTAATCGAGAGTCAAAAACATACAAATACACACTTATTTAGAAGCTTATATGAACCTGATCTAGCTGCATTTACTAGTTCCAATAGGAAGATGCCAAAATTTAACAACCACTCCAATTTAAAGCAAGTTTTTATCTCCAATTTGTGCACTAAGCAATTACAACTTGCTTAAAATTGTAACCAGGCTATCTTCAACCATGCCCAAGCAGCACTGACTAGCATGCTCCTGTGCCATGACTACTACAACATAAAGCTGCTCAGCACAGCCACATTGATGAAATGGAGCTCTGAAGAACAACCTTCTCAACAAGAGCAGAAACAATTCTGGTTACTGTCAAGACAGCTAGGCTTAGCACAATCTCTTTTTTTTTTGGCAAAAACTGCGTGTTTTTTTAGCCAAAAGACAAGTGACAGAGACCATGATAATGCCAACAAAAAGAAAACTGAAAATTCTGCATATGCCTTCCTCCTTTTCCTCCCAGACATGAGATTATTATTATTATTATTACTGGTGATGACAAAAATAAATTTAGATTCCTTTTATTAACTCTTTGGTCTTTCAATATTTATGGCTTGTAACTTACATTTTCCTTTTCTTACTTTATAGGGGACTATGAAGGGTTTTTTTTTCCTTTTAAGGAAGGCTGAGAGTCTGTCCCAGTCACACGACTCTTCTGATACATCAAGAAAAAAAAGCACCATGTTTTTAACAGTCTTCTGCTACATCAGAAAGACTATCTATACAGCCATGATTTTCTGAAATATTAATTCTGGGTTCGACTATGGAATACAGCTCTGAATGAGCAAACTACATCATCTCAGTTGGGGTTGCAAGGAGACATGATAGTTTCTTCCAGTTTGGCTCCTGAACACATTTTTCATCAGTCCTTATGGTAATTAGGACTTTCTAGCATTGCTCTCCTCCTGCCTCATTTTAGGGCATTGCACTCTGTGAAGGGAGCAGAAGCACCAGACCCTTACACTTCCCTTTTACGTTGCTTGTACATCCAACCAGATGTACTGCATATTCAACTCCCCTTAACTAGGCACGAACTGGGCTTCAGACAAAAAATTAGCACTAGAAGTGCTATGGAAATCTTTTTGAAAAGTCTCTGAAAAGGCAAATAACTGTGTGTGCGCAGCCACACCCCTCTTTGGTGATGCAGACGCAGAGAGTCTGAGAAATGATTGGACATCATGGGTAATTATAAAATGGAATCAGCAGTTGCTTGTTTCTTCATGACCTAACTTGTCTTGCAGTCTCTGCTATAATTTATAGGTCACCCAAACCATAAAAATAAACATAAAACCAGCACTTTTTTGCTCTTTTTTTCTTCAGTTAATAAGACACACATAGCATGGTCTGGAAGCAAGAATGAGCCTGAAGGAAAAACAAAGATGAGCCATCTCAATCAACAGGATCGAGATACGTGTGGACAGTTTCTAAGACATATAGCATCTCTCCTGATATAAATATATTCCTGTTGACAAGATGCACTCTCAGCTTCACTAGGGCCCCATGCACCCTACAGTCTGCCTACCACCAACCCCTATGACTTTGTCCCAGCACACATCATGTCTACAGTTCATTTGCTCCAAGCAACAGGCGCTCAAGATCTGGCCAAATTACGGTAACTATGCATAGTATTAAAACCACTTTTGCAAACATACCCAAAATAAAACAAACACCCTCTCTCAATTTTTTTATTTTTCAAGTTATATTAACAGCAAGAAACTGGAAAGGCTATTCTCTAATGCATTCCAGTTTTCTTCAATAGTCAGGAATATAACATATGGAAAATTAACTAGGAAACACTGTTAGTTCTTGTCAACTTTTTATACTACTACTTCTTTTCATCACCAGCAAAATGAAGCAGAGGTAACTAGAAACCCAGGGATTTACATTCTCTCACTCTGGCCACAATACTTTTAGTCATCTGCTTCACTGAAATAATGAGTAAGTAGCACAATAAATAAAACCAACTATAAATAAAGCACAGGCCTCTTCCTCGGTGAAAGTTATATAAAAAGCTGGAGTCTTGCTTTCCAGAGGCTGCCCACTAAAACTTAATTACACGCTCAAATTATAACTTAAGAGCCGCCCCTAACATGAGTTCCACGTGCAAAGAAAACCTCAGAGCAACCTTACACTGAGCATGACGGTACTTTTAATGAGCACTGTCTGCCCCTTCAGGGAAAACAGAGAATAAAGCTTGAATTAACAAAACTCATCGATTTCTAGCACAGCTACACCACACCGTGAACAGAGGCGCCGCTCAGCCTGGGCTTACTGATGCAGGGCTGTCCTCAGCTGCATTAACCCAGGGGCAGCTGGGAAAGCACACAGAGGGGCTCCTTGCAGAGCAGCAGCAGCCACCCCATGGGTATGTCCCATCTCCTCTGACCTCCTCAGAGTCTTCGTGCCAGTCTCCAGGTTGCAGTACAAGAGCAGAGACAGCCACTGTCACGCTATTTCACCACACGACTGCTCTCAGGCTGTGGCTCAATGATGCGCCTAGGCCAATGTAATGGCCTGTTGCCACAAAAAAAGGGCCTTGTCCGCATCCACTCGTGCCCACTTCCTCTCTTGCTTCTTCAAGTCTCAAACTAAGCAGAAAACTAACTCTGCAAAACAGAAGTGGGTACTTTGCAAGCAAGTTAACAAGCTGGATTGGCTTTGTGAAGCATCCAGACACCAGAACCAGCCCCAGGAAGGAAGCAGGACTGGGCTGGAGAGCAGGGGTTAACACACAAGAACCGGGAGAAGAGGACAGGGAGCTGGACCATCTCTTAGCAGCACCAAGCCATTAGGGTTCTCTCAGCTGTATGGTTGAGTCATAGCCTCATTCAAGCAAGGCTGGCTCAACAACAGTAACTCAAAGGTGGGCACAGTAAAGGTATACCTTAAAGGTATCTTTAGAAAATACACTACCTTCTAAAACTGGGCCATCAAAGAAGTTTCTGCCCTTCCCTGAAATTTCTGGCTACTCATTCCTCCTCTAATACTGCCCACCTTTGTAATGCTAATATAATTGTTTGGGTAGGTCCACCTATGGACACAAAATGATCAAAGTTAAAAATACCACTGGAGAAAAGAAAGTGGCAGTTACTGGAGCAGGGAAAAGGAGGGAAATGGGCTTTTTCGTTTGAAGCATTTGAATGACCTGGTCAACAGCACAGCCCACAGGGTCACTGTGCGGAGGGCGTACAGCCCAGGGTGGAAGCTAATGGCAAGGAGGCCTTCAGATGGCTTTGACAGTTCAGCAAGCATCTTGCAGGTCCTCTTATTAATGGTATTGCAGAAGATCCAAGTGAAAACAGGAACAGAGAAACTAAGAGGACAATTGACTGACTCCAGTTGCTTTTCCGTGACAGCCTAGGGCACTCAAATGTCTGGCTCTCCTTGGGCCACTCCTTCCTCCATACATTACCCTTCCTTACCTCCCCCACACACCTTGTTCGCTCACAGACCATTTCAGGGAGTTGTTTTGTTGTAATAATAAAGTCAAAAACTAAACCAAAACAAAAAAAAAGTGCTACTTCTGTGGAAGTAGTTTGTTGGCTTAGCGTGTTGAAACAGCAATGAGTGACAGACCCTGAAGTGGAAGGACAGGATTAATAGCTTGAAGTCAGACGAGAAAGGAAAGAAGCAGCATCATGGCAGGCTTAGGCTGCCATGTCTGTATATTACAATTTTCTCCTTTAATTAAATCTCAAGTTATGTTTAATATGAGTTTATCAGCCAGTGATGCACAGTATAAAAGCAGAAGAGAATGTACAGTGTAGCACGGATGTCTGTGCTTTGCAACTCCCTTTGCAAAGCCAGACTTGGAAAAACCTGACCTGCAGACCCCCTCAGAAGCTGCAAAATGTCTAGGCTGCTGAACACGAAAAAAGACTGCAATGAGTACTCAGAGTTCAGCAACATATGAATATGCTGGAAACTTACAGTCTGAGTCTTTGCTCAGTGCCCAAACTAGACAGCGTTTCCTCCCACAGCCATTAGACAGGTAGATCGATCGATGCATCTTTGGTGATACATTACACCAGCTAAAAAGGAAATTCTAAAATTCCTCCAAATGCAAGCCACTTAAAA
>VYXH01006219.1:95207-130389 GCA_013397275.1 Burhinus bistriatus | reverse complement strand
AAAAAAAAAAAAAAAAGGCGCAATAGACTCTGCTCATACATCCAGTCTGCAAGCCCGCTGTGTGGTTTGAAAACTTATACCCTCAGCCAGGAATTACTACTAGGGTGTAATTTGCTGAGCAGTGCTTTCAACAGTGGTGCTGGCTTAAGTAGTTTCCCTCCCAAATAGTTATTTTTAATGCAGACCAGTCTGCTACAGCTTGGCGCATCCCGCAGCTACAAAACAGTAGTACAGACACATGTGAAGGGTGAGGAGGGCACTTGGTTTACCCTTGGTGCAGCTACAAGAAATGCTTGTAAAAAATGTGAATGTTCCCTGTCTGTTTCAATAGCAAATAAAGTGCTTTAGTTTAAATACCTTCTGCAGTGCAGTAAGTTAAACCATTTCACTTAAATAAATTAATGACAAAATAAACTACAGAGGCAGTGACTTTTAATTTGCTTATGTTCTGCTCTTCATAGGCGCATGTGAGCCTGCCCATTCAGCATATTATTTAATTAGTACAGTAACTGTAATGCATATGTTTACATCAACTTAAGCCTGTCTTTGGTTTTAAATTTAATTTGGTCCCTAAACAACAAGTATGATATAAATATGACAAGTTGAAAAATTTGATAATTAGAAGCATTTTTTAATTATTTTTTTTAAGTGGGATAATGTATGCCACAGACCACATCACTGCAAAAAAATAAAGCCTGTAACCCAAAAATACTGACCAGGAACCCATGAGCTATTGGAAATCCAGTATATAGCTAGAGTTAGGCAACAGGGATTCAAAGTCCAATAAACCATTGACCACATAACAGGTAGGGATGGGTGAGCGTGTGCTTTTACATATCCCAACCTAAGGACTACTGGATTCTAAAAAGTACTTAATTTTTCTGTGGAAAATCCCCAGTATATCTTGTGTGGGACCATCAGAGACAATTTATGTTCCATTTCAAAGCCCACTTACTACTTTTGCTTTACTCTCTAACACTTGAATCCAAGGGAATACGAGCACATTTGAGAAGGGATTTGGACTGATATTAGCCATTGACTTCTGAAGTCTGGTCCACAAGACCGAACACCCCCAATGAATAAGAAAGCTACTTTCAGAGCATTTTCTTTCTCTCAGGAAAGGGTGTGGGTATTGTTGATTTCTTCATGTGTAGCAGAGGTTGACACTGACTGCAAAGCAATCCAGTTGATACTTTTCTGTAGTATGCGCCACATTAAGCCAATACACACTTACTCAGGACCATGGTCCTGAATTTCACCAATGGTGAAAACTGGTAAGATATTCTAGTAAAGAATAAATGTATTTTCAGAGGTCAGCTTTCACGTTCATGTCAAAAAGCCACTGTCATTTGAAAAACCCTAGCCAGAATTAAAACAATAAAAAATGGAAATAAAGTAAGCACTGGGCTTTTGCTTCACATGTTCTCAGTAACATGAAATTTAAAACACAGTTTTCAGATTACACCACTCAAATATCAGCCTTTTAAATGAATGACTTATCTAAATTCCAATGTGTATAGAAGAAACTAGGACCACAGTCCCCCCAAAACTTTATGGCACAGAGGGTTACTTGTGACTTCCTACTTTGCTCACCCCCAGTCCCCATCAGCCCATTGCTAGGGGAAATAAAATAAATATTCTCATTGATAATGTATATACTATCATATCAGCCTAGAACTCTTCAGATGTTTTATTTTATATAAGCTTAGAAGCTGTATACAGAAATACTTCACACACAGAGAATGAGCATGAAAGCACCCTATACGGGAGCAATGTCAGAGTTTAAGCAGAATACTTACTCTGTGCCGCTTTCAACCATTTGTGTTAGGAGGGAAATGCCATCTAGGTTTATAAATTCTTGGGCAAACGTAATATCCCGTGAGTAGTTGGCTAAGTCTTTCAGTGCTTCTAACTTCGCATCCATACTAGAAGACTGGATCCTCTCATGGAGCTGCTGTGCATTTTGAGCCTGAGAGAGAAACAAACCATACAAAACTAAACCAACAAAAAAGCTTTCGTTACAATGGCAATAATGAATAAAACATTAGTGCAAGCAGGAACAATGGCCACGTTTAGTATTAATGCTACTTAACACTTGCACACTCAGAAATAATTAAGTAGCTCACATACAAATTCCTTTTGTAGAAGTATATTATGCATGTATTACTCCATTATTACCTATAATTATTTGGATTGTTGCAGAATCATAAGCTGAGCAATGGATAGACATTCCATTGTCTCAAGCAAAATGTAAGCATTACTGAAGACAGCCTTTGGCTTGAACAGCTTATGTGTCATATCAATAAAAGTAGAAATGAAAATAAAACAAATTGCGTCGATCTCCATATAATAACGGCAGCACTTTTTTTTCCTGTCAACACTTACTCAGTTTGCGCACTTCTCATGACCTTTAACAACAAAGACCATATACTGTCCTAATCAGGTTCTCAGTAGACACCAACTTCAGGCCTTCTGCTCCTTCCTCCCCCTCTTCCTTTTGTTCACAATCAATTCAAAAACTCACATACTGTCTTACAAGGACTATAGGAGTAATTACTTCCCACATAATACTATGATATTACTCCTCATACATCTTTATGTAAGTTCAATATCCACAGATATTAGGTTGTTCTGCCCATTAATGCTTCAAATAAAGGATGAGACAGTGAAATTCACAATGAACACTGATGATAAAAAGCTAAAGGGATATTTAAATAATGCATACTAAATTGTCTCTCTCTTTAGCCATACAAATACTTTAAAATATATCTCCCATTTTCAATTTGATGCTTTCACTTACCTGAACACAATACCCAAAAGCTTCAGTTAATAGCTAGCTAGCCAATACTTTTCTTATAAAAATAATCCTCCTCACTATATACAGATACTTGCAAAATTCAATTTCCTAAAATTCACTTCTTACACGCACCAAATAAAAGGTGAATGAGAAGCTATGTGTCACTAGGAAACCAAATTAATGGTAAATTCTGCTGAGTTATTTTCTCTGAGATTATGCTTATTCTTTCTCAGTCGATGAAGAAAAATAGAAGAAAGGGCTGTGCCAACAGCCAATTCCTTTCCTGTTCAAGTAATGAATATACTCTTCACAGAGATGGTCATCTCTGCAGATCAAGATTTTGAGACAGTAGACATTTTTAGTGCAAGTGAACATTTAACAGGGAACACAGGAAAAAACACTGCCATATTGTTACAGATACAGCTTCCTATCTACATAACTTTGATTGCTTCATAAACATTAATAAATTAAATGTCCCAATATCCTCCAAGATCAGCAAGGTTTGTTACTTCCCATTTTTACAAAGAAAAATTAATGCATGGTCTCCAATCAGCTTTTGGCCAGAACCTATATAGTGAGAAGCATGTATGGGGAGGAAATATCTTCTAGTTGGTATGATTGTGGTTAACATCTTCAGTTAAGACAGCATTGAAAAGAAACTGAGTATCTTTAGTCCTGAGCTTTTCTGTGCCTTAAATATTGGGTGGTACAGCCATAGCAGTTACATTACCTATAAAAAGGCAGAACCCTGTCATCCAAAAGGTCTTTCTGCCACCCTAAGTTACCTACTCTATCAACAGGTTTGAGTTGTAATGGGGAAACAATGGCTTATACAGCCTCTCTGCAATGGTAACATCTGTCCAAATGGTACTAAAAGAACATTCTCTCAAACTTAAGCAGCTGGTAGGCTAAAGCATTTGCCAATGTCTATGTAAGAAACAAAAAGAGATCCCACTAACTTTCAGGTTCCAGAATAACCACAGAATACCTCCTCCAACCCTTGTGAAGGAAGTTTTGCTAAAGTACTCTTGTACAATCAGCTACAAAAATTCAGAGCAACAATTACCTGAACTAGAAGTTCAACAGCCAACTCCTATCTCACCAAACGACTTCCTTCATTGAGCTGTTTCTACTCTAGAGTCCCCACTATAACAACTCAGGAAGACTCAGAGATGCAAAGCACCCTCAAAACGCTACTCTTTCTCAGAAAAGAAACACTTTGGAAAATCTTCAATACTGCCACGACAGCTGCATTCCCCTGATTTTAGAAATGGTTGCTCAGATTTAACCTTAAACTCAATTAAGATCTGTGCACATGCCTTCTTCCACCTGCCATAGTTCTGGAAGTTACCCCACCCACTATCTGCCTACTGAAGGATACAGTTCTTCCAGCTTTCCATGGCAAGCATGCCTTCTGAAAGCTGAGTGAAAATGAAACAAACAGGAAAAAAGAACAAAACACCTGTCTCAGTGTGACTGAGCAGCTCTCCTGAGCTGCTCAACCAGTAAGTCTGAGTGGGCAGAACTTGGGCAGCAGAGCTGTGGCCAAACAGATGGGGATTGTAATGACCTGTGTAGCACAGTAGCAAGCAAGAACGAGTAAGTAGAGCCAGGAGAACATCCTCCTCCAAACCCCTTCACATCAGACCTACAACTGCTGTGTAAACAATGCCTCATCTTTGTATGCATTAACAACAGATTATTCATGGTCAAGTTCACCCTTCCTCTTGAGGACAGATTCCTGCCCCCAGCATAAACATCTGGGGCTGGTGAACTGCTGCTGCCATCCCAGTTAAGACTTCCATTACACATAGATCAATACCAAGCATGGAAAGAGCTAACCTTACCTCTCACCAAAACAGAGAACACCAGCACATGGACGTGCATTAACCGCTCATGTACAATGCAGAACAGCAGCATGAGCGGGACCAACCTATCAACAGAGATAGGTTAATGCTGTTTCCTCTGAAGTCGGTGAGAGCTTTGAAATTCACCACAGTAAACCCAAAGTATAATCTTAGATCAGAGACAGCTTGATCTCTCTACAGAGCACAAAAATCTATAAAGCAATGTCTCTCAAATACCAAAGTGGTTCAACCCTGTTTTAAGCACATAAAAGAGAGCTTACTCACATCATAGGTTTTACCTGACTATGGCAATGCTAATGCCCCATCAGCAAAGTTTCTACATGGGTGTACTTCTCTTACATTAAACACGTTTTGCAAGACACTGCATCCAATAAACCTTTCTCCTTCTACTATTGGAAGAGAAAAGAATTGATAATGGCAGAGCAGATCTTGATTAAAGGGGTAAACAAATATTTGTCTCAGCAAGAGTGCCGGTATGTGTCTCACTGGAAACATGGCCAAAAGTAATGTTGGCTGTTGCCATCACAAGTGCCTGATGGGTGAAAATATTGCTTCGGTGAATACCATGCAGTTCTCACAAGCCTCCTAGTTCTTGTTGCCATAGCACTCATACGTGCTTATGGAATGTACAGCTCACTTATGACTGCATTAAAAAATGAAACCCAGATGAAATATGCTCCAAGTGCTTACCAGGGAGCTATTTTAATGATTTACAATCCATCGGTGGATGGACAGAGAGCACAGCTCATTAAAGAAACAGTAGAGCTAGCTGCCATGTCTCCGCTCTTATTGAAATATCATTCAGGTGAGAATAAATAAATATATAAAATCTGCCCAACTGAGAACCGTTACGAGGGAATTAACAGAAACACAGCTGTTCAAGTAAATGAAAGACGGCATTAACTGCTCTCCTGTTTAGAAAGGAAGGAAGACAGGAAGCTTGTAAAACGTGTGCTGTTGAAGTCCCAGCATTTCAAAAGGCTGTCAAAAGGCATAAGCTGCATATCTAGTCTTAAACGACTTGCTCCAAGGACAGCCAGAAAGGTTGCCCTTAGGGAGTAGCAGTGCTTAAAAGGAGCGGCTTGATGAGATTGTCAGCTTAAAAAGAAAACTAATGACCTAAATCCAAGATGTGACTTGCTTAGAGACTCAAATAGCCATTTGGAGGTTAGGAATCCCAAGATCATCCTAGCAAGGGATTCTACTGATCAAATTATCATTTCTTTGCCACCGAATACTTTGTGCGGACTTTGAAAGAAACTTATTACTCAGACATACACAGGGTTTCTGCACAGAATACAAAATACAGTGAGTCAGGGCAGGAGGGAGGACACAGGACAGATTCCAAATGCAACCACTACCAAATATTAATGTGCTATGGAAGAAATTTGAACCATTGATTTAAATTGCTGTTTTGCCATTATGTAATCAGTTTTCTTACTTATCCTTACAAAAAGCAAATAAAATAAAATACGAGTATTTTGGTCTTCCCTGTAGATATGTTAGTCACATTATGCAAATTTCTGCTAGGAAAAAAGGTATACAAGACCATCAGTAACGACCAGATACAGTTCTGTACTAACCTAACAGGTGCACTTCTGTGGTTTAATTTAAATCACTCGGCGTTGAAACACCATGGTGGTTTAAACTGCTGCCTTTTCCTGGCTTGTTACTGCCACTTCGGCTACAACTGCATGTACGTCAGAAAGCAATGGAGGAATGGACATGTTACATCAGCGTCATTATACGCAAACCAGATTCAACAGATCCAGCAAGGCTGACTAGCATCTGAGGCCAGGTAAGCAATGAGATTACATTTTAATTAGTGAAGACGTTAATGGCTAACATTTTTGTTTTAATACTCAAGCACAATTTCTACATCTCGAGCCCTGTACAGATGTAATACGCAGAGCAGCCCTACGCTATGGCTGTACACAATTCAGGAGGCAGAAACAGAGGAACAGGGAAACGGTCATGTCTAGAGTCACGTACTAAATCAATGATAAAAGCATTACAGATGCATAGCCATATGTATTATGTAAATATGCCTGAAATAAGGTTATGCAATCAGTAGCCACTTAGGAATATTTGAGAAGCAGTTTTCCCTCTTGCTGCATTTCAAACAATCCTTTTTGCTTACTATTCAAAATGTGCCTTTGGAAACCTGAAAACACGAGATTAAACCTTTATCTATAAAAAGACAACAACCAACTCCGCCTCCCAAATCTCCCTCTTTGTACTATGAGCAGACAAATATAAAAGTGGCTCATCGCCTTCCATGGTCAGTGCTCCTGGTATAGGGTTCAATAACAACTAATTCTCCATTACATGATCACAATCATAGGCTGGCCCCGCAAATATTTATGCATTTACTGAACTTCAAGAACATTAAGTCAGATGTGCATGTATTAAAGCAATTGTAGATCAAAGACTATAGACCACAGCCCCAAACTTTTACTCAAAGATAGAGGGTTCAGTTGCATAAGTAGAAATAAGTTAAAAAAACTCTACATTTCTTTGTCTGTGTAGACCACATATAAATAAAAAACCGACCTTGCTCACAGCTGTAAAAGCATTCAGGGAAAACACTATGATGACTGTTAATGAACACACCTATTTACATGATTGCTCATGCTAGAAATGCTAATACAGCTGCCTACAAACAACTTACAGGTTTGAGAACTCAATCTCTAACCAGAGGATCAAAGAAAAACATGCACAAAAGCAAATGATCAGGCACCATAAATACCACATTAGAAAAGGCTACCCATTAACTCAACTTTTAAGGCATACAGCTCAAGAGCAAGCCGTGTTTTTCAAGTGTCCAAGAAGCTGCTTTCAAATAAACAGTGGACGCTCAAATAATCAGTTCAGTTTGAAAATGATTGAATAAAATAAATAAGTAAATAAATAAAGAAGGCAGTTCCTTCAGTTTAATTTTCCTAGCATTTTAGCATCCTTTCAAAACGATTAGTCATGTGAACGAAGATTTGCAGGATCTGGTCAAAGGAATCCTGCAGTTGCACGAACTAAAAGGTTGGACCCTACCTGCTGCGCTGCAGGGCACAACTGTCCATTCGGAACAGTCTCACACTCGAGAGCAATTACAGCTCATTTATACACCTACCCACCATGCACTGGAATACGGGTATCACAAAATAGACAACAGCAATCTGGCATTTCAACTGCCACATATGTTCAAATACAAAGAAATATTGCAGAAGAAACTTTTGATGAGTCCTTTCAGAAATGCAAATGGACAAAGGGGGAAAACTGCAAAAAAACACACACCACCACAAAGAATTGTTAAGAAAGATGATAGGAGAGGTTAAAAATAAGTAAGAAAGATGATATAGGAACAAAGATAATATGAGAGAAATTCAATCTGTACTCAAGTTACCTAGGAAACAGAGCGTCTGTGTGGTGAGTGGTTTATAGAGGAAAAAAAAATAGCATTGTTTAGAAAAAACAGCCTTTCACAGAATGGCACAAACTTAGCAAACAGACCTACGGAAACAAAGAGGCAGTTCAAATTCCCACCAGGCCTAACGACTGGCGTTTGCAAAGTTTTAACTCAAAGAAGTTTAAAATAGACATGTTATAAATCTCTGAAGGCAAGCATTTATAATGGATTTAGCAGCACACCGTAACTGCAGTTTTGCCCTTGCAATACTAGCAATGATTTTCAGAAAAAGATCCTTATATATGCACACAAAATAATGTAAATCTGAGATTAAAGGACAGAAAGCATTTAACATTTAGATTTGGGGAGTTAGATTTCAAATCCTAATTTTAAAGAGCCAACCCAAAAGTGCTGTTTTACTGCTTCTAGATAAAACTACTTTTTTTCCCCTCCCTCCTTTTAATCTTTAATAGTACCTGCTTCTGGGTACATAAGCAATACACAGTTTGAGGCTAGTGACAACAGAACTCAAAAAGATCGTATCTCATCCATCTCATCTAATTTTCAATGACTAACAGCATGCAACTGTGAATGGGTATAGCCAGACTACTGGCTGTCATACTAATAAATTGCATTAAAATTAAGAACTAGAAAAGCATTTTAAGTTCACGCAGCCCTCAGAACTGGTCAAAATGACTCCTTTCAACTCTTCAAGGAAAAAAAAATTCCTCAAAAGACTTGTGACAATTTCCCCCCCCCCCCAATAGCCAGGAAGTAGGCAGCTCAGGCCTCTCTGGAACTACATGGACATATCCCAGACACTGTATAATCTGTAAGTGGGTTCTCTTAATTTCTCTCAATCTTCCTCTCCTTCTTTTCTAATTCCTCCACCTTCTTCAAAAACCATTTTTGGTATGATTTTCTTTTTCTGGGGGAAGGGGGAGATAGTTTCAGCTTCATACTGATGTAGGATAGATTAAAAAAGGGGGAAAAATTTCAGAATCTTAATATTTTCACAGGATGAGAAAAACAGTTCCCACCCAGCTCTAGCAGCTAGGAAAGCATCTTCCCCATTTTGCAGGAGTACATCATGCAGTCTGTTCTTCACATTATCTCCTCCAACTACTGTTGCTTTCATATAGAATATCAGAGGAAAAAGGGAAACAGATGGCCTGTTAGCTTTTCAGGGTAAACGACAAGCATTGTGTGGGTCAGTAGTCTAAAAACCACAGCTTGGAAACCTTTAATCTATCTATTTTAGGTACCTCTATGATGACCACTTTGACAGTACCTTAAAAGCAAAGATAATGTTGTAGGGTGGGAACACGCGTAACTTCATTTTATGTCTATTTTAAGAATACAAATACTCTCTAATCTTACAAAAACCAATCCAGTCCTTCAAAACCTCCTTCCACGCCACCTCCCTGATTCTGGGAAAAAGCTAACAAAAACTTTTTTAAAATGCCAGAAAATTTGAAAGTAAGCAGTGGTTCAGGGATACAAATCAATACCTAAGACTAGAAAGTAGACTGGCCTTCTATCTTCTGACAGGATGGCTGAATCACTTGTAACTGCAGGCCAGTGCCAGAATGGTCTGTAATTTGGTAGGTAACAGGTAATACCTTAGTATCCTAAGGACCCCTGTCTTGGTTGACTGACCCTAAGCCAAATCACCAAAGAAACAGAACAAGCAGAAGAGAGCCTTATGCAAAGCCCCACCTTCCTGCCCGTAAGTGTTAGCAGAAAGCATTATAAATCCAAAATTGGTCTTTTGTCTTTGTAGGTCACATTTCCAATTGCAGAAGTGATCATGAAGACAGACAGACAGCCATTTCCACAGATCAGTCGCAGCACAGCCTCTCTTCAGTTTTGCATGGTGCAACTGGTTGTGGATTTTGAGACAGGGAAGGATTCCATGAGTCGTCTCATTATGTCACTCCACGCTGTGGTTACACAAAAGAATGATGCAGTGCGTTTGGACCACACTGGTTCTTGACGAATCACACATGTTGTTTTGATTTCATGATATCCCAAGCCTGGGCAGCAGACAGCCCTTTTTCAGTGGAGTGGGTAATTATTCTTAAAAAGTCCCAAAGTTAGGAGAAGCTGGTGCTGGGGCTGTCTGTTTCTGAGGAAGTTCCACCAAATGGTGTTTACTCCACCAGCAAGCGGTTTCCCCATGTACAAGGCTGTTCTGGTGACATATGGCAAGAGACTCTGGAGTCACATAGACTTTGACAGAGCCATGGTCTTAAACTGTTGTTTATTCTTGTGACTGTAAAGCTCTGTATATAACAACCACTGAAAAAGATGAAGAAGATTAATGGAAATCTCTTGTCTTTTCCCAGCTGGCTGCTGCTTAGAAGTGCTTTCTGTTAAGAAGCTACACTCCTGTAGATTAATATTGCAATCAGTTATTAAAAAAACTTGATCCATGTATATGTTTCCATATTGCCTTCTTCAATTTCCACTTATACACAAACCTGCATACAAATTCAGTCACCTCCTAAGTCCAATATAAGCCATCATCAGGTTAAGCAGGCTGAGGAAGAGTGGAAAAGGACGTCATGTCTGGAGAACCTGGGAAGTTAGTAACAACATACACTTCTCTGTTTCTTTACTTTGAGCCTAGGTCCTACTAGCTGAAAAGTGATCCACCCAAAACTGTTATCTGTAATCTCTGTGTCACTTCTAGATAGAAGTCTTCACATTTTATAGCAGTAACTGACAGCGCTCTTAACAGGTGCAACAGAAGCCAAAAATTAAACCATCGCAGCTCCGTCTTGCCTGTTCAAATGAGCTGCAGTACAGGATGGCAGAGTTTGGCCGTAAGAATGCTTTGAATCTGCAGATGCTAGAACACCACCATGAAGAGGCAAACCATTTTAATGGCACATTACATTTGTCAGCAAGGAAACAGGATTGCTGCTGCCTTAGACATACATCTTCTGGGACTAATAGTGGCTTTCAGCACGTGGCAACAGTATTGCTCAACTCAGCAGGAAAACAGGCCATTACAAGGCAATCAGCAACTCTGCCGTGCTTTTTGAGGAGCTGGCAAGGACGTGGTGTTGAGAAAAAAAAAATTAGAAAAAAAAAAACCTGAAAACAGCAAAATCTCAACATTACAGTTGCTGCTTACTCAATAGAAACCCAGAGAGCAGGAAAGCTCTGACCTGAGCTGCCCAGCAGAGCTCTCCATGATTCAACTCCCAGGCTCTCCTCCTGGCTCTGAGCTCTGGGGTAGAAAAGGAGCATTCGAGTGAGGTTGCAATGCCAGCAGGGATGCAGAGGTATCTTCGACGTGAAAGCTGTTCCCAGTTGGAGAGAAATGAGAGACAAAAACGACCCAGTTGTGCCAACCCTATCACTAAATGTCACTCAGAGATACCACCCCTGACCCCAAAACTCAAAAAATGAAAGTAACAACACATACAGTCGTCTTGGGACCACACCATCCTCCTCCTTTGCAGGGGGAGAGAAATGAGAGACAAAAACGACCCAGTTGTGCCAACCCTATCACTAAATGTCACTCAGAGATACCACCCCTGACCCCAAAACTCAAAAAATGAAAGTAACAACACATACAGTCGTCTTGGGACCACACCATCCTCCTCCTTTGCAGGGGGAGAGAAATGAGAGACAAAAACGACCCAGTTGTGCCAACCCTATCACTAAATGTCACTCAGAGATACCACCCCTGACCCCAAAACTCAAAAAATGAAAGTAACAACACATACAGTCGTCTTGGGACCACACCATCCTCCTCCTTTGCAGGGGGATTGTGGGATACAGTGTGTCTAAAGCTTAAAAATGCATACATCCGTTCACAATGATTTACTAATCAAATCTTCACTTTGAAGGGAGAGAAGAACAGAACAATAACTCACTGGAGATGTTGTTAATCGAAGGATCGCTCCATTTTTTATTTCATTACGATTCTGAAAAAGAAAAATCCAAAAGGTTTTATTTAAGACTGACATAAAAAGATGAAACATGCATTGAGCAGAATGCCACACTAAAGCAGCAACAGTACTTTCCCCTGTGTGCATGCAAAAGCTTCCCTCTTTCATATGTGCGCTAACACTATATGGTATTTTCCCCATACTAACATTAGCTTCAAGAAATAGGTGGCTGTTCACATATTTAATAAATCTGAACTCCTTCAAGAATGACTTCATGTTTTTCAAAGTTTAGCTACCACTGGCAACTTCTAAATATTTCTTTGAAATATACTGTCCATGGTGTCTGGCTCTGGTATTGTGCTACATAGTTGAGGAGTTCGTAAGTTTGCTGAAACCTGTCATTAAACATCTGCAGGATTTAAAATTTATCCCACTGGCTCTCCATTTTCTATAACAAGAACATGCTGACTTAAACCACTGGAACCAACCCGCTGAGCTCTGCCATCACTACTTTGCATTCTCCCTCAAAGTAAAAAAAGCATCGCCGTTAGTGGTAAGTTAAGTTCAAACATGCCGTAAGTCATTCTCCTTACCCGGCTGGCAGAAAGAGGCAGCATTAAACATTTTCTTTTGGTTAAGCTCACATAACGTGTTCAATTAAACTAAAGCTATGAGCAGATGAAAAAGCTGCCATGGCGTAAGCTATGCTGTACGCTTACAGTGTCCTCACAACTTTGTGGTCAATGCCCATGTGCATGGTGTTCCCCTGTGGAAAGCATAGGGGAGCCTGCCTCTATTTCAACAAGCTACCTCCTGTTCACCACAGGTTAAGAGAATACAGTACCTAGCACAAGGAACATACTAACAGGTACTGACTGTACACAGCGCAAAGTACAGTCACAACTTCGTTCATGGTTCAATAGCTTGTTTGTAGGCTATTACCTTAATTCATCAAAGGAATCAGAGGAATCCCTAACAGTTTGAGACGTAAGAGATAATTTTCGTCTAAAGTCCACATCGCAGGCTTTCTGCAGAGTGGTGTTTAGCCAAAAAAATGAAGGCGTATTTCTTCTCAGGCAATTTTTCCCAAATTCATTTCATCCTTCTTGCTCTCAGTCTGATACATCTCAAATCCAAAATGCTAAAAACAGGATAAATCTTGCCTGAAACCAGGTCAAGCAGTCCCAAAATAAAACTCTAGTACATTGTCTCTTTCTTAGTACCCAAGTCCTCTGTGGGATTGGTTCTAGCTGTATGCAAGATCATCCTCCACCCACAAACATTTCTTCACTCTAACTGAAATAATTAAAGTGCCAGACAACACGGGGGGTGCAAGGGAGAAGCTTTTTTGCAGCATCTTTGCTTACATATGCATATAACTCATCTCAGTCTCCTCCTGCCAGAGCAGCCCCAGGGAGGCAAGCCAGGCTATACTTAAGAGAGGGGCAAAAAAGGGTGAGCAGCTAAGTACAGGGTGGCCTCCCACAGCAGTAACAAAGTGCCACAGTTTCTCCTGTTGTAGTAAAACAGCACCAGACCCAGCTACGTCTCATCATATGTAAAGAATCTGTATGAAGTGGCAATAGTGTATTTGTGTGGTTTAATCTAAATCAGTGGTGAAACAAACTCACTTTGCAAACAGTTGTGGTGGCTTAAACTGTTACCACCTCCTGGATTTGTGGAACTGAATAAAAGTAATTGCTTTACGACAGACAGCATAGGCTAAATCTGCCCCCATCAACAGTTCAGGCTAAGGCAGTGGACCTCAGCTGCATTAGGCCAGAGTACACGCATGCACACGTACACACAGAATTCCATCAGCTTTACTTGGAAGGCAGCAAATCCCAGCATGCAACAATATTAAAAACAGTCAGAGAATCAGACAACACTTAAACAACTTAAACTGTACCAAACACATTCACAAGAGAAAGTTCACTGATATCCTTACCAAAACATTTGAGCTAAGTAAATAGACTGTTCTTAAACGTAAGTAAGAGCACCCACACAGGCTTATTTTTTCCAGCAGCATAACTTTAAGCTCAAAGTTTCTCCTGTTTCCTGCTCTAATTAACATGAACTACCAAATCAGATGTACAAATTAGTTCATGGTTTAACAAGTTAAGTCACTTCCTCTGGGCCACAATAAGCATCTCTGCAAACATTCAGTCAATTGCAAACATGAGGGACCAGGTTTTGTGTGGGAAGGCTACACTAGGGTCTCAGAAGGTCCAAGGAGTTTGCCGAGGAGCAGAGCGGGGTGCCTCCCTCATCACCCTCCTGCCTGCATGCTCCCTTTTCTACCTGGCACCAGCTCTGACACTGGACAGACCTGTTTGAGGGATCAATCACACAATCTCACTAACCTGGCAGAAAGCAGCCCCGGCAGGAAAGAGAGGAGAGTTTTCCGTCAGCTTAATAAACAGACACAAGCTCTGCAAGGGTTGAGCACCAGTGCTAACCCAGGAAAGACAGTGGAAGCACATCTCTGGGAGCAGGGAAGGAGTAAGAGAACAGGGGAATTATACCTTCCCTTTTTGGTAGCACCAAGCTGTCAACCACAGCCTGAATTACATTATTTCGCAGCTGCTTCAGGCTGAAACCATGCTCCACAGTTTGTTCGATTACAGTAGTTTTGTCACGAGCTGAAACCCCAACCCATACAAAGTTTGGTTTAACCTGATACACTCTCTACAGCATCATGCATGCAGGTTAGAATACAAGCCTTTAATTACAGAAGGACACCTACAGATTGCATAGATTGAATCTACAACCAATCTACCAAGTGAAAAATATCTTGTTAAAAATAAACTATTTCTCTATAGTTGGAGGAATTTAATAACAAGTGGAAAAAGGGAAGCCGATAGCCTGAGTGAAGTTCAGATACCACATATGGATAAACAAGAGAAGTACTATTCTTCAGAGTGACTGTATGTCAGCAGGTTATATATAAAATAGCAGAGGAAAAAGAACACACAGAGTACATAGAAGCATCGCTGAAGTTTTGTTTGGGGTCTTTCTGTTTATTTATCAAGGTGAGCCTGAAACACCAAAGCTTTCAGACTCAAAGTTGCGATGCCTGTCAGAGCACACAAAGCACAAAGACCTTTCTCTCATCATGCCTGGCTCAGAGCAAAGTGCCTAAGTCTGCCCTATACTGTAAATTCAATCACTGCTATCGCAAGAGACAGAGAGCTCATCTTCAACTCCTGATTTAGATAAAGGCTTAAGGAAAACTGCCCATGCCTTCTCTCTGAAAGTATTCAAAGTATCAAGTCTCTAACACAGCAGGCTAGCCAAAACTTGAAAAGGGTTAGCTGTTCCCCAAGCAAAAATCCAATTTTGTTTATCCATTCTAAGTAATGACTTAAGCGCCTACCAAGAAACAGCATGTAAGCATACAATTAAGCCAAGAGGATTTACTGCATTAACTGTGTGATGCAGTAGTCGGCAGGCCAGTTAATTTCAATTGCAACATTTACACACAGTTAATCTGCTTTGTATTAGGGACAGCTTCCTGTGGATTTCTTTTCCAGGATAGCAGAACATCATTCCAATACAGCAGCCCAACTTTGGCAATTGTACTCATAAGCACCACTGCTGTTCAGGACAGGGTGCACCACCACCAAAAAAAACCTCTTTCAAGACACGTCTGATCTGTTTCTCAAGTGTGCATCAGGTTTGTAGATATTGTTCATGCTGTTGATCCGTATTAGGGAAGCTTTTTCCTGGGCAGAGGGGGAACGAGTGAAACAGCACTATCCAATATGCCCCTAAAAACTCCGCAACGAGAACATAGATTTGTTATAAACGCTACCCAGGACTAAGACAGCAATTATATTACGAATACAAATAGGCCCCATTTGCAATACTATGTCTAGCAAGAGTCTACACTCATTAGATTATTTTTTTCTAATCGAGTAGGTAGTATTTCCAAGCATCATACTGCTGCACAACACTTTCCAAGACGAGTTTTCAATCAGACGGACAAGTGTTATCATGAAAACGCAAAAACAACAAAACACAGCAGGAAGTAGAGGATACCTGGACAGTTCACCTTGGGTTCCCGTCTTAGGGCCCTCTGACTTCCAACTCCACCAGCTGGAGCAACATGAACCTACGTTATCAGCCACCAGATTCTGTTCCTTCTCAAAAGCTCTGCATTTACTGTGCCATAGGCAACTTGGCCCAAAACACATGCAGGAGACTTGCATAGACTTGCATCTAAAAAGCAGGCCTCAAGCATTAACAGAGTCCACCAAACCATGGAGAGGGACGAAGGTATGCTAATTCGCTTTCAAAAAACCCTAGCAAAACAGTCAAGCCATTCATTCAGAGCTTTGCTGGAGACACACTTTGGAAAACTTATCAAGCAAAATTAAAGTTTATTTTGCCATGTATTTGTCTTATCATTTTAATAATCTGTTATACCCAGCAAAATGCCTCAAGATTCAGCTCACTGTAACTGGTTGGAATGGAATGTTTTCTTAACATATTTGAGGAAGACCTAGAAGCATTGGTTCCCATGGTTATAGCTCGCTCAGCACTATTCTTTAACCTTGACCAAACAGCTTCCTTCAGACTTCTCTAACTGGGCTAAAGAACAACAGCCAAGAAATCTAAAATTCTTCACGTGTTTATATCATTAATCCCTGTTTCCATGCTACTATTATTTTATTACACCTTCCTCCAAATTGACACAACAACAAAAAATTAGAGCCATGAAATATACTTTAAGTTAGTGACTCCGTAACATTTTCACAAGGATGACTTTGGGCAAGTAGTCAGTAAGGACAAAATGATACATAATAGAGTTCATTTCTAAGTCAACAGCTCAGGAAAGAGAAGCAAAGTCCTTGTTGGCAGACCTCCCTTAAAGCACTGATTCAATGTGCTACAGCAGCCAGTAAAGATTGGGTGTCATCAGACGTGGCACTGTGAACTAGACAGAGGGCATCATTTTGCCAGGACACAAGAACTTCGTGCACCCGTATGCAGGGCACTGGGTGCAGTTCTGATTTTCGCATCTTAAGGAGGACACAGTAGTGTCAGGAAAAGGCAAGTGAAATGCTCAGTGGGATTGAGCAGCTGCCTCACAAGGCAAGGTCTCCTCAGTTCGGAGGGACAAAGGCCAGAGGAGGGAAAGTAGTGGACAAGCTGAATGCTGAACTGTCATTATCAAATCCTGCAGTATGACAACTAGGAGGTAACTTGATGAAAGCAGTAAGGGATCAGTTTAAAGCAGATGAAGAATGTACCTCTTCATTCAGCAGGCAGCGAACTTCTTGAGCTTGCTGTCTAAAGAGGTTATGAAAACAGGCAGTATCAGCAGGTTCAAGAAGAGATCAAAGAACTTCATGGCCCTTATATGGATACTAAATGGACTAAGTGTAGATGTAGCCTCCAGCACCTGTAGTACAACAAATGTGAATGCTGGAAGGGAGTGAAAGCCATCATCAGATCACAGCCCTGAATGGCATTTGCTACTGTTACAGCTGGACATAGACTATGAGGTTAGATATAACGTTCGGCTGACTTCATAGGAAATTTCTGAAGTTCATTTTTAGTCATCAAAAACTTTAGTAAGACAAGAGTTAAGAGACAGAGGTCATTATCAATGCTGTACTACTTGGTATGACAGGACTGTACTGTTTTAGAAGAAATATTAAGGCAATTAATCTTGTGATAAAATTCCTTTTCTGGGAAGCTCCTGGAAACAGGGAGAATGTCTTCTAGTTTTTCACATTAGAATTTGATGATAGCATTTTCCTTAAAAAAAATTAAATGTTGGTAGTTCAGCTGAACTTTCTAAAAAGAGGAAGTTTTCTGCGTGCTATTATCTACCCCTATTCAAGGATATGAGAAGCTAGGAAATAAACCAAGTTACACCAGTGGTGCAGTTTCAGGGTATACCTAATTCAGTGCAACTCTATGGCTCACTGGAGGCACAATTCTGCACATGTCCTTCTAGCATGTGGGCTCCCGACACTCTCCTTCCACCAGATCTACCAACATCCAGCAGCACAGTCAATCACCTAACCTTAAAAAAGTTACCTCTTCCTCTCCCCTTCATTCACAAAAAGGAGGGGGAACAAAAAAAAAAACATCCAGAGTTGTCTTCTGTTAGATTCATGACTTGAACCAACTCACCTTCCAGCAGTACAGTCACTATGATGTTAGAGAAGTGAAGGGAATGAAGGAAGGGACGGGAAAAAGAAAGCTCAACTACCTTTTTTTCCAGCAACCCACAGTTATACCAGCTTTAATGCCACTGAAATCACATCCTAAGAAAAAGTTCATGCTTTGCATCATTCACTCATCTTCAGGTGGAGTGATCTACAAGGACAACGCTATCAGGTACCACTTGCTCTGCAGAGCAGCAGTGGTATTACACTGTGCACATCCTTCTGACACATTAAAAGAAGTTACACACAAGTTATTTTTAACCTGGATCAGTTCCCCAATTCAAGCAACCACACAGACACACAGACAGCTGTACCAGTAACACGGAAGGGGTGGGCAGATAACAAGCAGCCCCATCATTCTCTGGTAAGTTGGAACATAAGAGCTGCACCCTGCAAAATAAACATCAGGAAATGACAGACTTAGCTGGGCTTATACTATTGCTGGTGAGATCATGTGGGGAAATCAGAACAGGGAACTGGTACGAACACCAAAAAAAACCCCCAAATAAGGATTGTCAAATGGAAGTCAGTTCACCTAATCCATTCACCCACAGCACCACTGAAGGGTCAGTGCAGTAGGTCCATAAGCAGATGCTTCTACTAAGAAAAATAGCTGAAGACTCAAGCCAAGACTGTGGTTCACAGTCACTTTTGCCAAATCAAAGTACAGCTCACTGCCATAAAGCCGAGTCTTGCTTTTCAGTCTCTTGCTCATTCCTACTACCGTTTTTATGTGGCAGAAACAGTTGTATAACTACTTGATGAGTCAACAGGGGAACTAAACGAGCTGAAAATTTTATCATTTTGGGTTTTGCCTAGTTTGTAAGGGCAAAGATAGGAATAAGTACCATAGCATAAGCAGGAAAGAGGGTCAGCTCATTTTGCAAGCACCATATTTGGAACCACACTGAGACTTGTTTAAGGGGAAGCCTGCAGGTGCTTGTGCTTCTCTAACACGTCCATCCTATGCGGGCTCCTCTGCCTGAGCCCTTCCTCTCAGACACAGATACACTAAGTAAAACATCCCTTCTCCATTTGTGACTACAGTCAGAACTTGCCACAAGTTCATTCCACATCTGCCTAAGCCAGTTCCACAAGCAACTGAGGGACGTAGCAGCTCCCAGCTGTTAAAAAAAAGCAAAGTTTCATTCCTCTTCCTACCCTTCCTTAACTTTTTCCTTCTCTGCAGCCCATTCCTGGACATGATTCAAAGGTCCTGCTCCGCTCTTACATCAGATCAGGTAGACTTTCTTTTAAGTAAATTTAATGAATTAAAGTGGTACAAAATGATCCCCCCTTGCCACCACCTCCAAAAATTGTCAAAAAAAAAAAAAAATGCTGTAGCCAGCAGAAATGAAGTGGCAGGATCTCATTGGGAAAGGGAGGAGAAATCGGAACCGTCCCCTTTCAGCAGTGAGCTGTGGTATCTGTTCACCGTACCTTGTAAAACTACCCATCTATCTAAACAGGTTGTTTGTTAAGTATGAAGACGATTTTTTCTGTCAACCAGATCTTAAAAAGAACTGTTTTCTATCAGCTGAACCCAAACAGTTGCACTGTGCCTGTGGTATACCATCCCTATATTCAATGCTGTAACAGAAAGATAGACCTTTTCAGAGCCCCTCCTCTCTAGTGACTACTTGTAAAGCAAAAATTACAAACAAAATTCAAGAAAATAAATATCTATACAGCTTTTTTTTAAAAAAAAACACTTGATCCATCTCATCAGCCTTGATGTGGAACTAAGGAACTCAATAGAAGATACTGTCATACCAATATTTAAAAATCAGGCAAGCAGAGGAATTAAACTATTCATGCTGGGGCCAGAAAGTACAACAGGTTGCTCGGACAGAATTATTTTCTTTAGAAAATTTTGCATAAACCTAACTCCTACAAAAGGAGTTCTGAAAACTAGGACTAATTTGCTAAGTGAAGGGTGATCACTGTTCTTAAAATCAGCCTGAACAAAGCAGGATTGAAAGGGATTTAGTGTACAGATATTCAAGTTTTACTTCTGTTTACTGGAGAAATACACTAGTGCCCACTAGTTTTTACTGGAGTCCATAGGGCACTGTTACCAGCATCCATCAAGCAGGCAGGAGCATGGCCACTCTGACTCCATGTGCTGCCCTTAATGTTAGGAATTTCTGCAGGGCTGTGCAGATGCCCTGAAACAGAAATTTGTGAGCATGAGGGAAATGCCACATGTCCTATCGGTGGCAGAGAAAAGGGAAAGTTGAGCATAGTTCAGTCCAGGTCAAATCTGGATTGGAATCTGCCATTTATGTAGCATTACTAACAAATGTATTATCAAGAGTAAGGCAAAATGGCAAGTGAGAGAAACAGATAACTTAATACATTTCTCCAGTGGCCAGCCTTCATGCTACTTCTCCTTCTCAGCTGCTTACGAAGTACCAGGTCCTTCAGTGAATCAGAAACCTTCATTCTGGAGAACGTTTCCTTCCAACTCACTGAAGTTCAATTAATCAGTGAAAACAGATGAATACTAAAAACGTGAAAGAAAAGCCTCCAAAAAACCCCAACCCTACAAGTGGCTCATTTCTTGTCCTGTCATTTGCATACACTCCCACACAGGGAGTCTGTAATGGCATGGTGGAACTTCACATGAATATACAATTACAGGTTGTATTCAGCAAAAAATAGGTCACAAGCAAAAGCACCTTTGAGAAAGAACAAACAGCAGGGACTCTACCCAGGTTCCCAGCTCGGGGAAAGCGGGAGGTAGAAAGATGTCCCGTCTGCAAACACAGCAAAGAGCTGAGTAATGACAATGAAAGCAAGGTAGGGGCAGTTCCCTTTGCAAAATAGCATAGAAGTCTCTCAAAATTAATGGAGGGAACTCAGTGTCTGCTTTTGTTCACTTCATGCAATAACACGTAAGAATGAAAGGGAAATGTGGGAGTCGGGAATGAAGGAGAAAAACACAGGGAGTGTTCACAAACATCAGATGTAAAAAAACTGAACACAACGAAACTGTGACTGAATAAAAATGGACTGCTGTCAATAAACAGATGAATTAAATGCCCTTCCATTTAAAAGATAACAAAAAATGGCACCAGTGTCATCACTGTGTGCTGAACATAGCTTGGAGCTGGCTCAGAAAGCCCCTTCACAAGGGCGAGCTAGCCTTTTATTCCTGATAGTTGCTCTGGTGCAGGTTTAAGAGCCACAACATTTTGCCTCCAGCAGTGGAGCCAGCTTGAACACTGTTCTTCCCCAGCCCCACTCTCCTGCTAGGCCCTTGTTGATAAATGTTGTGGTTTATCAAACCTTCAGATGTGACAAAACAACCATTTTTTGAGGCTGCACGGTAATCTGAACAGCTGCAATGAGCCAGCTCCTTCAGCATCTTCTTGTTTTTAGAGACCAAGTTTCAGCTAATAATGATCCCTCCCAGACCCAGAGTCCACGGTGGTCAGTGCAGATGCACAAATGGACCGAGAGGAGCCAGACTGTGTCTTCAAGGCCAAGAGTGAGCAGTGATAAGGGACCAGGCATATCCACCAATGTGCCGCATGAGCCACTTGGATGTCTGTCCCTGGATTACTAGTACTGCCAGCAGAGGAACACAGTGGACAGATACACAAGCTGTGGTTTTCAGCCCAGGAACACACACAGCACACAAAATTATACAGCCACTTTCTACTCTTCATATAGCATTTTCTGTTTTAAACCTAAGCTCATCCAGGCCATAGTGTTCCTGAGTTATTACACCTGATGTACACAAGCATCCATTCAGGTACAACCTGGACAGCAAAGGTGACTTTTTTATTCTGTGTTATATAGTACCTAGCACAATGAGATCCTGATTCAAAAGTCAGGCCTTTAGATGTTTGACCTACCAAAGAAAAGGCCCTCCATGATAAGTAAAGTTTTTTAAAAAACCCACACCTATTAACGTAATTAAAAAATCAAATACATCATGATCAAAACATCAGCTAGGCTTGAGCTTAAGCGCTATGCCTGCTTGGTTTTCTTGTTCACATAATCTCTTATTTTATTTCTCCCACTTTTAAAAAAAAAAAAACCAACTAAAATATATAATCAATAATTTCCACTGCACTTTCAGGGGCACAGATATAGCCAAACCAGAATCCCAGAGGCAGCAGTCCAAACTGCATCTGCTGTGATAAGCCCTATGTCTAGTAGGAATCCTGGTTGACTCAAGATTTGTTAAAAGACTGCCCTTATACTGTCTGAAGGAGTTATTGCTACTCTGGTAGAGGCATTTTTCCAAATAATACAGAAATAAAAAAAAAAAAAATTAAGAGACAGAACTGCTTGGGCGTTATTTTTATTTGTGTATGGTATAATCAGGAAATATAGGTCAGCTACAAAAGATAAAGAGTTCCACATATGACAACCAAAACACAGATGCTCTGTTTGCCACCCAAAAACAAAAATATAATTGTAAGCTATGTGTTGACAGTCCCACGTTTGTAACATTTTCACTTCAAAGTTTCTTGTTCCTTTGTACAAGAATTCAGTAATTGCTTTTCTTTACGGTAACTTTAAACACAGTGATACTTTTAAAAGGCATCTCTACCTGGAAGGCCATAAATCAGCAGTCACCCAGGCTCTGCAGAAACATCACTTATACATCATGTTTTCTGCATGTGTACAGACATACAACTCATCTTCGAGAGCAGTGAAAAATATTTACTTACTAGACTTGCTGTCACTGTTGCAAAAGAGCTCTGCTCATGCCCCAGTAAGAGGCAGCAATGTGGGCTTTAACAGTTAGTGTTGTAGCTTCATCGAAGTGTACCGTGTTTGTCCTCATGCCTGGTGTTTTTCATGTGTTAATTCAGAAAGCAACAACATCCTACTACACACAAATGAGGAAAAGTATGTAGAAGGGGTGATGGCCTATATAAGCCTCTCTTTATAGCCGCTACCCAATAAGCAGTAATAAACAGTGAACAATATCTAATAAAAGTCACAGACATCTGAGTAATACTGGTGGCATTTAGAGCTTTTCTCTCTTTTTTTATGTGACTCAGAGTCAGACACTCTGCATATTTTCAGTAGGGAATAAACAAACTCAAAGTCCTCTCCGCAGTACAATCCAAAATGTTCTAGAAGACCATCATTTTCCACCCTTGTTGCAAGTTAAAGGCAGCCAAAAGCCATCAGACTTCTTTTTATGTGGAACAGAAAACATTTCTCTTCTCCAAAGCTGCAGGATCCTACCCATCAAAGGTGAAAGCAAAGCCTGGAAGATTTCTCCAATTGTATTAGTACAACTTCCTTCAACAAGCCTGAGTATTCGCTCAATCCTGGCTTCGTGGAAATATTCCCTGTACAATCAGAGTTTAAATGCCAAGAGGCAAATTCAGTTGTGTCTGGCTTTTTGGAAAATGTTGTGTCACTATTCAGGGCAATTAGCAAAACAGTCTCGCTATTTAATTTGGGTGGAGGCAAAACACAGCAGCCAATAATTACTTCAACAGTTTTCCTTGTGGTGGCCTTTGAAGTGACTGTCAATTGAAACTTGAAAAGAAAGGAGAAAAAACACACAAGCAAAAAAGAGGAGATCCCAAAACAAACTGTGACACATTGAGAAGGTTGTCTGGGGTGACAAACAGTTAAATGAAAAACGGAAACTGAACTGCTAAAAAAAAAAAAAAAAGAAAAGCAGCACTATCTTATGAGCAACTGCTGTAGCTATCTTGCTAAATTTAGTCTTTCTAAATGCTTAACTGTGCCTAAACTGCCTTTATTTCTTGGGTGGGGTTAAGGATTACAGCAAGAGAAAAGTTAGTTCCCGTCTCAGCTGTATTTAGCAGATCCTAAACAACTGCAAAATGCAAAACAAAACCAAAAGGCCCTTCCGCTTAAGAGAAAACCAAACTAAACTGATAACAAAGTAAGCAAGAGTCACCTACATCTATGCAGCTGCGCTCAGGTCTGTTTAGCTCAAAATCCACTGAGGTTAGGGAATCTGCATGCAGACTTCAGCAGGTTTTGAATACTGCTCTTTTCCCATTGCTTAGAAATTGTACCTCTGCAGCACTAATATGTACACTCTTCCAAATAGTTTTTTTTTTCTTCATAATTTCAGTAATTTCAGCAATTCTATCAGTAATGCTTGGAATGAATGTACTACTTGGTCTCATTCAGATGAGCATGTCCCATTTATTTAGACTAGACATTCCATTTTTATTACAGCTACAGCCATTTCATTACTCTGTGCTGAAATCATTGCATCACTTCATGAATCACCTATTGCCATGCTGTCTAGGGACCAAAAAAATAAGCCAACGTACCATACAGAACTGGAAAAGGACAAGACAGCAGGCGGGAAGGAGGAGCAAATATTACACAGTCACTGAAACTTATTTCTACCTGATGAGCCAAAGAGGGAAGTGACATGCACTGAAGGTCTCCTCAGACTTCAAAGAGCCCTTCATGTTTTACACATTTCAATTTCCTGTACACCACTTGTCAGCAGAATACTAAACATGCACAAATACCAAAGCTGAAGGGCTCAGTGCTGAAGTCTCATACTCAACAGACGTGAACGCCTTGGCACATTCAAACTTTTATTTGCCTTTCCAAACTGAAGAAATCAGTGCAAAATCATTAAACCAGGTCTCCCAGTACCTACCTTCTCATTGGCATTGCATTACGGAAAATGCTCTATATTTTTATATATTTTAATTTAAAATAAATTATTGTGGCAAACATTTTGAGAGGCTATGCAAGAATTGTATTGAACAATTTACCTACCTTCTCTGTGATGTAGAAATTAGAACTATCAGCATGCTGCAGTGCAAATTGATCATGATTTGCAAGAGACCACCTTAGAAATATGAAAATAAATTAATCAAAAAACGGAATCTTAAAAACTCAAAAAGTACCCTTTACATAATTTTACTATGAACAAACAAGTGCCTGTCATTCCCATGTAGTCCTCACACTTTTCCATAGCTTTCAATGACGAGTTCCAAAGTTTAAGATAAAAAGTATGCTTACAAAGGGAAAACTTCAGTACAAATACAGCCTATAAATAAGACTTTCTCTTTGCATATCTGAAACAAAGCCCTAAACTTGATCATGGTTGAGAAATTACATCACAAATACCTTCCTTCCAAGGCAAAGATAAAAAGAAGGGCAGGGGGAGAAGGAAGAGAAACTACTTTGTTGGTACAGTGACACTTCAGTGCTCTGAAAGTTGGTAATGATCTGAGATTCATTCCAGATCTATAAAAAATAGCAGGCATAATTTTTGCTTGCAGTAAGCAAGATCACTAAATCACTAAAACAGAACAAAAAAAAATTTACAGTACCAGGATTTTACGTGAGCTTATACAATCCCCAGCACATATAGTATTAAGTTGATATATTACATTACACATAAAATACCACCTTTGTAACTCAGCAGCAATTTGATGAATATAAACTAGTTTCTCCTGTGTGGCAGCAATTGCTTAAAACAGTATTTTTGTCCCCAAATATTAACATATGAAAACTAAAGCAAGATAATTCTCTTAGCCAATTATTAGTTCATATTGCAGGACTTGTGATTAACATTTCAGTTTCATGTGAGCAGTCACATCAACTGTACGAGCTTACAGTAGCCACTAGACCCAGTGCTCAAAAATCAAAGCCACAGCCAGTGCTTTAGTTCCTTAACCCATGAACTGCAGGGACCACACGCGTAAAGTGAGTGGGTAAAATGCATCTCTGCAGAAAGGCAACAGTGTAAATGACAGTCACCCACATGATGGAGCTGCTTTGTTAGGAACCTCATCTTGCAAGCAATTGGTTCAAAATACATTGCAAATCCAAAATCTGAAGATAAAAACAATTACACGATTTAAGAAACTAATGACTAGTCCTACAGGATATCTAGATTTTCTTCAGAAAAAATTATCTCCTGTTTGGTTTAATAACTCAAAAAATATAGTATATAGTACGTACTATATGGCAGAACTTACCCATCACAGACTTCTTTTATTATTGAGGACAGCGGCTTTTTCTGGTTAAGGGAAAAAGAAAGAAAGAAAAAAAAAAAAATCACTGAATTGGAACAGCCCTGAGCTCTTAAATTATGATTCCAAAACCACTGACTGCAAAGAACAAAACAAGTTAATAGTATGTCATTTTTTGTTTAACATCAAGCTTGATAGGACTCAAAAATCTTCTTACTGTTTTGGTCTGATAATCTATAAAGACAGCAATTCTACACATATGCATGATGACATTATCAGTCCTTTTTGTCAACATTAGCCCATATGGCATCAACTCAGCTTCTCAACTGAGAAATCAAAGGGTCTTTTGTGTACAGTGCATCTCATTACCCAACAGAAACAGAAGATTTAGATGTCAACATGAGCATTTTCCAGGAATGACATCTGAAGCAAGACAACATTCAATATTTGTAAACCTTCTTTTGTCCCTTTCAGATATGGTCATGTGATGACGGTAATCCTCTCTCGTAAGTACACATATGCAGGTTCCCCTCTGATAAAACACCAGCTGGAAGGTGTTAAGATCCCAGATGTATCAGTTCTGCTTTATTCTCTACATCTGCAAGCATGAGCATTTGGACTGACTGAAAACAGCTCTGTCGCTCTGGGTCCCAAAATAGAAGGAACAGTCTAGTCTGGCGATGTTGCAATGCTCTGAACATTGTTATAAACACAGGGTGCACACATAAGTGTTTTTAGAAGGTTGCTGGCTAAAAGAAAATGCATCTTTATAACCCCAAACATACATGAAGTTGCATGGCAAAAAGAAACAGACCAAATTTCACTTTTGGGTGACTACTGAGCCTTTTTTCCTCCAATACTGGTTGACGACACAAGGTCACACAAATCTGTTGCTTCATGAAAATTCCCCAAATCACCTAAACAGCATAGGAGCCTCCTCTCTACTTACTTCCAATAATCACAGTTCACTGAATTCTTAAAAAGCAAACAAAACGAACACAAACCAAAAAACTCACCGTACAACAACCCATAAACCAACACTGTTGCCAAAAGAAGTAGTATCCCTTTAGTATTTATGGAAAACTGATTAGGCTAGAAATTAACTCAGTAGCAGGCTACACGATAGGGAGGGAGAATTACTTTTCTCTTGGATTTGTTTTCTGAGCTGCATCATTGCATAGACAGAAAACCAGAGACAGGAATCCCTCATCAGTTCCGATTCAGGGAAGGATTTGTTATTTCAACAGCCAAGTCAACTAAGCCAGTTTATAAACAGAGAAAAGTGTAACACTAGATCATTTAAACCAAACATGAATGAAAGCATCTGCTGAAAGGATCCTGTCCCCCTTGCCATACCCTCTCAGTCCTTGGTTTCCATCCTTCCTCTTTCACTGCTATTATGATTTTCACGTGATGAGCCACATCAGGGTACTTGATCAAACTAAAAATTGGCCCAGGAAAAAGGAAAGAAATAGTTTTCATCTAGATCACCTCATCTGACTTGCTATGTGCCTAAATGACTAGGAAATACTGGCACATGGGAGAAAAGGCAAGAAGTGCGAAACTGCTCCCTGCTGCGGCAGCCAACACGTCCCTTCTCCACAGCAGCTTCTCCCCATTGCGCTGGTTCAGCTGTTTGCGTAGTCATAGCCAGGCTGTGAAGCAGATCAGGCAGATCACCCGAGAAAGAAAAAGAGTGTTTTCTTCCCAGCAATTTTTTAGCCTGATCAGTTCCTCAGTCTGGATTACTGTGTCATTTATGTGCGGCTGCTTTGACCTACTGTCCTCCTCCCCAAGGGGTTCTATAGCTTCTGCAATCCCGTGAAAGCAATCCCTGCTTCCAACTGTTCTCTTCCCTCTATCCTTCCCCAAAAAAATAAAACCCTATTTTTCAGGAGGGATAGAGGGACGAGGGAGGATTACAGGTTTGTCTAGATCAGGGTAACGCTGGTTTCCCCTCCAGCACACGTGTGCCAGCCTGCAGGTGAGCTGCTGCCAAGCAGAGTGCACAGCTCTGCACCCCGCCTCCCCTTCTCTCCTCAGGATGCCACTGCGGGTCCCGCTCCTGTATTTCCCTATTTTCACAAAATTTTTGTCTGGGATATTAATTCCTTTAACAAAGTTAATTGACATCAGCTGACAGACTGAATACAATGGAGAACAAAAACAGTAACTGCCTCTCCTTCCCCTTATTCCCCACAGGAACTATAGCTTCCCATTGGAAACTATGACAAAAAGACACTAACAACCCAACCTGGCAATAATATAAACACTGGGAAGGTTGTATACAGTTACTTTCCAAATCATTATTTTGGTACTTCTAAGTCCTCTATACCATCAGCTTCCATGTCCTTTCTCAGTCCTACTCATCTCCCTCCCTTTTCCTATTCTATACCACCTTTGCATTATTATGTGACATTATTTGAAACAAAAAACTTAGACAAAACAAACAAACAAAAAAGCAATGAATCAACTAGAACCTGTAAGGGACAGTCAAAGAAAAACAAAATGGATCTTCAATAATAAAAATTATTATTACAGCCAGCCTTTCACAGCACTGCTTCATCCTCCTGTGGTACTATTGCTACAATACTGAAGTGACTAAGTACAACTCAGTTATCAGTAACAGAATGAAAAAAAGCAAAACTCTCCTGGGATAGAAAGTTTGGAATTAGTAATTTGATAGCACTACAGTGAGCTTTACAAATTAATAAATGTAACATAAATACCACTGCAATCCTAAGAAGCTGCTGCTCCTAATCATCCCTTGGGCTGCACTCCCCCTTCACATAAATCTCCAGACAAAATTCCTTCCCCTTCCCTACCAAGGAGATAAATTGTCACCAGCACCCTGTTAACAGCTGCAAGCGGGATGTCGCTGAAAGCAGGGGAGGGCTGCCACGAACTCCCTCTGCACCATCGCTCTGGCAGGGTCTGGTCAGCGTGGGCTGTGGGAAGGCTCTGGCAGGCAGCACGCCGAGCAGGCAGCGGCAGCACTCCGGCCACCCTGCCTGCGCACGGCCAGGCTTCCACACCAACAAAACCCTTATTTGCTGCGGGAGTGACAGGCGGGCGAGTGACCAGCTCCCGCAGGCCCTTCCCAGCCAGCTCACAGCCGTGTCCAGAATCCCTTCACAGTCCTGCTGCTGAAGGCTCTAAGGGACAGAATGATAGAATCACCTAGGTTGGAAGGAACCTTTAAGATCAGAGTCCAACCACCAACCTAACACTGCCAAAACCACCACTAAACCATGTCCCTCAGCACCACGTCTACCCATCTTTCAAATACCTCCAGGGATGGTGATTCCACCACTTCCCTGGGCAGCCTGTTCTAGTGCTGGATAACCCTTTCTGTGAAGAAATTTTTCCTAATATCCAATACAGAAGTGTGTAGATGTATCTATGCTTAGGCAACAGTGACAGGACACGACTGTTCGCTGTGTGTATAGGAATGTAGCAGTACTAGAACACAAAAGGGAGCTATGGTATTTTTTTTCATGAACCATGAAAGATGGTTCTCTGTAGAGTAAATCCACTCAGCAAGCCATTCAAAGACACCTTTTTTTTTTTTTTTGCCTGGCTGTAAATATTTGCCTGATGTCAAGGAGAATGGACTTGATGTTTTTGTTATTTTCATCTTCATAAAATTATGTTTATGGAAATTTACATAGTATCTATGCTGCATTTACAGTTCTGAAAAGTCAAATTCACCTTGTTAGTCAATGTACTTCAAAGAATTCCTTACAATCAGACAGTTCAAAAATATTTCAAAGTTTTTCCTTCATCAAAATTAGTATTTTGTTCTAGTGCATTTTAGTTTTGTTTTTTTGCCTCCATGTCCTCTCCTACACTAGTAAAATTGAAGTGTACTTTTACACATGCTGAGATGCTCATTTAAAGCTCTAAGAAGATCAAGCTGTAGCTTTAATGCATGAAATAACACAGATCAAAGCAAATCTTACGCTCCCTATAGGAGATAACCCCTTCAGCTAACATATCACAGCCATCTGCGCTGAACACATCGGTTAATATAAAAGTATTTTCCTAGGGTAAGGTATTAAATTGATATCTGAAATCCAGTGGGAAATGACAATGGGGCATTATGGCCTTGCAACTTATTGATCTGCACACATGGGGAGAATCCTGCCATTGACATCAAGCATAGGCAGCACTAGAGCTGATGTGAATTTACACACCCAGTAAAGCTTTACCTGCAGTACAGGTGTCTGAGATGCTGGCTAAGTGTAGCCCTAATGACACCCACCCGGCAGGAATACCTAGTCACCAATTCGGTGCTCACCTGCATATGTCTCTGGTCACGTCTCCAGGTACGGATTGGCCATGCTACTTGTGCAATATTTTGTAGCACTTCCAAAGTAACTTGAAGAACACAGATTGAGATTTCCCACTCCGATTTCCTCACCAGTTTCATCCTTTCTTGCCTACACCTTGGGGTCCCCATAGAGGTAACCAGTCACCAGGAAGCACTAAGCACAGGCATGCAAGAGTGTAGGCTGGGTGAGTCCAGGCCACTGTTTTGTTCCAGGGAAATCGTGAGATGAGCAAAAGAAAGCCAAGAATGTTCAATACACCAGCGCTGACCAAGCCCTAGGTCCAGTTCAAGCCACCAGTACACTAATCTGGGTTTAAAGCGCTTCCAAATCAAATAGCAAGTGTGTGTATGTGTGAACGGTAAAGAGGACAGAAGCCTAAATCTGGGTAGAAACCTGTGTTGTACGTGCAGTTCAGATATACTGTGATTGTGCTATACCAGGGAATTGTAGATAGGTTTCATTTAGGCCAAGGTTGAATATCTTTCCTTTTCAAATGACTAGCAGAGATTCATTGCTTTTTGTTTTACTGGTTGGGTTTTTTTTGGTGGTGGTTTTTTGGTTTGGGTTTGGTGGGTTTTTTTTGTTTGGTTGGTTTTTTTTGTTTGTTTGGTTGGTTTTTTTAGACAATTATTGGGATATCACTTTCGCTGGCTGACACCTTTTAATCACAGAAGTAACAAGAAAACCCTTAACCCTTGCTATCGTTAAGCCTATGACAGAAAAACAGCAGATGCAGCACATCTGTTAGTGGAAAATACTCAGCATTAAAGAAAAAAAAGAAGTTCTGTTGCTGATCTGGGCATCTGTCAAAAAACAGAATCTCAAGCCAGTAAATACACCATTCTGTCCATAATTAATGCTACCATTCTACTACCAAATCTTTTAGTGCAAAAGTCATTTTTATGGCTATTAAAAAACAGAAAAACACCTCTTTTCACAATCAGTGGAGGCTTCATCTGTTACTGTCATACACCAGGGGCTACAGAAACAGAAGCAGGACTGTCCAGTGGCACCCGGGTCCTTGATTCACTACTTCGCCACTGGTTTCTCATGATGTAAGAGGCAAGGTCTTCTACTGTAAGGGGGAGGTACTGTAGAGGTTTGGGTTTCAGCCTCCTCGACCTGCTCTGAACCACTTTGGGAATCAACTCTCTCCATGGACTACAATGGAGTACTAGTGAGACCAGACTTGTTAAATAGGCATCGGGCATCTGTAAAAGATGGAGAGAAGAGGATTTCCCTAACTCAGGGGAGCACCAGAGGGAGTGAATACCTGAAGAAGAGGGACACCCCAACACTGCAGTAACAGAGACCATAAAACCCAGCCAAGGCCAGGTCAACACCACATGGTTCTGTCAGCGCAGCAACACAACCCAAGGCAGGAAACATTCGCATCCCAGAGCCGACAGGCAAAACCCTCAGCAAGTGCAGCCTGCTGACAGGAGAGAGCTTTTATTGGCTCAGTTCACAGGCCTTAAGGTGGCAGTTCTAATGCGCCAGTAGAAACACTTTCATATAAATATAGCAGTAGGGGTTCTGCAGAGCACACAAGACTTGGGGAAATCCGGGTGTTCGTGTCCTCTTCCCCTTCACTCTCAGCTGCAGTTTCCTCAGTTACCCCCTTCTCTCCTCCAAAGACATCCTCACTCCTAAATCTGCATTTCACCAGATCTAAGCATCGCTCCACAGCTTATATGTTTAGGATGTTAAAGTGACTGTACAACATGGAAGCAGTGAAATATAACATTATTTAAAACAAACAAACAAAACCAAGAGAATTTTACCGAAACTTCTGGCTCCACTTTTAATGTCCTAACAAGCCATAACATTCCCTGTTTCCTCAAGTACTTCGCAAACAGGGACACCAAAAACTCCCAGTCAAGAGTACTGAAGAGTTATAAAACACCTAAGGACCTACAGCTGTGGATTACAGCATGCTTGCATGTAACATACTCGCACCATGTATTTAAAATATAGTTAAAATACAGATTAAAATACAAAGCGGGGCTTTAAGATGTGGCTCTTCACACAACCGCTTTATTAGGACAGCATACTTTTGAAAACTGAATGAAGAAACCTCAAACCCACAGCTCATGACTGACACACTGCTGGTCTACCAGGGTAGAAAAGTCTCTGTGTGAAGGCACAAAAATTTTATACTGTGGGATCTTTAGTATTACTCTCTTTTGTACTACAAACTTGGAGTGCTATAAGGAGAATATAATTGAATCATAAAATGTGCCTGGATACTCCAGCTGGCCAGAACGTGAATGAAGTACCTTGTAATTTATTCATTGGTGCGTAATTCCAGGAATCTCATCATTACACATTTCCTTTAAATATGGCAGAATTAAATTTTACGAGATAAGACTCCTGCTGTTTCTTAAAAAATTTTGCAAATGCAACAATCTTACAATCATGTGCAGCCTTCATCTTGAAAACGCCATTAGTTGCAGGAAGCAAAATTCAAGCTCCAACGGGGAGGTTCTGGCTAGCACTATGGGACTAACAAAATCAGAGCCAGAAAAAAAAAAATATTAAAAACCCAAAAAACAAGGAGAGAATTAATAAAGTGTTCCATCTCTTTCCTAAAATATTATTTCCTGAACATCCTTTATGTTGGAGATCAGGAACGCTGCGGCACTATTTCTGCAGGGCCTCAAGCGTCTCCTGGCTCTATTTCCACTTCTAGAAAAAAATATTTAACTGTCTCCTGCATTTAACTAATGTTTCCTTATGCAGAAGACAGCACCAATTAGAAAGCATAAACAGCATCCATTAGACCGTAACTCACTAAATATTTCTATTTCTCCCCCCCCCTCCATTTCTTTTACAATTTCTAACCCTTCCTCACAGCTATGGCCTCTTCAATCTAGTAAGTTTCGCTGCTGTCTCTGTATTCAACAGTCTAAGACAATTTTAATGTATTTTTCAGTGACGAGGTCCCCGTCACGCACCATGGGACATCAGTTTGCGGCCTTGAAAGACTCCAATCAACCAGTGGGAATGCGGCTTTGGACAAGCCAGACTAATAAAACGTAACATGTGATGATAACATTGGCCTTTTATCCAGGATGGCTGGCTGCCACCACAGCAAAGAACCGGAGCTCTAATGATGACTACTCCAACCCCACAGTCCTATAAGAAAAGAAATCATATTTTTCAACACCCATTGTAATTAACAATGATTGGTTCATTACGTTAACAAAGCACCATTAAAAAAAAAATTGAGACCTTTCATTAGTGCAACAAAGGAAATGGCACATTAAATTAGTGGATATGATTTCCTTACCGGTTCTATTAATAATCCCTGATGGTAACAAAACTGAAAGGATTATAAAAACATTAAATATTTTCACTATGTTTATACGCTGGTTAGTATCTGCTTTATGAACAGTTCAATCTTCGGTTTTGTGAAGCTGAAATACTGACAGCTACAACAAGGGGCAAAAACTCATCAAATTATTGTTACCGTCTGTTTAACACCTGAAAGCCCTACCTTTAGCAAACTGGCTTAAGCTAGCCGAGTGTTTTTCAATCTTTTTTGAAAAGGCAGCCACCTTTTGGCTCATCCAGCTTTGGGTAAGTTTCCCATCAGCAGCAACCAAGGTGCTCCCTTCAGAACGGCTGAGATACAGCTGCAGTTGCCAGCCTCAAGCACTAACTCCCTTTTCTGACCTGACAGAAAGGAACTGCTGCTGGCAACTCCAGGCAGGGAACACTTTTATAAGTCAGTGTAAGATTTATTCCCCACCCAAGCTGCTTCCTAGTCCTCTGTCTTCAAGAAACTGAGATCTTGTCAGCTGTTAAAGGCACTGACATTTCCCTTAACTACTTTAAACTCACAATGTGCGATAACATTGGATATCTTCACAATATTCATACCAAAAAGCATCAGTAGCTTCAGCTACTGCAGTACTATTACACTTTTTGGATAAGAGTTCAGATAATTTTGCAGGTTTGTGGGAAGGAGGTAAGAGCCTCGCTCTTCCTTCATCCCCTCAGCACTAAACCCCTTGATTTTGAGGGAGTCTGAGTCTGGAGCCAGAACTAAGTGTAGGGAGTGACACTTCATGCTACAGCATCTGGTACAAAGAGACATCAATATCCCTTTCTTCTTCACCACTTGAACGATTCTAGTGCTCAGTAATATTGCACACGTTTAGACTTGTGATGTTAGGATTGTATCGGTATACTGCTATTACTAGTGACAGCACTTGAAGAAACTACAGCTATTCTTAGTCCACACACATGGCAGAAGCGATGTGCTACTTTCTTTTCTCTAATTAAGCCTTTCACAATCCCTTTTGAACTACACTTCTCCCCACAGTTTGAGAAACACTGCACTAAATCAATTAACAATCCCCAAGGGTCCAGACTTAGGGCTGAAACCCAATACGATTTGAAAGTTCCCTTTAAAAAAAAAAGTCTTACTGGTTTCCTTTTAATATGCAGTGAAGTACAATGACTTCTCTGAAGAAAAAAAAAACAACTAAAATGACATTTATAGGATACACTGGCAGAAGAGAAGAGACAACTTGAAAGACACTCTTAAAAGATAAATTTGCTGACTAAATCTAAACCTTCGAAAAAGCATTAATGTAAAGCAGCCTGTGGTTCCTTCCATGTGCTGCACTGCACTGTATTAACATAAAATTGTCATTTGACAATGCTCCTGTAAATTTTGCCCACTTTTTTATGCTTTGAAAAGAAAATACAGCTTTCACACCCCCCC
>VYXH01006219.1:44681-80986 GCA_013397275.1 Burhinus bistriatus | reverse complement strand
GGGGGGGGGGGGAGAGCCACTACAGTTAAAGCTAGAGAGAGGTGCTATGATTGTCTCCTGTTTTAGAAATACTTTAACAAAGAAATTCGATTCATGAATAATACTAGCTAATTTTGTAAATATGTTAAATACATTTACTTCATTGCTCAGGTAGAAAGCTGTTTTCAATTAAAAAGTCAGCTTTGTAGTATATATCATCTGCTTCTCCAAGTATCTCGTATCTCATAAGTAACTATAATTACAAAGGTTCTCTAAGACTCCCCAAACAGCTACATCTAATACTCACTGTCAAAAGCGGATGACGGCACAGCTGTGTTTCCCCATCTCCATGCTCCAGTTGAAGCTCCTGCTCCAGCCTCTCTGGGAACATGCATAGTTATGCCAAGAATGAGCAAAACACTCACTGTTTCCAAATTGGCTAATCAACGAACCCAATGCTTAACCTTCCCACAATACATGCATCCAGACAACGCAACCAGCACTGTCTGCACACTGAGGACTGAACCGTGCCAGCCACATTATTCTGCAAGATGACTCGTGGCAGTTTCCTTCTCAGGAGCCAGAACATCAATTGTCACCGGTTGCTGCTGCAACTCAATCAACATCTATCAAAACACCCATTCAAAATAAACCAGCACTTGCTGTGTGATGCTTTTCTCTATTATCCTAAAACCAAGTACAGTGCCTCAAATATTTAATACCCTCTTGATTCCACCCAGGAGTTATTGCCAAGTATTTTACCTGCTGAGAACTTAACAAATGCTAACTACAGAATAGGGAGAGGCTGGCAGCAACAGGCAAAAGGACACTATACCTTTGCTGCATAATAACGTGCGTGTCTCTATCTTATTATATAGCAAAAAAATAGATCCTCATAACTGTTTTATGTTAAAAATATTGTAAATTATACATCATCCTGAGCCACCATCCTTGTGTTCCCTGCTAAAATGAAATCTGTCTACTCCAAAAACCTCAGGCTTCTGCCACTCAAAGTCCAGTTCCACAGCAGATCTGATGTCTCTGCTTCCCCAATGTCACGGCCTGGCCTCTTCCTTCCCAGTGCCAGCACTGGCACTTGTCCAGCAGGCCAGTTCAGAGAGATGGACTGTGCAAAAACTAACCCCACAAAACAGAAACAAAGACATATTTTCAGCCAGATTAGTCCCTTGAATGTGTTTGCCACTCACCCGAGCATCAGGACCACCATAAGGAATGGGTAGGGGCAAAGAGAAAAGCAGGAATAACCTGCTCATCTTAAACCACCATGGAAACATTCCCTGAGCCAAAAAAGAGGATTTATTTCACCTGTGCAAAGTTTGTGGCACACAGCTGAGATTCAATTCCATAGAGGAGAGCGATGTAAAAATATGCAATTACTAAGTTCATTACAGTATGTTTCATTAACTCAATGAGCTCCTTTAATCTTTGAATGTGTGTTGCAATTATAAAGTATTTGGATAAAATCCAAGTACATTTTTAGTGCTCTGATTGCCAGAGTTCGTATCTTCAGAAATATAAAGTAACATCCCTTCATCAAGTCCTCTGTGAGAGTAACCACTGTTTATCCTTCTTGCTTTCAGTCTTCAGTGTTCCCAAATTAAATTTTCCCATTGCACTTGGGGGTGAGGGGTGGCAAATCACTGTTCGGTTAACTGTCTAGTTCAGTTTGACATAGTTAGAAGTGTTTCCAGATAAAGCTGGCAACTGAAGTTGACCATTTTGAACTTCCTAGAGGGCTAACACCTGGCTGAAAAGCCCTTTGTGTAAAAATTGCAACACTAAAACAAAGCACAGCACAGCAACTCCGTGGCATTTTTCATCTGCTTTCAGTAGTAATTTAACGTCAGTAGAGCTCTAACGTTCAAGTAATAAGCGCAATTTAGCCGTTAATCTCTTTAAAACAGAATGGAGTCCTCTTTCTGCCCTTCAGTAAGGCAATTCTACTCCGCTGTGAAGTCTAAAACATAGCTTTACAGGTTTGGCAGCATGGCGACAACAGTAAACACAGAGCCTTACCCACTCTCATTTTACGCCATATTAAGCAATATTCACAGGTTGTACGCTGAAAGTATAAGCATTTCCAAAAAGCCGCAGTGCGCATCTCGACTAAAAGAATACTCCATTTTCTTTTCTCTCTCCCTCCTGCCATCCTACAGCACATCGATGCTTCAGGTTACTGTTTTTGCAGTCTTCATGTTGCACTCCCAGAACCGTAGCCACAGCCCATCGGAAGGTGTTAATTTGGAGTGAGGAGTATGATCAGGAAAGAGAAGTCCTATTTCCAAAGCTGCCAAACAACTTGCCCTGGAACAAGTAAGTGGACTCCACATCTCTGAAGACCAGGACTTGAGTCCCATTTCAGTTACAGTCTCCTGCTCCCAACAGGGGATTCTGCTGTTCTGTCAGAGCTGGATGCGACTTCCTTCTACCTTGCTTGGAAGATTACTCCAGCATGTAGGGCTCACAAAGGCATGTTCTCCGCAACATGCAGTGCCCAGTTGCTTCCTCTTGATCTGGGCATGCAAAACTCAAGAGGACAGTGTACGCAAGAAACAAAGGAAAGGATGTTTTTTTGAAGATTTTTTGTAGTTTCCTTTGCACATGTGCCATTCTCCAGACTCTGGAGCAGATTCCTACTAGCCACAATAGCTGCACAAGGTCTCATCTTGGCGTGTTAAAGAATTAGATGGATTTCAGCTGCTTCTCTTACCTTTCTGGTCTCACCTACTATGCCAACAACTTTGACTAGGACAGGGGACGGGGGGGGGGACGGGGGGGGAAATTATGACATTAACTGCACCTAAGGCCCTTGAAGGAAATTCTGAAGCAGCAGTGCCAATAGGTAAATAAGGTGCATCAGTGCCAAGGACAAAGTCTAATACTCCCGTTTAAACAAGATAGAAAAATGTATTCTTGCATTTGCAAAACAAACCTCTTGACACACAAAAGCCCCAGATTCTTATTTGACCTTGGTGTCATTGAGAGAATGTAATCATTACCAGCTAGTGTAAGATACACTAGAGAAAAACAAACCGGAAAAAACCACCTGCAAAAAGACCTATCTACCAAGCTTTTTCCCCACAGCACTGATTAAAGAGAACTCCCTACCACACGTAGTAATCACACTGTTTAAATGAACAGAAAGTCTGCTTCAAAGACGAGGATGTTAAGCTTGGAACCAAGAACACTTGTGTTTAATTTTCTTTTATTCAAAGACTCTGTGTGTGGCCATGCACTTGCCCTTTGGCCCTCTGTGCCTCCAACCACCAACTATAAAATGGGGCACCACACTTCCTCAGAGAAGTTGCGAGGCATTTAGAGGCTATAGGAGGTTGTAGCTAAATCAGGCTGACAGATTACCCACGATGGGCAGCCGCCTTATTTATTCATGTGCTCGGACAGACTACTCGCCCAGTGCTTCCAGCATTTTATTTTACCCTTCCCAGCCCTCAAGGTCCCTGAAAGCAGAGACTGGCTTACCTATTCCTTGCTGCCACCCTTAGTTTGAATACAACACCTGCCATTCAAAAACAGGGAGGCAGAAGCAGAGGATGCAGCTTCAGAGTCTGCCGGAAACAGTCTGTGCTCTTTTCAGCACTTCAGAGCACATTGCTGCAGCTATCCATCGGAAGGGGCTTCTCAAGAATCCCAGGTATGGACTTTGGGATGGGACAGAAAGGGGTAAACCATTTTGTGGCTATATTTATTAGCCAGTGTCTTCTAATTCTCTTACTCTGCCAAATTAAAAGTTTCATTACCAGTACAAAATGACAAATACATTTCTAGGCGGATCACATACCTTAAAACAAATCAGCAAGGGAAACTAATTTCCCAGGCAAAATAAAAGCATCACCATTATGTTCATTTAAGCCAAGACTGAACGAGCTCACAGAACATGCTATAGGGAGCAAGTCTGAAGTCTCATTGCCATTTTTCTTTACATATAAAACTGTTTTTCCTTACATTAAGAGTCCCTGCGGCACGCACAAACGTCTGCAGAGCCAATCAAAATGGAAATACTCTGAAATAGCCTAGTGAGCAACTACTGCTCGTCTCTTTACCACGTTCTTCTTTCTACTCAGGCTTTCATCATTTGATATGGGTGACTTTGCAAAACACCGTGTGCTTTGGTTTTAGAGCCCTGAAAGTTTAAGCTGTTCTCAACTTAGAAATAACCTGTCATCGGGCTCCTTTGTTCAGTCATTCCTGGCAACTGCCTTATTTTCAGCCTACACATGACAGGAAGAGACCACTGTCCTGTGACAGTTACCTCTTTCAGGCCCCAAATAATCTCTGTAGTTTTACCCAGTGAAATTAATGCATGGCTGCTGGCTACCCTATCCTCCCGCCTTTGCTTTTAGTCATTTAATTACTGAAGTAGAAATACAGATGTTAAGAGACAGGCACATGACAGAAAACACTTGCCTCTTGCTTTGAAGACACATAACATGACAGCAAGATGAAAAATCCCACAGCTACGAAGGATCCCAATTTTCTCGGGGTGAGATGCTCAAAGCATCTTGCATGGAAGCGTTTCATCTCTAACAAATCAAACTGAACTACTCCCGGTAAATTGAGGAGCTGCCTGTTTTTAACAGTTCCTTTCTTAAATCCGTCCCTGTTTCTCCCGGTTCATTAACCAACCTTATTTAAGAAAGAAGAATCATATCTTAACAGGAAAAAGGCAGCAAGGTAGTTTTGCATGCCGCCAGCCAAGTTAACTGCAATATGTATTGCTGCTTTCTGTTAAAAGAAACTCAACCTTGCCAAAGGTTGGTAGTTTCTTCTAGCAGCCGAGAAGTAAAAAGCCTTGTTGAGCACGTTTTCCTTTTGAGCAGCTACACGTGTGATGATGTATGCAGCACGGCTATTAGCCTGTGTGTGGGAAGGAAGGGCTACAGGTCTCTGCTGTCAGGCTATGTCCCTCTAAGTTTTAATTTTCAAGTTTCCAAAAATATATTATATTTTTATATAGATGAAAAAGCTAGCAATAATACCCATGAGAGCTGCTTTCAAGCATTTTAGATTAAATGTCATCTAAAGCATGATTTGACCTGGATCTGCTTTCAGATTTTTTAATTATGGACTTATTATATGTGCATTAAAAGTCATTGGAGGCAAAAAGTCATTTGTATTTAAGATACTATTTTTGCTTTTGTATGACTTAAGTGATGACAGCTTTAAGACCCACTAGAGTAAGCAAGGATTAGACTTTAATGTGCTTTCCTTGCTTTTAGTGTATAAAAGTTTCACATGATCAACGCTGAGAAAGAATAGCAACTGTCAGAAGTTTTACTGTGTTCTTTTTAACAAGGATAAAGTGGGGAAACACTCGTTTATTTATTTATTTTTAAACAGGACATTCATTCATAGAAGAAATCTAAGCATAATACTCACCTTTAGCCTAAGCAGTACAACTCATCTCTCTCACCTTTGGCATTCCCCCCCCAGCTTTTCTTTTCTGACATCCCTTCACATGACCCATTCTTCAAGCCTTCTTCCACTCCCTCAAAGAGATTACGTTCACACGCACACCGACCATTTTTCCCCAGGTGGAGGCTTTGTATCAACCGCTGCGCTTTCATCTCAGCTGAAGTACCTCCTGGCTGAGATGCAACAGGGACACTTCACCGCTCCCCAATCTCTCTCTGCACTTTTGAGGCTTTTAAAGCACAGAGAAGCAAGACCTTCACTGGCAATTTGGGAATTTCAGGAGTGCACATTGATATTTCATTCTTCCTGTATTTTTTTTTTTTAAACTGTCAGATTCAAACAACCTATGCTCTGAAGAAGCCAATTACTGTAGCTTTCATGAAGGTTAAAAGTTCAAAAGGAAAGCTGGTTTCTTCATTTAGCAGCCTCCTTCAACAATTCCGATAAAAAGAGGCCAAAGAGTGAGCGGATGTGTAGGTATGGCAGCAAGGGGGATGAGGGAATGGGTCTCAAAGTTTTTAATTCTCTTATTTATGACTCCCCCTCTTCCACCAGGTTCTGACCTCACCCTCTTCAGGGGACACTGTCCCAAATACTAACTACCAGCAATGAGAAAAAGCTAGGAGAAACACACATTTCCTGCTGTCTTCCTCTACACACACAGAGCAAACAGTCCCCAAAGCACATTTTACCCTGAATCCTTTGGGAAAACATGTCCCAGACACACAAGGCATGACCATGAAAACGATATGTCTTTCTCAAGCTCGCAGGCTTACTACGCCTTTTCTCGAAATCCCCTTCCTGCTGACAGATATAAATCAAGCAAGCAAACTTACTCTGTGAAGTCAAAACTTCATATGGCCACAAAAGGCTTACTTTTCTTTCTTTTTTTAAACATTAACTTTGCACATGAGCATAAGCACCAGAATTAACACACTGAGTATTATCTTGCATTGGTTTTTCTAATGAAAATACACTGTAACCACAAAAGGAAATGCTTACGGATCAGTAATGAAGGGACTGATTCATATGCCCCAGAGAACAAGTGCTGAACAATGTACACTCAGTGAGATTTCAGTTTTATCCCTTATTAAAATAAAACCACGTGCCTGATCTTTAACCCACTTTGATTTATTAATGTTTTTGCTTTTCAAGATTATGAAAGTAAGTATGAACAGAGGAGTTAGAAGAAAACAATTCATCATGAAAGCCTTATACACCAAACACTAGAATAGCCATCAATCTTACTTCCTCTCTCAAAAACATGTATTTAGCTTTGAAGGACTAGATGGGAATTCCAGTTTGAAAGTCACAAAAGTAGGCTGATGCAAACAATAAAATACTACATCCCAAATGTAACACAGCCTTGCTACTGTACACAGACATCAGCTGGTCATCCACCAATCCACTAAAATGCCAAATGCATTTGAAAGATATTAAAGCATCAACAAGAAAAAACGAAGAGTCCTATGAAAAGGTCAGAGATTTACAGATTCTGAGTTGTGCATAAATAAATCCTCAAATTCAAGGAACGACCATGTGCTTTACATTGCAACGTCTGATGTTCCAGACACCTTTCCCACCACAGTCCTTGACTGGAATGCAAATCTGAATTAAAGTCACAATGCGGAAAGAGGTTTTATCCTTTCAGTTGAGTCCTGTTCCAGAAGATATTTATTCTACATTACAGTGTGTCACATTTTCCATGGGGCATTCAGGAAACTCCTAGTACAAAAACAATGAACGGGATGTTGCAGGTCAGGATAGAGCTACACTCACTGAATGAGAACATTTGAGGAAGCAGGGGGACCTTGCACAGTCTTTTATTACCTGGAGTCCTCTTGGTTCCAGCCCCTATACTTTACAGAGTTCATATTTGTGGGATAAGCAAAGTTTGCATGCAGCCCTTGCTTGGCCAGAGCTGTCCCTAGGTTTTATAAGAATTCAATGCTCCAGCCAATTTTATATGACCCTGGCAACCATGAGACAGCTGTGACAGCTTCAGCCAGTTCACCCCAGTTCATGCTGTTGCTCTTGGACTGTCTGCGCACCTAGCATTGGCATGCCTGCCAGTCAACCCAAACATAAGACAAGAGGCCTGTAGTTTTGGTTTTTTGAACATTTCTGCTAATAAAACTATCACTGCAAGTTAGATCTGATCTATCACTACATTAGCGCTGTCCTGTGTCTGGAAATACCTGGAGCATTAATATTTCCCCCAGCAATAGGGTAGCTCCACAGAATGCGAGAGCAATACGTATATGTTGAAGTTTTCCATACTCATAGGAAATCATACGGTGGTGCTTACCTCCTCACTGGATCCTTCTTATATAGGAAGGACTTTGCACAGTACTTCAGTTGGATCAAAACTTATGCACCCTCCTGAAACACCTCCTGGTAAACCCCACGCTCACAACTCTTGATGGATTCCATGTAAGGTGCTGTGGGACCATAACTCTCGTCCTCACCTCAGCCACGCTGGCTGTAAGAGGAAGGAACTACTGAGAACCCTAATTCTTTAAGGAAACGCTAAGATGTAAAAAAACATTTGAAGTACTTGAAGAACAGTAAGGTGCTCAGCACTGCTCTTGCTTAGTAAAGTGGTCACCTTTGTTTTACAACGATGAAGCCCCAACAAGCATTTGCAGCCGCATGCATTTCTAGCTTCCCTATTTCAGACCTGGTTTTATTCATCAGACTTTCCACATGGTAATCCTAGAAGAGCAATTCTAATGCAAAACTTTCAGCATCAAATTGAGAGGCCTAATTTGTGGCCACAGCTGTGGCCTGTTATCTGTACTTCATCACTCCAATTCAGCACAACACAAACTCCGTAATTCTTCAAACTCCGACATGCCTCTACACCACAACAGCAATTAATTTGCCTCTTCCAGCCTATGCCATTAAAATAAAACTGTAACACACCGCAATCTGAAAATAAAACAAATTCAGTCTCAGTCCTACCCAACCTCTTCATAATTTAAAGAAAAGCCTTGCAACTTCAGCATTTAAGAATTGGGTCTTTTGTCAGAAATTATTTTTATTTACATGCCTACTTTTAAAGGTTACTGATAAATCTGAAGCAGTAACTTCATATTAGCACCTAAACTATATCATTAGCTAATAACTTTTTACAGGGACTTGGAAAAAAATTTTCTCCTATGGTCAAAACAAAAATAAGACTTATTGAAATGTTTTCATATTGACCTGGAAGAAAACACACACACACAAAAAAAACCCCACCAACTATAGCACTACAAAGAATTTCACAGACAATTCAGTCTAAGAAATATCACCCTATAAATCTGAATAGGGGTTCACTTGATAATGCTCTCATTAGGTGAGCTAGGGCCATTAAAGCCTTTTCCTGATAACACAGTAATTGGCTTTTCATATCAAGAAAAAAGGTTTTCTTCCTTTCATTTGCAAAGAAAAGTCAATGGCTTTTACAACTCCACCCAACAGTAAAATAACATTAATCAGATTGAATAACACTTCCTCGTTACATCATAAAAAGAAACCTCACTTCAAAGTAAAGATGATTTTAGACTTCAAATGAGTAAGTTTTTAATCAAAAAGGAAATTCACGTTAAAGCCACTGTGATTTTATTTGACCTTTTATTCTCTAAGCTTACTCAGCTCCATTCTCTCCTCTTGCAAGCAAGTATAATTCGCATTAGTTCACTTGTATTCCATATGGAGCATAGGACAAAACCACTTTGATATTCCCCTTAGCAATAAGGCTAGCAGACCAGGCAGGAGTCTAAGAAGGAACACACTGCTTCCAAAATAAAACTGCATTTCGTAAAGTAATTAAACATCCCATGCATATGTCACAGCCATACCACTCAAGAAGCTCAGTGATTTAAGAGCAACCTCAGAATACAAACCCTGCAACAGGAAAAGAGCCTAAATATGGCACGGATCCCTTCACAATAGGCACACTGCTTTACAAAGTATTAAGGCATGCCCTCCAAGTTTGCTGGACCTCCATGAGTTTTTCTGAGGCTTAAGCCAATAGTAAATGTAGCCACAGCAATCTTGAAAACGGTTCTTGTAAGTTTTCCTATAGACCCTTTTCAAATTAACTGTGCAAGATAGTGCTTTTCAGACACTGTCTTTCCCTTCCCTTTCTGCACCTAATCCTAAAGTTTGGTACCCCCAGTACCTAAACATGAATCAGTAACTACCTATCTCCGCTGATATTTGTTCTCTTCACTAGTAAGGTGCCTATTTAATCTTGCTGCTTAGGAAAAAAAAAAAAAAGATATTGTTTCATTAATTAGTTTTATATGGCTATTTTAAAAGAAGTATTGCTAAATGCATGCTGCTGTGCACCAGAGCAAACTCACATGGGTAACCAATTAAAACAAGTAAAACCTAAGAGAAACAACCGCTTATCACTGGAGATTTAAAAAAATTAAAAATAATAATAATTAAAAAAACACACACAAAAAAAATTGAAAAACCCCCACAAACCGACCACCACCAGCCTTCCAGAAACAAGCTTGCAATCATAGCTGTAATACATAATAAGAGGTTCAGAGACAGTAGATTTACTGCACATTATAAAACATCTCCATGTTTTACAGACTGTATGTTACTTGACTCACTCCTTCCCATAGACAACCGCCTTCTTCCTTCTTTTGCTTTATCATCATGCCCTTTACTCTGCAGATAACTATCCTTTTCTGTCAGGCTGATACAGACCTAAGCAAGTTCAAAGCATGTGTTCTCTAACTTGAATTTATCTTTGAAGTCTGCTGCTCGTACTTCATGACAGAAAACATTTTTTTGCAACTTAGATTGTTTACCTTCTCCAGCTACACCAATTAGACTAATGAGAGTTATTACCCCCATGAACAAACCTTTTTTTTAATGCAGTCATTTAGCTTCATGATCTCAGGCTTTTAGAATAGCATCAAGGGTTGATACTTGCAATAAAACCACGGGAGTTGGTTTCACTACTAACTTTTAGTGACTTCAAAGCCCTTCATAAGGATGTTCTGGAACTTCCCAGTTTACATATTATTGGCATATACTATTAGGTACACAAATATATATCATTACCCAGTTACAAACAAGGTCTGTGACTTGTCCATGGGCTTGTGTTCACAGCAGCAATTAGAGGGCCAATTGCACAACATCTCAGTACTCCCCTCCACAAAATTACTGATCCAGGATGGTTCGTGATACAAACTGATGTAAGCTGCACAGCTGGGGAGCAGAAGTTCAGGGCACAGACTACAGCTGAGGTACAGATCTCTCTTGGTTTGGTAGCCTACCTACATTTTGATGAAATCTGAAGGACCTCACGCATCCTCGAGAGTCCTACCACCCAGGAGGAAGAATACATCAACTGCCAAACGTACCATTTACTTGTATGCAACTTTGCAATGTGGCAACCGACAGTGCGTTCCTGCCCTGAAAGTCTAGGTGCAGACGATCCACATAAACTCTGCTGATAAGATCTTCACACAAAGGTCACACAGAATGTCACTGTCAGAGCTTGAAGTACAAAGTAAAAGTAAGTTTCTTTGCCTTTGGTTTCCATGAGGAAAGGATTTCACCACTTAACTCCCAAACTCAAGGCTAGTGCTACAGCCATAAGAGCAGCTTACGTACACAGGAAGGAATGCAGGAATCAAGAAATACAAAAGATGACCAACTAACTACTGAAATGTGCAAAGTCTTTATTTCTTTAAGATATTGCATAGATTCTGAAGATGACTAAGAATTTTATTCATGAAAAATCAACCCCAAATAACTCAAAGAACATTCAGCGTGGGAGGTTCTTTTGCAAAAATTAAATAGCAATTGTGATGAAATAGTATCTTCTGCCGAGTTACCAAAGAATTTACATTTTGCTCATGCTCTTACCTAACTGTTTATAGCCAGGAACCATACACAAGGGAAACTAGCCAATTTGTTATCTCAAAATGTAGAGTTATTTCAAAAAGGCAGGGGGGCGGAAGAGCAGAAAGCAAAAGGAAGGTTAATTTTAAAAAACACTCTTAGGGCAAAATTCTAAATTCAGAGTGATCCAGTAGAGCTAACCTCCAGTTCACATCAGCTGCAGATCTGCACAGAGCCAGTTTCAGCAGTATTTCAAAAAATGCTGGCTAAGTACAATGCATTGGATCTACTTGTATTCAAACTAGTTATCACTGACTTACCAATACCCACTGCTGGTGCCTCATGATTTAAACCTTCATGTCTCCAAAGTGCTGCCAGAAGGTGACAAGAAAGGCTATTAGCACAAATCTGTATTTGCTAAGTATGCTTTTTAGAATTCTTTCCTTCTCCCTCACCTGTGATATATTCACAGGAATGTAATTTTAGTAACTAAAGCTATAAGCGCCTTCCTTTCAACCACACCATCTAGATGTTTCATGAACATCAGCAGGTCAACAGTTACAACTCTTCCAATACTGCCGTTAGAATATATGTATTTTAAGGATCTTAGTTTCCAAAGTTGTTGATAACTTAAAGAAAAGAAACAAAAACATTTTAAAAATTATTACATACACTGTATAGTTAAAATAACTGTTTCTTAAAGGGCTTAACATTATCACAGGATTCACTGTCTCTTATGCATTCAACCTCAGCCTGAGGGAACATTACTTATCTGTTGTCATACTGCTGTAAATCCAAAAGGAAAAAGAAACCACAGCTATATCCTGGTTTCTCCTTAAAAATGTATAAAATCAATTCTCCTATTTAAAAGGTCTTTTGCTTAGCATTAAAACAATACATTTGTTCAGCTGAAGAGATCAAATACTGTCTAACTCCATCAGTTTAGGACAATGTGCTATTATGCTTCAAAGTCACATGTAGCACATATCAAATGAAACGTCAGAGAAGCAGGGCATTTAAATGCATATTTGACATATTTTTTGCAACTCAGTATGTTTCACTTCTCAATGAGGCTGTGGGTGGGAGAGGAAAAGGTTGGTTTCTTATGGATTTGAGTGTAAAGGCATCACTTGGCAATTCAAATTATCAGATATTAAAACTGCCCACTGCTAGATGCTGCCACATACAGGAAAAACACATGCACCATTCTGCATATTCAGAGGAAGCACTTACAATCACTGTCTGTCTCTTCATATAGCAGCATTATACAGCCCTCACTGCAATGCTGACATGAGTAATTTGTCATGAAACTTTCAAGCCATTCATTCTTATTTGTGCATAACAATATTTACTATTCTCAAGTACCCCATATCACTGGATTTATATCAAGCCTTGAACAATGAAGAAAAAGCAGTGTCTTTTGAAAGGTCCAAAGTTGCCGCTGCCATTTTGCAAACCAACTTCGACAATGTTACATTCCGGTCAGTCAAAGCAAGGTTTCTCTCATATTTTGTCTCTACCTCTTCTGAGGGATAATATACCCCATATTTACCATCTGCTGATGAATGAGTGTATACGTCCCTCATCTAAGAGTTTGCAAAAGATAGAGAACGTTTTATCTTACATATATACACTAAGCCAGGTGCAGCAAAGCAGATGTAGATGCCTGAACTCTAAGATACATTAAAACCACAGTTTGCTTGTGTCTGTAATAATTTTACAGAAAAATAACTATACTCATGGGTAAAGCTCCTGCAAATCATTTATTTCCCCAACTCCACCCTCACCTTTACACTAACGAACAAAGCCAAAGACAAACTTCAGACATCCGTTTGGATGCTGATAAAATACCACCACACAGCTGTTACTTAGCATTTCTCATATGGAGGGCTCTTAGTCCCTTCGAGGATACCAAAATCATTACTGACAATTTGCAAATGAGGGATGTGAGAACCAGAAGACCAAGTTGAGTAGCATCAGTAAGTGGAGAGACAGACTTGGTCAACCTGAGAATGTTAGTGCACAAGAAATAAAAACTATGAATTTACACCGAACTGTCTGATCTCGTCTACTGCCTGTTTGAACATGCCTCCAATTTGCCTACAAGAAAATAATGAAAGTAAATGCAGATAAACTTTACTAAAAGCAGGTTAATAAGATTACATTAAACTTCTGCAGGCCTTTGAGTAAAATTTAAATGCCTTTAATTTAATTTTATGTACTTAACTGAGGAAGTAAAGAAACTAAGACCAAAGCCACTTAAATTCTGCTTAGAAGTCCTTGTATAGGAGTACTATATAATTTAATCCACTTCCAAAGCATACCTTAATCCAGATTAATTTTTCTAAATGTTCCCATGCAGACAAACCCTCTGCACACACTAAATGCATAGGCAGCTTTCTCAAAGAAGATAAACTACCTTATACTTAGCTTAATAGATTGAGATTACTGATGAGTTGCTGGTGACCTATGAATTCACTTTATGACACACCAATATCCTACTTACATACCCTTACGTAACAGAATCCACATACCCTTAATCTAAGGTTCAATGTTTCCCATCTACTGGAAATTCAATCTTTATTTTTGAGCTTATAGCAAAAAACAGTTTCAAATACAGCCTCAACCAGATCTCTCAGTTTTATTGTTCCTTAAATCCAAAGGGAAGATTTCACAAATGACATCTAATCTTTTATCTACCATTGTCAAGATCAAGGGTTGCCAATGGTTGACACAGCTTGCTTCATTTAATTTCACGTAGTTGTCTTAACTTCAGTCAAATGAAATGCGTCTCCTTCACAATCCACGTTTTCCAGACTTTCTTGAGACTCAATTATGTCATGCAGGAGGTTTCTGAAGGGCATGAGAAGTAGGCTGACTCTTCTGTGTGCAAGGCTTCCTCATGCATATAAAGCCCATATGAGTAAAACCCTTCACCTAGACGACCCAGTTTTCTCTGTACGAGAGGCTGATACCCACTTACAAACTTGTTTGTAAGGTACAGAAGGACTCTGGCTTGCGGTTCTGAACATTTGGCAGTGCACAACCACAGCTGGAGATGCACTTCTTCCTAAACTTGCCTTCCCACGAGAGCCGCCACCCCACAGCTAAGCCATAGAAACTGTTCTGTAGGTCAGGTCTTGCATGCAGCCCACGGGCAACGACCCCACCTAACGCACTCACCACCTTACAGTGAGGTGGGCCTCAGAAGAAGCCAGCACCACCAGCCACAGGTGAGATGAGATCTGAAACCAAGCAAAGAAGTTCTACCAGGCTTTGTCACCAGTCCCCCAAAAAGGCAAGAGAAAGCAGCCCTGCCCTATCCAACGGGGAAAATGGGTCAGCAGCCAAAAGGTAAGGAGGCTTAGCTATTAAAGTGGCAAGAACTAATACACGGCAGGTTGGTATCTGAAGTCTTAGTCTTGCTGTGAAAAACCTACATTCCCAATATGGTCAATTAATGAAAGTAAAAGACTTATAAAATTAAAACAAGTTGTGGAAGCTTGTGCAGAAGACTATAAACTGTGTTTTCACCAAGCTTTTTGCTTAAGTTAGTTAAATTAAGAACCCACTTTTTTCATAGTTAATTCAAGGATACAGATGAAACTAGAAATGCATCTCCTCCCACTCCTATCACCAACCCCCACAGAAAAATATTTAAATAGCAGAGATTTGTAATCTAGAACAGAGAGCAATATTCTATGAAGTATCATCTCATTTAAATAAACTTCTCTCATTAACTTTAAGGCATTCTAAAACACATCATCCCTTTGTTATTTACTTGATAGTTCACACTAGATCTCCCAAACATTAGGATACATCTTTTATAGACACAGATGTGTAATCATAGATTACAGTATTCAGTCAAATAATGTATTTGAAATTGTAAATTTATTCGGAATACCATTAAAATATTCTGTAGCTATGTAGTTGCTTTTTTGCTACAGCTCCATTATCTAAGGATTCTCTACTGTTTGCAAGTCAGAGAATTCCTGAATATTTTAACTGCATACAGGCAAATAATCTTTTTCCTCCTAAGTTCTTATGTTGGTCATTATTACAGAACTAAATGCCTTGCAACTCTTCATGAATTTATTCTCACAGTGCCCATCTCAGACAGCAACACTAGACAGCATTAGCTACTAAATCAATAAAAACTAGTAGGTAATCAGGTAAACCAGAAGCATACAAAAAGCAGAGAATATAGGAGCAAAATCAGCATTTGAAGGGAACCATCATATAAATTTACTCAACGTTAGGAGCAAGGAACCAAACTCTGCATCTTCTCCTGTGACACATGAGGCTGAACCTCAGTGATTCTTGTGAGAATAAACTTCGGGTTGGAAAGGTCAGAAAGACACAATTCCCCACCAAACGTGCAAGCAATATAAATGTGATGTGAAGTGCCTTCAGCCTGTGCCTATTAAACATAACTGGGAACAAAACGTGAGGTGAAATGAGGATAAGCAAATGCAACTTAACTGAATATATGCAAGGTGATAACCCAGAAAAACTGATTCTTTTTTTCCATCATAGGCTTGGAATAACTAATTAAACTGTAGTGAAACAGAGACAAGTAACACAGCTAATGGGGTATATACAGTATAATGTGTTGCAGATGCAACAACTGTTCACTGCCCAGAACACAAAGTATGTGCAAATACTTCTGTCACATCAAGAGGTATAAGAACAACTTCTGAACCTGATGAACTACAATCCCACTGCAACAACAAACCAGCCCCTCTTTCCTAATGTGATGCTTCGAGATTATACGTGGAGCACATTCACCCGCTGACCAAACAAGATGGCATTTGAAACACAGAGTCCTCCAGAGTAAAAATGGCATTTGTTGTGTGGAACCACAGAAAGTCCACATGGGATGAAACAGCGATTAGTGCAGGTGGCCTGACAAGGCACAGATGCCTCTTCAAACCTTTGGCTTCACCTAAGATAAATATTGTCTACCTAAGCCCCATTCACATTGTGATTTCACCTTCAGTCTGTGAGATATGGCCATCACTTTCTGAGGGTACACCACTAGAAGAAAACTCACCTGTGGAGGCCAGATGGGGCCATCCTTCCACAGGCCAACCAAGATGTGACCATGATGTGCACCTGTCACACAACTTGGATGTAGTTGTAGCGTCCTAGCAAGTTCCTAGGTCAGTGTGGACTGATCTTCCTCCCCATAGGCTTTTTACAATGAATGCTTCTGCCCCAGGCTCCAGCAGGGGAGGAGAGTAGATAGCAATAGGCAATCAAGTAGAAAGCAGCAGAAACGCCTAGCACTGCTTGGATTCAGAGCTGTATAGAAGATAAAGGTAGGGAGATCAGTCAGCTCCCCAACAGCAACTATCCTAAAGGGACCAAGTTTATCCACACTGACCAGATGGCTTCATTGTTTTAATGAGCTGTGTAGCGTAAGGTATAGTGCCATCTGAGCAGCACTGGAATGATAACATCTTTAACCTCAATGGAATAGCCAGTCCAAAAAAAGCAAGCATGACAAAAAACCCCAACACAGAACTGTAAGAAAATCTACCTGTAAGTCTGATTCAAAGCATAGTTTTCCAATGCTAGACTGCGCTGTGTAAATGCTGCTTTGCAAGGTGAATAAAAAATAGGTATAGGCAATATAAAAGACAAGTGTATGTGATTTATGTAAAAACAGGCTATTACATGGATATAAATTATTTGATTTGCTATTTATTAAGTACCTGTAAAGTGCTCAGTGTTATCCAAGTTACAAAGAAAATTGTCTTCTGCTTTAAGAAACTGACAATCTAAATGACAAAAGGGAATAGACAAGGTGCAGCGAGAAGCCAGTGATGAATGAGGAATATTTTGATTGTGTTTTGAATTTGATTGCTTCTTGTCAGCACCTGAGCTAGAGTTCTTGCTACAGATTTGCTGACACATGGGCAAGCGTGGCAGAGCAGAGTAGTGGTTAGGCATTTCAGACACAGCAGTGGCACAGAGAAAGCCAAAGTCAAGATGAGACCAAAAAAAGACAAGTTTGGAATTGCTATTAGCGCAGGGAGGACAAGCATGAAGGATGCCTTACGTAATCTGAAAAGAGCTTAAGATGAGGAAGGAAAACTGCGGGAACCTGACACTTAGAACATGAACTTAAGGCAGAGCTGCTGTAAGAAACAGCAGCTGAAGCTGATGCAATGGTAGAAAGATAGACCAAAGCAAGCCTGCTTTACAAAAGAACTGTTAGAAAAAGCAACATGGCTATTCAGGAGACCCATGTGATGAAGGCAGGTGATGAAGAAAGTCGGTATCAGCTGTTTAGTGTGATACAAATAGTTACGTAATTACAAAAAAAAAGGATGAGTAATTTTTATGGCCAACCTCTCAGCCTTAGGAGCACGTTCATTACTAGAGGTCTAACGTGTCACATATCTTTATAAAGTTTGTGAGTGAGCTAGCCAAGAGCTCCTTTGGCACTGTAAAAACACTGCTGTCACAGATGGGCTTCACATAAATGGGGGTTTGTTTTATTAGTAAGTGTCTTCTCCCCCCGCTCCCCCAATCCTCAACCTATACCAGCCTTCAAATTTACTTTTCCCTTTCTCATCACTTACAAACATATGAGAGAATAAGACATTGTTTGTTTGTTTTCTTTACTTGATAGGAGACTAGTTTTTCTCCAGCTTGGTGGTACTCCAAGTGAAAAGGACAGCAGATAACTCTTGGCAACTGGACAGGGTGGTTTTTTTCATAAAACACTTCACTCTGCCAGCTTTCTGAGTAACCTCAGAAATAATATACTTTTTCTGACGGATGACAGCAGAGTGTAGTTAATAAACAAATTAGACCCATATGAAATGTGATTCATATGCAATGTCATTATTCCAAAGAATAAGGTGGTACGTGGCTACCGAAGAGGCCATCCTTATACATAAGCCTTCAAATGAAAATAGTTTCCTGGACTTGTACAAAGCTCTTTTTCCACTTCTTAAGCACTTAAGAGTTGCTGCGCAAAACACTTCTAGCAACTGAAGAATCCCTCTTACAATGAAGCATGAAGGTCCAGCATGAAGCTAGTTGAACAGAACTGTCTCCTCACAGCACCTCACACACAGAGTAAGACGTATCAAATGGTTTCACTCAAACCATATGAAAGCAGAAAGAGTTTGAAAAGTTTCAGAAAATTAATCGGCTTTTTTGCATTTTAAAAAAAAAAAAGGCAGATGCAAACAAGCATGAAAATCTATTATGGTAACAACACTTTCACTGTAGGACACAGAAATCACTGTTTCCTCCTAAGTCTGGCTACAGTACAGAAGGTTGATAACATGCACACACATGGTACAGTTCACACTAAGGACAGAAGGATTTGATAGCTAGCCTGGTTCAAACACTAGTATAGCAAGGGGTTTAAGTCAGGCAACAGAAGTGCTCTCAGTCACTGCACGTAAAGGATCACCCTGCTAAAGGATTTTCATCCTGAGACCTCACACGCACGCACTCAAAGCAAGTAGCTATTGCTGGCACCATCAGCCAGAACAAATACACGCCTGTGATTTTACGACAAACGGATGTCACATCCAGAATGAGTGGATTTCAAGACACCATATGCTACACAGAGAAAGTTTATAAATAAAACCCCTTGTTTCTTCCCCCTTCTCTCTCCCATGTCAGCAGCTCCAGGTCCAGCTCTAGGGGATGAAGAGGATTACTGCAGAAAGCCGATGAGATTGGCAGTGTGATGGGGCTAGGAATAGGAAGTCTAACAGACAGGGGAGACCTGCCTCAGCGACTATCTCAGCTTCTGACACGCTTTATGAACTTGGCCAAACTGCTTCTTGGTGCCACTGCTGCTCTCCCAGGCTCCACATGATCTTAGGCAATTAGGCCAATATCTTCAAGGCAGTGACTGCCTCTCACTAATTTTAGTGAGAAACAGCCTATAGGCTTGAATGACACCTTGGTAAAAAAAGGTGGCTGATTTTACTAGGATCTGCCATGCCAAGAATAAAACCATCTTTTCACTTAAATAATGAAGAATACCCACACAGTTAAACCTGTTAATATTCTTTAAAAATACATACAGCTGGAAGAGTGGCATGTTGCTCTCATTCACAAGTTTGCTGTATCCTTACTGACGCCTACGATCTCCCCTAAAGGTCTATTTACAGAAACTTTTCTCCCGGGGTCCAAGTTTTCTGTTCGTGTCCTTTCTTTCCCCTTCTCTCCTGCTTTATCCCTTCCTCCATCAGAGCCCCTCAATCACATTAGGCAAACTATTTGTGGTGTGACATCGGGAACTGAGCCAAGCCTCAAATGAGCAGAAAAATAATCCAAAGAAAAACAAACAATTTATTTTTAACCTGGATGGGTTCCCTGACTGAGCTTAATCCCCACCACAACAGGTGTATCAACACACCTGCGGAAGAAGCAGAGCAAACCGAGCTGCAACTACTGCTAACAGAGACATATCTATTAGTAGGACAGGAATGTTTTTAAAAGATTAATATTGGAGCAGGGGTTCTCACACTGGGGAACTCTTTAAGCATCATAAAATGGACTTAATACATATTCCTTATGTTGTTCACAGTTTCCTTTGCCAGTTTGGCTAATTATACGATATTTAAGTTTAAACATATGTTGCCTCCCTTGCAGTGAATCCTCTCCTCCTACATGATACAGCAGTGAAGTTATCTTGCTGACTTCAAGCCGAATCCTGCACCTTCTGAAGTAGGTGGGCATTTTTAGTTCATCTGGAAAGCAGTCCAGCCCTGAGAGCACAGTGATTCTTATTGCAATAAGCTACCAGGAGCTCTACCACCACAAGCATCCTGAAACATACCATCCAGGTGCCATATGTTAAAGAACCAGCATAACTTCCACCATCCTGGGCATATGGTTCTTCAAATCGCTAAGAGACAGGATGCATCTGCATTAGTCTGAAAGGTGAATCAGCAGAACAGGCTTTTACTCTCCTTCCTTCCATGCCATCACTAATTGACTTTAAGATTTTTTTTTTTTTTTTGCGTTAAAAAAAACAAGACAGAAGAACCAAGAAAGAAGAAAATTCCAAATGGAAGGAAGTGGCAAAAGAGTAAGCCAAAAGAAATATTTAGAAGGGCAAGAAATCTTGCAGCCCTTTATGAACTGTCATGTGCTGCAGACAGGAAAATCTCTTTCAGTTAGTGCATGCCACATTATGAGTGCCTTCAGTAAGCGGAGCAGTGAGTATGCCACAATAGCTGTGTTTCATTAGCTTAGCATAGCAGAGTATAGGATTTAAAGGGAAAAGACAGCAGCTGAAAATAATTGCATTAAATTAACATTAACCCACAAACCCAGAAGAGGCATATAATATTCAGGACTGCTACAGAAGCGGTAACTCAGAATTAATGTCTGCAAAACATGAATAATCCTGCTCTGACTGGGATTCAAAATCCTAAAGGAAGAAAGTTCACCTCAAATAGTGTTCCCCGAGGCAGGGGGGAGGAAAGAAAGGAAAGCATGGCCTAGTTAAAGATATCAGTAGGTAGGAACACAAACTGTAAAACGATGTGGTTCCCAAAGGACTAACATTTTTTATGGTTTATACACACATTCCCACACATTCCTTCTCAAAAAGGACTTTGAAAATAAATCTAATTTTAAGAACTGTAAATGAAATAGACATGTGAGAATTTAAACGCTTAGGGCAGAAAAGACCAAAACCTCAGAGACTAGAGCAAAAAAGGCAGCCAGGACTGGAGTGGACTAAAACACAGCCAGCAGTGACAGCTATAATTCAACCAGTGGATGTACTTTACAACAGTCCATGAGTCTTGATGCCACAAGGACTTAGAAAAGAACAGCATCACTATGAAAAGGTACATAATAAATCTGTTACAATGGAGAGACACATGACAAACTCAAGGGAGTGCACTCTCCTCAAACTGAAGAGGGAATTTATGCTAAGCATGAGGAGAGGAACAAATTATTTAAAAAATTAAAAAGACACCTAGTTACAGCACCTATTCATTTCATCTATGAACAGGTACCAGAAGTAAGCAATGGTACTATTGGTCAGGAAGAATAACAGAACTCCCAAGTTCTTCATCCCAGTTCCAGCTGGAAAAACCAGCCTGGTCAGGCCCTTGGCTAGCGGCAGGTCAAAAGGAAGAACTAAGCCACCAAGTGAGGTCTGAGGAAAGGCATGGTAGAAGCTACTATCAGACCAGCCCTAAGACGACTTCACCATACCTGGTGCCTCGTTAGCCACTGCCCATCTGAATTTACATGGCTCCTCCAATTGGAGATGAATAATAAATTCTACCTAACGAGCAAGCCAGCATTTGGAAACAATTAACATCCTATTTTCCTAAACCATCACGTTCAGGGAAGTTCTTACTTCCCTTCTGCATCCCTGTAGAATTTAAAGTATTTATAAAGAGACAAAAAATAATCTATGGACTTTACAGTCACAGCAAAACTAACCAGCATGGGTCCATGCTTTAGGATGTTTTTAAGCTCCAAAAGATTTCCAGTCAAACATATAAAATTAAGTTGTAATTCATCCTTACTGGGCAGTAAAAAGTTTCTTTTTGTTTGAGCTCCCCTGTAAAGCAAGATTTTATAACTCTTCATCTGTATTTGTCTACCATCTGCACAGTACTATCACATATGGACACACAGTACATTTTTTTATGTTTTTGTTAAATCTCCTCCGTTAGCAGTATTACCCCCCCCATTTCTGCTCTTTCACTGCATGATCAGCACAGGACTGACTAAAAGTGAATAAAATATAGTGCTCCACTGAAGTTTTGAAGTTTTTAATGTTTAAAGGAAGTGCTGCAAAAAATTTTTATTTAAACACTGTGATGAAAATGTTAGAGCAGCCTGCATTTCTTACCTAGAAGACTCTTTAGAACTACTCTGACAGTGAGGCTTTGTGAATAGTAAAACCACACCCTACATGTTTCAGAGTAGAAGTCAGGTAAGTTATGAGATAGCATTCTGTTTTTAGCACAAGTTTCGCTTTCAGGCCTTTCATTTTGTTTTTCCTTAGAAAAGTGAGAGATTCCTCTTCTCATACATTTGTCTAACCAAGCAAAGCAAACAGCTTCCCTGTGAGCAGCAGGGCTAAGGCAAACCTATGTGAATCCCTGGTGCAGGTTTCCAGCTGTTTAATAAGGCTCACACTGGAGTCTCTTCCTTACAGTTTCTGCTCCATCCAGTTTCCTACTTTCCCAAAATCTGTCTGAATTCTGCATCTTTGGGAACTCTGTTGCTCTGCTTACTTGCCTTGAATCAGCTGACAATTTAAAACTTACTGTACAGGGGAAGGGGGAAAAGTAACACAGATCCCATACATAAAAGGAACAGAATCTGTCGCTGTTTCTAAGGATACCAAGCTAAAAACTGAAAGGGTCGGGGGGATGACCCAACTTTTGAAATAGGAGCCCTTCGTGTTCTCTACACCTAATGCAACTTTTTGCCAGCAGAAATCCATCCTAAAGCTTTGGCTTATGGATGCTGCAAACATCAAGTAACAAAGACAATTACACTTGATGTTCCCTTTTATAGATTTCAGTTAATATTTCCATTTCATTACACAAGATCTCCTTCCAGACCCAGCAAAACATGGCATTTTTGATCAAACTTATCATTACTGAACTTTCCAAATAAATACCCGAAGCTAAACAACTCTACAGGTGTTGCTGTTCATTCTTACATTTCCACCAGTTATTTGCATAGTCATTCCCACTCTGATTTAATCTTTCCTTTCATGATTGCATAAGTCTACATACAAACTGAGAAGAGTAAATCAAACTAAGCACTTGGCAGGCACGCATTGGTGAGATCACAGCGAGATCCTGGAATAGCACAGGCCCTCTCATATGGAAAAGTCTCATGGAGTTCCCGTGCAGTTTCAGTAACCATCACCTGACCCAATGAGCAATACTGAGATGGACACAGCCCTCTGTGGAAACCAGCAGTGAATACCCAGGGAGGTGACAGAATTGGCATCCAAAGCTTCACAACTAACGTATCATATTATGTGATCTAACCATATTACTGCAGTAATAAAACCAGCACAGACCAGAGCTTTTTAATCTAGTCACATGATGGAGCTCAGAGGTAAAAAGTGAGTAGTGGAGGTACAAAGTCCCTATTAAAAGGTAAGCTTGAATACACAGAGAGGGTTTAATTTCCCTGATTTTCAGTTCCCTGACTAAAAAAATAAAAGGTTTTATGGGGTAGGAAAATAAGGTATTGTTTAGGAAGGTGCACTTGGCCCAAGGAGAATGACAAAAGAATTACTTAAAATGTGTTTGTGATTCATTGTGGTTCAATAACTTCTCATGAATGCTAATGTGTTTTGGAGAGATAGAAAGACTTGTGCAGGTGTGACAGAAACGATTAGTCAGTTATTAGTAAGCTGCTGGCTTCACTGGCAGCCAGGCTGTTGAAGCTGCACACTGTGTAAAGGGCCTGCCAGTAACTCTCCACGCACTGCTGATATTTAGAACCACCAGAACAGTCAGGACAACAAATTATATCTGCAAGCATTTATTTCTTCCTCTTCGTTTTGCCTGCCTCTGTGGTAAAATTTGTAGTTAAAGCAAAATGCTACATGCTTAAGTCAGTGTGGCTCCTCTTCAGGAGCGAGTGTAAGGAAAGAATCTAAATTAATCCAAAAGCCCCTAAACTAATCTACACAGTAACTCACTGCCTTTCCTCTCCAAAACCTTCTAAAAAGGTGGTTATTTCAGAAGAAGTATATCTACATGGATCTATGTATATGGACAAATACAGGCAGGCTGGTTTAAATTTAAACTTCATCTTGCTCTAGTGTAACTACTCCCTCCACCAGTAGCTTTACAGCAAGCAATAAAACTTTATTCTCCTTTAACACTCTGGAGATCCACTCATTTCCACAGGTCTTGCACAACATTTAGAGAAAATTTTCGAATGTGTTGCCTATTACCCTGATACCCAGCATCCTTTTCTAATGCAGAAGTCAGAACAGCATGAAGGACTGTTCAATTTCATCCATTTTCAGCTTTCAAGAAAATACAGTATGATCCCTTAATTACAAAGGATGTTCAATCCTTAAAAGGGGACCCTCTAACAGATACTTAGGAAACAAAGCCCAACACCCCACATTTTCTAAGAGCAGCAATACAATCCAAGCAATCACGCTGCAACAACTGCAAGCCAACGGTGTGCTTACAGCACCGAGGAGCAGTCTGGCTTTGGCTCCGTGCCTCACTATGCACCCGAGACACCCAACTGCTACAGCATAAAGCTCATCCTTGCTATGAAACAGACATTACAATCTTTGTAGCATAATGGATTTCTGAAATGAATAGCAAATAATCCACTAGTGGCTTAATTTATTAGCTATACAAAATTTTCAGGGTCAAAAGTCAGTGAAATGAGATGAAAACCATTAATCCAGCAGACTTCAGACTCTTTTGATAAAGAACACAGCCGTACGCCTGTGTCCTTTATCCAACCACAGTTTCCATTAAATTTGCAGGAACTCAGTTTCCATCTACAGTGTAATGGCTATTTTCTTAACGTTCACAACCATTAAAAAAAGAAGCAAAGACCCTACTGTGCTGTCATACTGTGTGTTTGCACACATGCACACGTGTGCATGGCTATAAAAGCCAAATATTTTGATTAAAAAATGCTTCTTGAATGCAAATTACAATCTCTTGCCTCCTAAATAGCAAAAATCTTCATCGGAAGACTTTCCAGGCTGTTTAGAAAGTACTTATTGTCAGCAGCATAGCTGCATAAGATGAGTGCTTCCCACTCAGCTGATCTGACCCATGCATTCATTTTCTCCATCATTATTCATGCCTGTATGGCAAAAAAAGAATATGACCCATATCTGTCTTGATTTGTGCAAAATCAACAGGATTACTTACAAAAAACAAAACTCAAGCGCGTATTTTGTTGTAATTTAATGGGAATAAGAATCTTTCCTGTCTTTGCACACAACCACCCACCTTAAAAGACCCAGAGTAATCTAGGATTGGCCTTAAAAGCTCAAGAGCTTGCTAGCTCAAGAGCTTCCTTACTCCCACTGCAGCCTTATGGTAGACAACCCATAATGCTGTCTGCTGGGGACTGAAACAGGTTCGGCAACTGCAGACAGAAAGGATGGGGAGAAAAAAAAAAAACCAAGGAGAAAGCCCAGAGTGATGGTTCTGAGGGAGCAGCCAGTTTGTATGGCTCCTGATCCGCGGGACAATCCCAGTTGCAACAGGGCTTCATCATTCACCCCAAAGGTCATTTATGAACATGTTACGGTCCTGCCCTGCCACCAGCTAGAGATTTTGCACCCAATGGACTATATAAAAATATGCATGCATTAAAGCTGTGGAGGAGTGAGGTGTTACTGAGGAAAACTTACCTGATGAATGTGCCATTATATATCACTCTTCCATTCTTCAGAGTCAGTTATAGAAGTTACGCTATGGCCCAACAATATTCAAACTCAATTTCCACACCCCTGTCAGACTAAGCTTGTGTGGCTGAATCAGGGGGAAAACCCCAAAGTACATAATTATGTATCACGTAGATTTAAATTACTAAACTAAAACAGTAGGGATCACCAATTCCCTGTTCCAGGCTTATCTTGCAAAAAAGAAGATGCCTAAATAAACTTGACAATCCCCGCGCCTCCCCTTTTTGGGCCTGCTAACGCTTTCCCCTTCTGCTTGCTTTATTTCTTTTTTTTCCTCCTTCACATAATCTTATTCTACCATTGTCAAAAGTTTCAAGGAACATGAACGTTTTTTCAGCCACTTCTTTGCGAAGCCAAGTTCTGCCTTTCGCTACCAGTCTTGGTATCCCCCCACCCCTTCCCGCCTAAACTATACTCCATTCTTTCAAGAGAAGCATTTTCTGTTGATAGTGCCAGAGGCCAGGAAGGCTCCTGGCAGTACAACTCCAACAAAGAGCCCGAAACTGAACAATCTCTTTTTTTGTGAGAGGAGATAAGGAAGTCCAAGACATGTTTTTTAAAAGGAGAATAAAATTTAAAAAAAAAAAAAAAAAAACTGCCAATGCCAGTGGCTTTTTTAATAAAAACACACAAATTTTCCCTTCCAAAGGGGCAAGGTAGCATACAATGGCTTTCAACAGCTATAAGCACCTGCTCCTCCTACCTACGTAAAAATGCTCTGCAGAAAAGAAGGAAAAGACATTACACTGTGTATCTCATATACCCACAGACATAAATAACACTCCAGTAATTCTACCCTGTTTCTGCAGAAGCAAACAGTGAGGCCAAATGCTACAAATTTCTGCTGGTTCTTCCCAATACAGTCTTACTCTTCCTTTGACAATTGTATAGGGCAAGCCATTGATAAGTGCAGAAAGATGCTAAATTTTGTTGGAAATAGTTTAAAACAATTACTGCAAAAAGACGCATTATTTTATGCAAATGTTTCAGCAACCCAATCTCATTGTGTACAAGGGTAATGACGGGGAAACTGCTGCTCCTGAGACATAGTTGCTCGACTAACGCAAAATCAGAGAAGGTCCTTCTCTTCCTAAATACAGTTATTCTGCTTTAGTAGCATACCACTGAGAAAGACGCAGACAACTTCTTCCCTTATGGTACCCAAAAAGCCTTTGCAATTATCACATGCATCACCCTCAACTCTCACTGATTTCCTGAATTCCTCAATGGGACCAAAAGTAGATGAAGACCAGTGTTAGACCTTAGAAAGGAAAAAGTAACTTTGACTATTTAACAGTCTGCATAAATTTCTCATACAATTCAAGGAAGGCGCTTTCCTTTCTTTTAACTCATTTTTTTCATTCAACCCTGCTAAGTGCTGAACTGTGAACTCCTGTCTGTCTGCACAAAGAGGTTACACACTGGTCACAACTGAAGAGTCAACATTTACAGCACTGTGTATCTGAGATAATGCTCTTTCTTCCTCTTCTAAAGGCCAAACTCTCTAGTGGTGTAATACCACTGGACTGAATGGTGTTATTTCAGCAGGGGGAACTGAGTTATGCTAGCAGTTCAGGATTCTTTGATTAACATTTTTATTGGAAATATTATGGAAAATTATTACCAGCTTTCATTGTATGAGAACAAGATAATCACCTGCACAGCTCTCTCCATTAAGCCAGCAAAAAATTACAGATTAAGTTCTTCTTTTGAAAAAAAAAAAAAAAAAAACAACTTAGATTTTTTTCAGTTTAAGTGTAGATATTGAGACATTAAATCAGTATGAATACAAAACAGAGAAATATGGAGAACGCCAAGGATTAGTATTTTTTTTTAACTAAATCATATTGCTACTTTGTGATTTTTATCTATGGACAACCTTTAGTAATACACAGCAACTACTGCCCAAGAGACAGAGCTGTTGCCTACAGAATTACTGGAAGAATCAACTCTCTTTCAATAAGGAAAGGCAGAGCTGATGGTCCTTCACTTCATGAAATCTAGATGTTTCCAGAGAGGTCTAATAAGTACACTCCTTTAAGAGGTTGCATCTTTAAACACTTTAAAACCAACTTTGCTTACATCTGTTGACAAAGTGCCTTCTAAAAAAGCCCTGCTTTTCTTTGACTTCACCAGTACCAGATTAAAAAAATGAACACAAACAATAGCAGGGATCTCAAACTGAATCCAACCATCCAATACTTTTTTTCTTTGACTTCAGCATACACTAGAAGAGTTCCAGAATTTCTACCTACAGTTGCTATGTAGATTTAATACAAATACTGGACAGCCTGACCTAAACAGAGCTGCCCTGAGCTCCTCCCAGTGTTTGGTGGGAGCTCCTCTACCATTATTCAGTAGGTGGAGCAGTCAATTTCCACCTGTATCTGAAAAGACTTGATTGTAGATCTTCTCTGCCCAGTCAGGCTGAATCAGCTCACCAAGGCACTACAGCTACAGCAGTAGCTTCATCTCACGACCTGAAAAACAGTAGGAGAGAACGAGTTCCCACTGCTGGTGCCTACTGTCCACACTTTCCCTAGGGAAGGCAAGTCCCCTGCTTTTACTCAGAAAATAGCTTGCAAATACATCCCTTGATGTCTACATTCTGCTGACTATCTACGTTTCTATTTTTAACATTGAAAAGATGCTCAAAACAACCTCCAAGTTTTCTAACTGCTGCAGGTTATCTTTAATCAATACAGAACACACTCATGGCTTGCTCCCACTTGTAACTTCTCCATAGAATGGGTAAAGATTGAGTATCCATGCTGACCATACTAGACTCACCTGTTCCTTTTAGTAAATCCTGTGGATTAAGCGATCTTGCTGCAGCTCTCACAAGCTAACGGTTTTACCACTGATTACTCTTTTTCAGTGGTACCACTTTTATCAAAACAATAGATCTAGATTAACGTTTTAAAAAGAGACTTTTCTCCCAAGGTTTCTTTTTAAGTAGTGCCTCTTGTCTCATATTAAGTATGCACATGAAATGACAACACACGTGGACTACCATACTTAAAACACACAACTCTCTTTCCCTTTGGCTCATACTGATAATGCAGTTAATGACATGCATAGCTGTAATTATACATGTGTAACTAATGGCTGGGTATCTCAACACAGATGAAGCTGCTGAAACAGACTGGTATGAAGAAGTTAGAAGATGCAGAAAGAATTTTATCTGACCTTCTAACTGGGATTATGCCTACTACTTCTTACCAGAATTTGCACTTATGTGGCACACCTGAGCTCTCCTCTCCTTCCCGTGGGAACACTGCTAATGTTGAAACAGTGGAGAGCAGCTGTCACAAGGATGCACTTACTTTAGACACCAATCTTCACCTGCTGCAAAGACTGAAACTACATCCTTCCAGTGTCAAACCAGTGACTTACAATGTCTCTTCCGTCAGGTTAAAACTACATAGCTACGCAATGTAATTCCATTCGAATTACATATGTCAGAAACAGAACCTGTAGCAGAACACACTGGGCCTGCCCAGGTCCTGTCTGAATTGAAGCGCAGGACATCAGCAGTCCAAAAACTGCACTGACTGAGGCTTACCATTTCCAAATTAAATTAAAACTACTGGTTTCCTAAATTACTCCAAATTGCCTGCCTGAGAGGCTACCTCTCTCTTCAATCCATATCCACAGCTGGAGCCTCTTTGTTATAGAGGAGACAGCTACCGACAGGACATTCTCTAAAGGGGGCCCTCCACTCTGAATTTCAATAGATCAAGAGAGAAAAGCCTCAAGACAGGAAAGCAAGGCTTATCCCCTTAGTCAAGCTTATGGGGACCAGTGAACACAGCAAGAACAATTAGTTGGAAACAAAGGATCTGCGGGTTGACTTAGGTTTGATTTTCTAGTCTAGTTTGGTGGTTCTCTATTTACCGATTTAGGGGAGGGAAGTCTGACTGCTTTTTCCCTTATGCCATCATTCCTCTAATTACAGAAAAGTAGCCCATAGGCCAGCACAGTTGCATTTTCAACCTTCATGTATTAATTATACAAAATTCATCCAAAGCTAAAAGCCTCGCCATCTCTAGAGTGAGGTGAATAATTTTACTAAATTTAAGCAATTTGGAACATAACAAAAATATCTTAAAACCTACTGTTTTAATTTGAAATCACACACCACCACCACCGAATTGTGGATGTTTTGATCCCTCTGGTGTATGAGCCAGGAAATCAATTTAAAATTCCAGTGCAAATAGCCTAAGGCCATTTTATTTATAAGTTTGTTTTAAAATAGAACTCGAATTCCAATGTGGATTTAAAATTATGTAGATTATTTTCTTCCCTTCTCCCTCTGCACACTTCTCTCCTTCACCATAATGTGTTTTCTGACTCATTCGCAGCTGCAGGGGATGAAGTCTTTGAAACCTCTGCCTTCCAGAAAACCATCCCAATGCAGCACAATGCTACTGACTCTTGTTGTTACACAAACGCACACATGCACACATCCAACAACCTAACTTCCTAAGGTAGCTGAAGGTAAAAAATGGGTTATTTTTGGCACGTCAAGAAATGAAAGCCCAGGTCACTGCATATTAGAAAAGTTTATGGAAGGTGGTGTACGTGTTACATCCCAAGGCTAACCAGAGAAATACAGACTGAAATCACCAGCATTTTATACAGAGGGAAGAACGGATGCAGAAGTTTCCATAGGTCAAGTCCAAACATGTCTGAGAAGAAAGCCAGGACAGAGAAAGGGTCAGACCAGCACAGGACAGAAGAGGTGATTTTTCCTTTTCCAGATTTTATACGTTGCTTTCCACAATTGCACTTTTGTAAAAACTTTACTTTTGGCTACAAGATGTGAAAATTTGTCTTTTGAAAAAAGACCGCATAAACTGACCTACTTCTAACATTAGTTACAATTTAATAAAAACAACCTGATATTTTTGTTCAAGATGTGGGCCATTTTTCATGCCCTTTTCTTCCTTTTCTGGAACTGGCACTACCTGTCAAATCTTTAATTACTTGCCAAAGATATGGTTAAAATTGCATTAAGTGGTCCAAAGTGGATAAGACCTTACATTTTCTTTTGGCTTTGAAGGCTTTTTGGTTGGTTGGATCTTTTTTTTCCCCCTTTACAATCTTCTCTTGAGTAGTTAACAACCACCACACCAAATGTTCTGTCTTTTGCTCTCCAATGGAAGTTCTCCTTTGTTCAAATTTTCTACTTTTTTTTCCAGGAAAAGAAGATTAAGCACAACAACAAACTTGTATGCATATCTATAGGAGAAGAGATTATAGACCTACATAAATGATAGCTCAGAATTAGACCCCACATCTAGACCTGAATTTTGTGAGTTTTATGAGCAGAAGAGATGTCAGAGTATGTGTGAAGAGGGATAGTGGGAGGTGGGGTGAAAAGGTTGATAGGAGGAATGTACTTGAACCACAGGGGGTAGAGTTTCAACAGATGAGTGCCCTGGCCTTCGAAGGGAGGGGGAAAAAAAAGAAAACTTGGGAGAAAAAAAAAAAAAAAAAAGACAAACCAATACTCCAGCATTTTAAAAGCCTAGTGACCAAAGGGTATACTAGATATCCTTCCCAGAATGCAAGGACCATACTTAGGTTTGAGGAAATTATTTTTTTTTTTAGTTGGTTTGGCTCAGTGTTACTGAAAAAGATTGTCCAAAAGTGTATGTGCTGAGCCAACACTTATCAGGTTTCAATTTCCAGCTGAAGCCACGACCGTTGCTAGGAAAACTAACGTGCAATTGTATTCCAGAAAGCAAAGCAAAGGAAAAGACTGTATTAGAATGTAACAAATACATGCATAGGCACTAAGAGTAAAAACTGAATTATACCAACCTGTGTCATAGACATTTTTCTCCTCTGACTATTAGAGAAGAAATGTGCAAATCAACTTTATTGTCTGGCTGGAGGGTATTCTGTGAATACTTATAAATTCCTCATTGCCCTACCTCAATAAATTACCATCTCTCTTAAAATATGAAGCAGCAATTTACAGAGTCATCACCACTATGGTCACTCCAGCAAGATGGAACAAAGTATATAGCAGATTGCCAGTCTAGCCAGACAAAATCCAGAACTACTCATGTGAGGTATCTTTGCCAAGACCCACATATCCCTTACATTTCTGCTGGACTATATGATATATGTATGTTGGCTGAAGAGAAAGAAAACAGGCAAGTAATATTTTCACTTTGGCTGCAAATTCAAGCACTAGAATTCATACATGTATTAAGAATATATGAATAGTTAGGTAAGACAGGTATATATCTATGAAACAAAGCGTTAACACAACTGCGTTTTGTAGAAGTTTATTGAAATATTTGTTTTGCTAAACACCATCACTCCAACACACAGGAAAAATTGTTTTAACTACATTTTTTAAAAAATCAAAAATAATTCTCCTATTTTCACAACATTTATGCATCTCCTGTTACTACATAAAAGATCAAGTCAGCATCAGAAGAAACAGATATGGGCTGCAAGTCAGACTAAATTAGGAGCCCTGACTCCTCCCGTTCTTACTATCAAGCTGACAATGAGCTAGAAGAAAAACACCTCTGAATAGCACCAGCCATCTAGTCCCAGGAACTGTACATAAAATTTCAACTGATGGAGGAAGGTTGACATGCTGACAGCATTATCTGAGCCCGTTGTCATACCCTGCATATCCTTCCTTTTGCCCAACTTCAAAATGTTGGATGTATTTGACCTACAGGTTGTCAGCTTCATACATTAAGGAAAAAAAGATCTACATAGAGCATTTTGTCCATGTTCACGCACGTTCTCCGATTTGCAAAAAGCTCTGGGAAATTAGATCATCTTCAACCAAGCATGCTCTGCGGTATTAAAGAATGGGAGTTTAAAGCCATCGCATCTCCAGAATCTAAGTTTTCTTAGAAGCAGTGACCCATCCTCCCTTTCAGTGGAAGCAAGCTCAAGAAGAAAAAAAGCTAAGATTATCATATATATATTTGTGTAGCTGATAAAAAAATTACTTGGCCCCCGATGATGCAGTTTTCAGAGACAGTTTTACATTTCATATGCCTCCCATGAATTAGGACTGTACAATAAACACTTTGAGCTAGAGACTTGGAAAGAATATAGGAGGTGAAACACACTTCAGTCCACAGCTTTTCTTGCAAATCAAATAAAATCGTTTAATTGACTAATAATCTAGGGGATGCCCGGGAAAGAATTTAAGGACTGGACAAAGTCGGTGAAACTGTGAGAGTTGAGATAAATAAATAAGTCAAAGACCAACGAATAAGGTACCAAGGTAGAGGTGGCAAACATGCAAGAAGAAATTATGAGGAGAGTTTAACTTTGAGAAATAAAAAACAGAAGGAAAGCCAAAGCAAAAGACAAGAAATCACACACAGATAGGACACAGCTATTATTTTGTAATAGATCTGTTTGGGAACAATTTGTTTTCTTATTTCCCCCTGCCCCAGCCTCTTTACTAAGATGATGTTTCAGAAACACTTTAAATCAACCAAATTCAATCTGAAAGGGGAAATCTTTTCTCTCAGCACTGACTGGTAGTTCCCACTCTCTCCCTTGCACTAGTGCTAGCTCCTGTGGAGTTCTGCAATGTTACTTGACTGTAAATGGAACACAGCAGAAGCATCAATAAGCAGACTTACATCCTCAAAAGCTGTAAGAATAGGTCACATGACATTTGCACAACAGTAGTATATTCAGCTTTCTAAAGAACTCCAAAGGCTGCTCACACGTACCCAAATGAGTTCATTTGTACATAAACTGAAACACTTTTCTAAGGGGGGACCCCTCCCAGCAGTGGCTTTGAGTCTTCTTCATAGCGCGATTTACTGCTGAACAGAAAAAGGGCTTGTCCATCACTTCCACTCTCTAACTACTAACTTCCCCCTCCTAGCAGCCATTGAAAACAAGCCTGCTACAGTCAAATCAAATACTCACAATGAAACCTGCCATTAGGAGAAATATATCAATGCATTTTCAAGTGTTTGCAAACAAGCACCATGTGAATCACTGTTCACCTTGCTCCTAAGCGCAAGCATGCGCTTTACAAACCAATCCGCTCAGCAGCTTGAGAAACTAGGAGCTTACTGATGGGTACCACACATGTGGCACCAGCCACTTAAGTGTCTGCCCATAGCACAGAAGTTTACCTCTGTCAGATCTGAAACGGAGAGAAGAGGAAACAAGTTAGCTATTCCCTGTGGCATAGACCTCTCGTTAATAGTCCTCTTAAATGTTAACAGTGATCAGAAAACTGAGGAAACTAGCAGAAAGGTTGTGACATTATCCTTCAGTCTCTCCTTTGTGTCTCACAACACTTGCAATAATGAAAGATCACACCACAAAACCAAATTCTTGCAAACAGCTTGATGCAAAAATGCTGATCGAAAGACAGCTTCGCAGTTTTGTGATTATTCTTCCATTCATCTCTGTAACACCATATGTATGCAGTTTATTTTATGTTAAGTGTCACATATATATTATCACCTCTTATGATCCGTACTATCAAATGCCTGCCAATATACTGGCTTCTGCCAATTGCTTTTAGTTTCTCTTTCTCTCCTTTTCCAGTGCTATAATTGGAGAGAGGGGAAAAAGAAAAGAAAATAAAAAAAAAAAGGTGACTGACTCAAGTAGAAGGAAAATTATCCGAAATCCTTTAAACAGTTGCTCTGTTAAATTGACACAAGTTTAACAACGTGTACTTGGCACGTTCCTCTTGCCACGAATACAAGAACCTTTTTCAAAAAAACTCATTCAAAGCAGGGAAATCTTTTAAAGATACAGCACAGACCTTACTGAATAGGGGTTTAATAGCTGTTACACAGCCATTTCTAGTCACAAGTGTTCAAACCACAAAGACTTCATAACCATAAAACCTCATTTTAGAATCTCCTTTTTAATAGGATAATGACTGAACAGGGAGGCAAACTCGACCCACTCATTCTCGGTCAAAGTTGTACCTTCAGGACAGTGCAGGCATACAGCAGAGGAGAAAGTCTACTAGACCCAGGCATAACTGTGCAGAGAAACAAACCAGAAGAGACAACAGGACTTTTGCATGCTCCAAGAGTGTATGATGTTTTATAGTCTCCAGGTTTCCCAAAATCTCATCACCTTCTACAAACATTTTTTTTAATACAAGGACATACTGCACATTTGTACCACAGCATGACAGAGAGGGCTTCTAAACTTTAAAGAGATCATTTACTTCAAGGAAACTGAAAGTCAAGTGATAGCAGAGTCACAACTCAAGAGGAAAATTGTACTTGATGGCCTCATCTAAGTCCCAAGCAAATCCTTACTGAAACGTTGTGGTTGGCAATATATCCAAAAAAGAAGCCTGTCACTGGAACAGGAGGACACTGCATATTAGTGTGCAGGTGCACTGGCAGAGATCTATGGAAACCTTTTCCTAGTTACAGTTAAATCTAGACATTAGCCTCTCACTCCATCACATGCTGAACCCATCTAGAGTATCAAAAGAAAGCCACACATCTTACATGTGAACATGGGAGCTCTGCTCCCTATGTATCAACACGGCAAACATGAGATCATAGTCCAACACTACTCTGTAGACCGGACACTGTGAGAAAGCACATCTATGAGCCCAAACCTTAAAATCAAAGGGACTTCTACTAGGTAGAAAAAACAAAGAGCGGAAGGAAGGGTGGAGCACCACGTTACTCTTGATCTGCAATTTGCTGCAGAACAGCACTGCTGTCAGGAAGTACAATGCACACAGCAGTGTTTCGGCAACAGTTACACCTTTATGTAGCATAATAAGGTTTTTTTGGTGAATTCTAGAGTGAAGGGGCATTAAAAAAAAAAAAAAAATCACTTCTTAGGACAACGCATGCAATATGTTGCACCTGAACAGTGAGGAAACAGAAGCACTTGCTTTTAAGAACACACATGGTCAGGTTATATAATGACTACTGAACTGCAGATACTTTTAGTGACCACCTAAGACTGCTAAAGAATAAGGAGGTAAAAATTTTTCCTATCCCCTCACCAAAATCCATCTGAATTGTACACCTATTAAGTTTTTCCTAGCATATGGAGAATATAAGGAAAAACATAAAAACAGTAAGTACAGAAACTGGTTCTCTCCCCCCCCCGCTGTTCTTCATTAAAAAAAATAATCCTCAGACAATAACACTCATAGCAAAGTTGCAAGCTACAGAGAAGACAAGTGTATTGTACTGCACAGCGAGTTTTCAAACAGATTACAAAAAGAGACAAAAGAAAGTCAACTACCCCTATGCAACCTCCCCAGCATGAATAAACTGGGAATCAGTACACCTCTAGACTGGTCTAATCACACACTCAGATCCACAGACTGAACTGACACTATCTTTCAATAATACCCATTTCACATCATGCTGATGTTTTAGCTGGGTGAGTTTTAAAAACTTGCTGCAGTACTTTTAACAGCTTTATGACATGTGTGTTAATACGTATTTTCCTAACAGTACACAAGAGGGACTTTTACCAGCAAACTGTCACCACTGTTCTTCCTCCTTCTTATCTAGTTACTGGTCATCAGATTAGACCCCTAACATACAGCTCCAAAAATAAAAAAAAG
>VYXH01006219.1:14979-42219 GCA_013397275.1 Burhinus bistriatus | reverse complement strand
AACAGGCTGCCCAGGGAAGTGGTGGAGTCACCATCCCTGGAGGTATTTAAAGGACAGGTACATGTGGTGCTGAGGGACGTGGTTTAGTGGTAACTTGGCAGTGCTAGGTTAACACTTGGACTCGCTGATCATAAAGGTCCCTTCCAACCTAGACGATTCCAGGATTTGGAGCTTCCTCGTTGCCTGTGGAATAACTATCTTTTTTTTTTTTTCCTGTTGCTTTTCTTCCCACAGAGAGCCACCGCCGCAGAGCAGCCTCACAGCTGGCGCGGCTGCTCCGTACAGATGTTTCCCCTCCGAAGCGAGCGAGTAGCCGAGGGAGCCCAGCCGGGCCCGGGACGCTCCGCTCGGCTCCGCGCCTCGCCCCGCCCCGCCCCGGCCGGGAGAGGGCGGCAGCGCCCGCGCTCCGCACCGGCCCTGCCCGCCGCCGCCGGGTACCGGATACCGGGTACCGCCTCGGCCGGCGTTTCGAGCATCCTGGAGGCCCGTTGAGAGGAGTGCCCAGGTCCTGGCTTTCGCTCGCTGGGCTTTGTTGGTGTTTGTTACTTCCAGCTTTTTCTTGCATCAGCTCTACCTGTGCCCGTTGTCGTTACACGCAGCCTCGCTCTTGGGAGGCAGCGCAATCTGGACCGGTAAACTCTTTCTAAATCGAGTAGCATTAGCAGCCAGTCAGATACAACACCAGCGAAACTACCTGTAAAGGCACTCTGAATAGTTTGAACCCATTGACTCTTTAGCTCAGCACCACTTAAAAATCACGAGAAGGAAAATCCCCAACTTTGTAGCGGGAATAATTCTGGAGGAGCAAAGCAGCGATTACAGACTCGAGATAATATGGTGGAGAAGCCTTAAGGTGAAGTTTGTGACCATGAAGCATTGTGCAGTTGGAGTTGTACTTGGATTTTTAATATTAACTTCCTGTCAGAACCTTTGCCCCTGAAATACATTTAATTTGAAGGCTTAGTCTATAAATGAGCATTGAAAGAAGGTGCAGGGAGGATCCATCTGATCTCTGCTTTTTGTTCTCAGTCTCCCTAAAAGAAAAGCAGTCGGTAAGTTGGGTTTTGGCATTGGTTTTTGTTTTGGTTTTTTTAATGCCTTAACTCACAGCTACTATATGGACCACACACGGTATGTGACACTACAAGCCCTCAAGTTGTATCTTCTAATACTACAGATAGTGAGGTCTTTCTTTTTTTTTTTTTTTTTCCCCAAAGTCCCATACATGTCACTTTGATAAGAATTGATAGCATAGCCATGAAGCTTTGCTGTGGTACAGCAACTTTTATTGTCTGGTATAACAAAATTTACTCTTTGTGAGCTATCACACAATACATGAAGACCAAAATTGGCAAAAATACTGGCTCTAATCTTGCAAATAATTATGTGTGAGCGTATCTTTATGCAGGTTAATAATTCCCAATGATGTCCTATAAAGCCACTCTCTTGCAACACCCAGGTCCTCAGCCCACAATGATGCTTTTTTATGCATCAGCTGACATTTATGAGGCTCATTGCCCTGAAAGTACCACAGCCACTTGCTGGGATTTTATACCCAGCAGAATTTCTGGGGGCTTTCCAGAAGAGGAAACAGGACTTCATTCTCCCCTTAAGGCTGTAATGCACCGAGTCAGCGGTATGCTGGATCTTCATACTAGATCTGAGCAAATACTCTGGTGTGAGGCAATAAATGGCATGACTCGCCTGAGTCACACCTTACTATATTTATAGGACTAAAGCACAGACTCTACCAAATGACAGGGGCTAAGAGTGCACCCCAAAGACATGGAAGCTCCTTTTCAAACAAGCAGAAATTACCTGCCTGCTCACCCTTCCTCCAGCACCTCGCAGGCTGGTGCGTGGCATGGATGACAGCAATGAGAACCAGCAGAGCTGGGGCAGGAAACATCACGGTTCTGTGTTCTGAATCTTTCATGTCAGGAATTCCCCGCAATCAAGGAACGGTTCTTTAAAGCCATTGAGTTTTAGGACCTCCTTGAATGCTAAAATCCGTAGAGAAACTGGCCTTAGCACATTGACCTGGAATGTGTTGTTTCCTGTGTTTAGTATACATTTTAAAGAACCTTATTAAGGTAGAACACCAAAACTGAAAATGTGAGGTGCATATGTAAAATAATTCTTATTATATACACTGGAAACACTTATCAAACCATTTCAAGAGTTTCTTAAGGCTACATAGAGTTTATTGAAAGAGGGACAATATCAACACCAAGTAAATGGTGGATCAGTTTGCATTTGAACTATTTCTGTAATACTGAGATTTTTTTCTGTATGTGTTACCTGGATTTTGGTGCTTGAAATGAAAGCAAAAAGTGTTTACAACTTAGGAAAGGGCATTGTAAGTGTAACATAAGATACACAAGAAAGTTTTGTTTGCATCATTTTCCACTATTAGCTCAAGACCAGTTTCCCAGTATGCTTACATGGAGGGTTGGCTTCCTTTGTGAAGATAAACGCACGTATATATGGTGGTAGGAAAGACGTTTGGAAGAATATTAAGAAAGAACAATATTTTAAATGCAAAATTTTGTTCACCATGGTTTTATTTTTCTCTCAGGCTCAGCAATGAAAATCATTAAAATTGATTTCAGCTGTACATTCCCACAATAGTTGGATTTTAAACAGTGCAGGAGAATGTTTATTTAACAATGCTATTGTTACACAATTTAGAAGAGAATTTGTGAAAAAAATTCTACTAGTTTATGGGGACAAATTTAAGCACACCATTCTATTGCAGCATTCATGAGAGTGAGCAAACTAGAAATCTGGAGAGCGTACTCCAGCGAAGCCTTCTCTTCATCCACATCAATATCCATATCCACATCCATATCTAATATCCATAGTATTGCAACTGTTGCACCAACAGTAAGATTATTTTTGTTCTCCAAAAACCCAGGGAACCTTTACACGGAATACATATGTACACAAGTGCTTGGCTGCTATGGCCATTTCCTGATTTATTTAGTCGCAGTCCCTTTTGTGCTACCAAAGGGCGTGTTGTCATTACAACTGATGCTTTTACAACAGATACTGGAGTTGTTCTTACGATGTGGGCATAAGATGTTTGCTAAATAATTCTAGAAAGCCAGAAGAGGGAGCGCAGGAACAGAAAACACCAAGAATTAAGCATTTTAATTTGTGTGGCTATTTCAGCTACAACCTTTAAAAATAAATAAATGAATAAATAAATAAAAGACATTTCCAGGAATGACTGCTGCTTGGCTCTGCTGACAACAAGGATGTTTCAGGATAGTCCAGTAGGTGCTAATCACCTGTTGAAACCTGGCCTGTAGAAATCTCAACTTGACTGTCCCCAAACTATAAAAAGCGTCAAAGCCATTAATCACTTTTGACAGTGAAACTCTTAGATGCTGAGATGAAAGAGCTCCTGAGAATTTTTGAAGAAGTTGAGTTTTGTCATAGTACTTCTGGTCAAAACCTTCCTGAGGCACAGATTATCCAAGACAGCCTTTGTTATGCCCACAAGTAAAGATGGCTGGATTTTACTGCGCTTATAGGCTTTATGAATGGCCTTTAATAATATAAGTATTTGAATCGTGCGTAAGTCATTACCCTGCAGAATCTTGTTTGTAACCAATAAAGCATACCAGGATGTAAGCTGTGATTTAGAAACAAAATACAGGATTATTATTGCATTTTGACTTTTTAGACGTCACAGCTAAATTTCTCTATTTTGGCAATGCTAGCTCTCTATTGTGTTTGAATGAAAACATTTTGTCTGTGTATACACGCATGCGTGCGCATATATAGTCTATTAGATATTTTTAAACAGGTCCTGAAGATCTGACCTAAATGCACAAATGACGACATCAATAAAAATGGACTGTATGAGAAACTTCAAGCTCATTTTTCTGAACTGCAGTACACTTGCAGATCTCTGTAGTCCAGTCCCTAACGTATAGTTGTCAGTTTGCTTTTATAGACTTATATATGAATTTTATATTCATATATACATCTATACGAACATTTGGTGAGGGATGATTAAACAAGGTCAATATGATGTAAGAGTTATTATGACTCAGTTTTAGTATACCTATTCAGACTGTAAATCTGCTGCTATATATAAATTTGTATATAACATATGTGGAGAAGATGATGACCTTTGCAGAATAGCCAGCTTAATGAAGAAGTAAATAAATCTCATGTAAGACATGTTTTAATTAGCCTACAAAAACCCCCATTCTAAAAAGTAGTTAGGTCTATTTATGGACTCATTTCCATCTTATCTGGACATAGATTTACAATGAAATAAGTTGTTAAAATTTAAGGTTATGAAATTATAATACTTATGATCATCACACCAGTTATGAAATCCAAGCATAAACAAGCAGGAAAATGAAGAGGTCAGGAATGGCTCTCAGAGTTTTCACTCCATTAACCTATTGTGTTTCTACAAAGAAAAACACACCTCTACAAACTGTTTTTACTGTCATTTACTTGTTCTTCTCTATTTTAGCTTGCTTATGAAGGACCTCTTCAGGAGTTCATGAACAATACGGTCTAGAAGTGATTTCATCACAGTCTGCTGCTGTTTGAAGGACAAAAACTTGGGAAGAGTTAGAAATGTTTAAAATAAAAAAACAAAATCAGTTTAATGTTGAAGTTCAGCAAGCTCTGAACCTGAGAGGAGCTTCTCTCCTGTTGTGGTGAAAACAATTAATCACTGGAGCTGCCCAATATTGGTGGCAAGTTGGTCCTGGCCAGAAAAGTTTAAATCAAATGAGGCATTTTGCTGAGACATTGGTGCAAGCTAAATCTCACTTTTACAACTTCAGGCAGGAATTCAAGGGAGTCCTACGATCTGCAATATGTAGCGAATGCAGTGCTATTTCCCAGCTTTCCTGTAAGTAAAAATAACTGTCACTGACTTTGATAAGAAGTTCTGCACGTCTATTTAAATAACAAGGAACCTGGGCAGTTCTCACCATGGTCACTCTTGCATCTGTGGCAGAATAATTTACCGGAGAGGAAAGCTTACCACAGCATTGTCACCAATAGTAAGCATGGTTTTCACCCTCCATTCCCAGGACTTAATTCACCCCTCATGGAAATGAGCAGAAATTGCTCTTTTGGTAGAAGCAGCATTGGATCACCCTCAAATAATGAAGAAAAGTGGTTGGTGCTTGACCTAGGGAATGGGAAGTTGATTATCAATCATCTTAGGGTACAGACCATGATGTCCAACTGTGCACCTTGACAAGAGAAGATGGCCAACACCAACACGAAACAGGGCAGGCTCCCAGCCCTGGCCAGATGCTGGCTGTGTGATTGCTGGCAGGGTTTGCCCCTCTCGCTCTGTGTCACGGTTTATCAGTGGTTTATCAACCACAACTACAAAGAGAGTTTGGCAGAGACAACAAGAGAACTTGATTACTTTGCAGGTCCAAGTTCAGATGCCTGGCTGAAGGAAGAGACACTAAAAGAAGTACTTGGAGAAGACACTAGAGGAATTTTAATCACCTTTCCAAGCCATAACAGAGTTGTTGCTGCACGCTATGTTTTCTTCTCCACCACAGAGCGGCGTTCCCTATATCTGCTGTCAGATTAACATTTCATGATAAAACCTCCTACTTGTTTCAACCACATTTAAGGATCAATGTCCTTTCTACTCATTTTAGCCTTTGTTTTGTTTCCATCCTCTTGAAAGGATAGAGCTGGGCAGTCAGGGAACTGGGACTCCTGGGTTTTGACTCAACTGTGAGCCTTTAATCCACCATACAAGTGGGGGTGAACTGTATCAGTTTGGGAATTCATTTCCTACCCTGTCTCTTTCTTTTCTTTCCTTTCCTTTCCTTTTGTTCTGTTGTTGGGTTGGGGTTTTTTTTGTTGGTTTTTGTTGTTGTTTGTTTGTTTTTGTTTGTTTGTTTGGTTGGTTTTTTTTGTTTGTTTCATTGTTTGTTTGGTTTTTAACCTTGTCAGTTTAAGCTGTAAGTTCTCCAGGACAGATTTTTTTTTTTTCCTCTGTGTATTTGTAGATAACCAATATATTTCAGTTCCAATTTCATTTGGAGTCTCCTGATACAACTGCAGCACAGTTATTATTAATAATCCTAGCCTTGTGAAGAAACTCACTGCATTTTGATTGAGGTTTCTACTTCTTTACACGGTTTTCTATCCCGTTTGATTTGTAGGTAATAACATTACTGGCCAGTGCACAAACCATACAAAACTTGAATAAGACAAGCCCCAAAACTTAGGGGCTGCTCACTCTTTCAACAGGCTGCAAACCTGCTTTAACATTCACCCATTTTCCAGTCATCTTGTGTTCCATACAGGTTAATATTTGATAAAAGGGGCCTATTTTTATCAGTTTAGCAGCTGTGTTGTATGTGCAGTTGAGGTTTGAAGGGTGCTAAGCCATGTCACATGCTACTACAGATCTTCAACGTGAAAGACCAGTTCCATCCTTTCTGGGCAGCAGCGGTGTTATTTATATTGCAATAGGCTACAGAGACGTCAACTAGCAAGAAAGCTAAACACAGCCCAACCTCATGGTAAGTGCCATCCTTTCTCCAAAACACAGAGTTTAACACATCGGGAAAACAAGCAGGTACAGAGAAAGTCATAGAAGTAGTGCAACATCTGTCTCCAGCAACAGCACAGCACGATTCACTACCGATCAAGGTCAAATCCTCCTGACCCCAGTCGCAGCACAACGAATACTGCTGCACTAGCAAACCCTCCCTAGGACTTACTCACAAGTCTTGTGACAGATTTGTGACTTTCTTGCTGGAAATAACAGACTGTTCTGTCTGTCATCCATTTTAATCCTTCCATAATATTAATCGATCAACAGTAACTGCTGGCAGCAAAGCAGCAATAAAGAGTACAAGCTCACTGCTGGGAGGTATGCTGGATGCCCACTTTCCTAATGAGTTGATTAACTTCAGATCCTTCACTGAATGGATCCACGTGAGCAAGCGGCACTCCAGCAGCTGCAGAAGCAGCACAAATGCACTTGTGAATGTATTTCAGCATTTGCACTTGGCCTTTCCCCCTTCTGCATTTATTATTCCATTATTATGGAAAGTCACTTTGCCTATAAAATATTTTGCCCTGCTGTCACATTTTATTTTGCGTATTTCTTGAGGAGTGTAATGCTCATGTCTGAAAACGACTGTCCATGCCAGAAAAAATCATGAGGCTTCAGAGCTGGTTACAAAGAACTGTTCAAAACATCCTAACCTTTGAACACACATTCCTTAGATAGCACGGTACCCTAAATAACGTTCATTTAGAACAAACATACACAAAAATTAGGCTGCAATTTTCAAAACAACCCGCTTCAATGTACGTAACTCTTCAGAGAAACTGAAAGGCCTTAAATACTACATTTTATTCACGTCATTGCTGGACTATGTATTCATTTAGGGGAACTCTGAAAAGCTGAGGCAAAGGTCTTGTAGGCAACATCCTGTCCTATTGTAACCTGACAGAGGTGATTCACCATTCTGACAGCCCCATGTTTTAATATGTTTCTCTTACATACTTACATCATCCACTTTTCATGCCTCCTTTTGGTGTTTCCCTTTTGCCATCCTCGAATTATTCAATAGCTCAAAGTACTCTCTGCTTCTTTATGTCGAGGCCTTGAAGTTATAGGCTTCATTTATATTTTTCATTGCTAACACATTGTGGTCACTGCATCACATTTCTCCTACTTACCACTTTTAATCCCTTCTCACCTGTTTTCCATGATCCTTTCCTCCTTGCCATTCCTGCTCTAAGTAGGGCCATCCTTTGGCAAGGCTTTGGGGCAGGTTGCCTTCCCTAATGACAGTGATAAGGGAGGAGAGGAGGACAAGGGTTGGGTAGGGCTCAGTCAGTCAGACTGGTGCAGACCATGAAGCAGCGACCTTGGTCCACAGGCTGGCATTTAAAGATAAACTACAAACCAGTATTCACAATAACACGTGAGCTGCCATAGCTCAGCGGCGAATTGTCTTTGCTGTGGAGCTCGTAACCTCCGGTAAAGGGGCAAGGCAGATGGTGGAGGCTGCGGTCTCTGAAATGCCCTAGCCTGAACCAGCAGAGTTTGAATCCAAGGTTTTCATTTAGAGAGCTACCATCACCCTGTGAATGTCCCAAGTTCGGTTCCCAAGCCTGAAGTTAGAAACAGGAGAATGATTTATTTGCTGAAATGTGAAGTTCTGAGTCAACAAAAACTTTTCATTTATTCATATTAAACTTGATGAATACTTTAGGTCAAAAAATTATTTCTTTTTTTAAAAAGTGGAAGTTTTTAATTTGATGTTTCTAAATGACAGAACAGAGCAAAGCTCATGACCTTTCACGGCTCAAGCTACCTAAAGTTCTTATTCTTTAAACCAATGCAGAAAACGAAATAAAACATTTTATTTGGCACCAAATTGAAAAAAAAAAAAAAAAAGAAAAAGTGTAGTAGCAGAAGGTCATTTTGGTTAAAAATAAAACATTTTTAAGATCAACTCAAAAACATTCAGAGCATAGGAGTATTTTCCAGTGTAGGCCTAATTCACACCCTTTTTAATGGCTTAATATTCAAAGGACTGAGCACCTGCAGCTTCTATACAAATTGGACATTTAGTATTTATAAGTCAATAGGAGCATTTGGATGTACACCAGTTGTGAAAAAAAACCCCAAACCTTTAATTTGTCACAAGTGCAAAAATAGGGGTAGAAGTGCTTAACTTTACACCCTCCACTTGAAAACATTGGCTACTACAAAAGGATTGCAATTCTCCTGCCTCACAGGGAGCCTAAATTCCTGCCTCAGGACACAAGATGCCCCTGCTGACTTCTCAATCTAAATTGGGAAAAAATTGGTCCTCTTCTGTCCTAAGGACTAATTAGTCAATGCCTGTAAAGCTCTGTGAAGGTGAAAAGTCTATCTATGCTTTAGCATGACAGATGGCTACGATTTAATTTTAAAGGTTTTCTTTAAAAAAGCTGTTTTGTGGAAGCACTTACTCTCTTCACTGTCCACTAGTGCAGATGATTCATTTTGAGCTGGTGTACAGATGGAGGAACAGGATGGCAAAACCTCTGCTCTGGCGGTGAGCATTCAAAGAGAAGAAACTTTAATATTGATTGACTTTATGAACCAGAGTTCCCCACTGTCTCGCGGTAGTGTAAAATTTTACAAAACGCTGCCAATTCTGCTTTCTCTTCTCCTTCCCATCTGTGATAGTATTACAGAATATCTTCCCAAAAGTCAAAGAGGTGCAAGACCTGTGGGGAATTGAATGGTGAATGTGTCACTGAAAGTAGCATACTATACGGTGTTCCCACACCTGTCCTCATGCCCTGTTGCAATTAGCGTCTTGCCTAGATCCTTGAACATATGTTTGCTTTGTCATCCTGTGGAATATTCCACTACACTACAAAAAGCAAGCTGTCAAAGCCTCTGCTGAAAGAAATAATGACTAATGATTTATGATAAAATCAGCACCGCGATCCTCTGCTGCAAAAATTGGTGTGGTTTAAAAACAGCAAGAAGACAGCTCTCAAGCTTTTGTTAATTGGCTTATCAATTCTGATCCATTCCTCAGGAAACATAGTCTCATGCTTATAGACCGTGTGTGATTTATGGGAGAACCCAGAGGGAGAGAATACAACAAACACAGGCAGGATTTTACAGGCTGAAGTTGCTAACCATATCAAGCCTGCCCACCAGAACTGCTCAGAACAACAGCACTTTCAAAGGGACAATATTGTAGGGTCCAGATTACTCTTACAGACATCAGTACAGTACACTCATTGATAAAGAGTAAGATAAACCTTCTAAAGGAAGCGATGAAGATGTTTCCTACCAAGAGAGCTAAATCTTTTTTTCTTAAAGCTCATAAATAAGATAACTCACCCTCCTCCCTCAAACATGTTTTCAATGGTGCTGTTTTCTGGGAAATTTCCCCTCTCCCAGGCTTTGAAGCTGGCTAAATTACAGAAAGCTTGATCGTGCTAGACATGGTTTGGTTTTTGCTTTGGTTTTTTTTCCCTTCTTCCCCACAGGTTTTGTCCTTATATATGCATGTTCGGTACGGGCATGTTGAGAACAGCTCTCAGTCATTGCTGTACTGTTGAGTTACATGAACTCCCTGGCATTCGGGGGGTGGCAGCTGACCTGATGTGAGTGTGATCTTGACTCCTTTTTTATTTCCTTCCCTCTCCATGGAGAAATGGGGCCTAAAGAGCTGGTGAGGAGTTTAGCAGAGAAAGGATGAGAAGCTTTCTGCGAGAAGCATGAGGTAAGAAACCCTACGATGTTAGGCCGCCTATTTGGAGAGGCAGTTGGTCTCAGTGTTGCTGTGGAAACTCCCTGCTTTGCTGTGCTCTTCTGACTTCTACATTTCTTTCTGATGAGTGCTTATCCTCCTCCTCAGTAGCAGGTAGGATCTACCATGCCTCTAAAGGGAGTTTCTCAGAGGGCAGCCCCCACACTGAAGTATCAAGTCACGCTACAGTCATGGGTGCTCAAGCCTTAGCCCGAAACACTTCTCTAGACTGAGAATTTTTATGTGGCTGAAATTTCCCCTGTACCTACCCACTTCCCTATTGCTCCAAGTGAGAAGCCAGGCAGTTATTTGTTTGAAAAAAATACTGACCATCAAAAAAACCCTAACTCGCTTTGCTGTGATTTTAACCAGTTTTGAGCTATCACATAAGGTCTCTTTCCGTATCTTATTTGTCCTGATGCTGGTTTTATCATCTACATCTTTCTGCTACTGTTAGCTCTGACTTCATGCTGCGTCCTGTATCGTTAGTCAAATACTTCAGACCTCGTAGCTTTTTTTTTTTTTTTTCATTAGAAAGAGATATTAAAGCAGAGTCTGGTATCTTTGATGCAGACTTGATTGCATTTCCTTTAGTACAACAGAAATCAAACAACAACAAAAGACAAGTTGATGGACTAAACAACTTTGTTCATCTATACTTATTCCAGAAGTTTTCTCTGTACCTTTTTCTCAGTGCATGTTCCAACTATGTTTCTTGGGCTTTTCTATCACTACTTCTCTGATGTGTCCTGCTTTTCATACACTTAACTCTCCTCCAGTGAATGCCTCAGTGCCATTCCCTCTTCTTCCACTGTTTACCCCTGGAAATTTCCTTAGATGGAAGAGATGGATGGAGTGAAGTCAGCCTGTTTAAAGTTAGTCTAGTGCAACAATATTTGGTGGTTACTAGTTATGGCTTAACTGTCCTGTAGCTGGTTCTCAGTATTTTAAAGATCTTTTCCATCACTAAGATGATTTAAACACCTTTCTGCTTCATTTTTTTTCACTTTCTTCTCTGCTGTGGGTTTCTCTCTGGCACTGCCTGAGAAAGACAAAGCACAATCTCGAGAGGACCATTGTGGTCTCCTGATGCATGAAATTAAACCCACTTTGGGAGTCCCCTGAAACAGATGAACCTCATTCTTTTGCAGTAGATTGACCCACTGCCTTGGTGGCATTATTCCTAGTTGTGCCAGAGGCAGTTTTCCCTTTTGCTCATGCACACAAACCTAAATATTGTTCCTCTCACTATTTTGTTCTCCATGTTTATCTGAACTGTTTATCTTGCTGCTTTACCAACCATCAGGTTGTCTTATTCTCTTCCTTGGTAGCCACATTTGTTCAAGACTTGGTGTTTTTAGAATGATAGCGAAGAGGCTTATTTTATCTCAAAGGCAGCAGCTCTGTCACCCCTTTCCCCCCCATGTTTTGCCACCTATCTTATCATGAAAGAGTTGTTTTGACATGAGCCAGGCAATTTTATTTCTTTGTTTTTCTCCCAGACTCTTCTTCCCAGGACTTGCTGCCATCCTGTTACATCAGCTTGTGGATTCTGACACTGACACTCATCAATAAAACAGCAAGATGCAGGCATCACAACACAAAATCCAACTGAGTCTTTTTTACACAGCTGATAAAATGCATCTTTGTGCTCATCCTACGCATCGGTAGGAGCTTTGTGCTCAGTGTCGGTGAGCTCTCCACGCTGCCATTTGGATGCAGCGCAAATTCTTTCTTATATGGGAATCCAACCATCCCTGCTGGCAGCTGCTTGGTTTTTCAGGGCTCTGGACAGTCCTTCCACAGGAGATCAAACCAGTTACCCCAATCAGGGATGTTTCCTGGCACTTGGTGCTTTATGAAAGATCATCGCTTGTTTGCTCTTCTGGCCAGCTTGCACGCTCACAGGACTGCTGTACCTACCTGGAGTAGTAGATAATGCCCTTTAGAGGGCTTCTTCGCACTGTCAAGCACTACAAACATTGCTTCCTGGCAGCCGTGGAGCAACCTGCATTTCATTGCTTGCACACAGGACTTTCCTACCCTGGATCAACTCCTCTGACTTACACTGGATCAGACTCAGCCAGATCCCAGGCCACCCTGTACCTCTTCTTGAGCTATTCCCACAGACAGCATAAAAAAGGAATTAAAACTACTGTGAGCTGCCTGATGTGGGGAACACCCCTGCCAGCCCAAAGCCCTCACTCTGTCACTGCATCCCCAGTATCTGGGGCTTGCTGGGGGTGCAGCTCCCTGTACCATCGATTCTCTTCTGCGCCCAGGAGCCCACGGAAGGAGCGGGGCTTCAGGCGGAGGGAAGCACAAGCAGCTCTAGGGCAGCTTCTATAGGCGCTCGCTCCCCTCGCACCCTTCCTGCCCTCTCTCCAGGCTAGGGCAGCCCCTTCTTCCTCTCTTATCACACTTCTCTGGAGCCACCGCACTGTGCACCATCTCCTCCCACCGCCTCACCTTGACATCTTGCCCATGGCAGCTCTGGGGGAACCAGTTGCTCTAAGCAAAACAGAAAAGCAGCTTACACTGGAGCGTATCTGTCACACACACAGCTTCATTCCCTCACTCCCTGTTATTCTCAACTGGGAATAAACAAAAATCTACTGCTTTGTTTCCAGAAAACCCTAACAGTCCCCTCAAGGGCATCCACCCCACATACAGTTTAGAATAAGGCCCCAGACACATGAGCAGAAGAAACCAGAAATACATTTGCAGAACAACAGAAGAGGCTTTATATTGCAACCCCTCTCCTTCCAGTATGTCTTTTAAGCTTAAGCCCACCGAAAAAGACCGTGTCTATGCTTCCCAGCACCAGCAGACAATTCTAAAGACCAGCCCTGAGTTCAGTGCATTCAAAACGGTCCTTTTTTCCTTTTTTAAGCTGTCACTAAAGCCCATTACAAGCTGTAGTCTGGAAACAAGTAAATTGCTGAAGCACTTCAAAAATATTTTCCCAGGGAACGGCTTTCTGGCTCTTCTTACTTTCTATAATCACAATATCAAAACGAGGAGCTCACAACGTATGTTAAAAACACAGGCATCTCAAGAGAGGTGGGAAGAAAGTGTTCACGCTGATCTGTATCGCGCAGTTTGATGTACTGTGTGCTGCAGATCGCCTGTGAACCTGAATGATGCCAGCTGTGCTGTAATTAACACAGACTGCCTGGCGCAGAGAAGGCGGTCACTTGTTCTTGGAAATCGTTGGGTTTTTTTTCCCCCCCTAGAGATGGCCTAAGCAAACAGTTACTGGACTTCCATTCTTTTGTGAAGGACCATAATTAGCATGCTTTGTTACAGGTTTTCCAGTCATTTCAAGGTGGACCTTCATAAATAAAATGAGGGACCCTGAAGGCTCTCCGTGAAATATGAAGGTGTTGAAAGATCTGTTTTCTCCCACTCTAAAGAATTTACAAATAAAACCATGGGGATTTATTTTTTTTTTTTTTAGCCAGATGGCGAGACTGAAAATAGGAATGACTATTGCTTGATAGAAACACTATGGGGAAGGGGCTTCTGGATAGTTTTTGAGGGTGCAGACAGCCTACTGTTGAAGGAGTACTAAAAATAGATTACAGAATGGATCTGGTGAGGATGAGCAAACCTAATTATTTGCTGTAATTAGTTGCATCCCAAGATGACGGGGCCGGATGCTGGAGTGGTGTGGCTCAGCAGCCACCCATTAAAATCAAGAGGCCTCAGTTGGTTTTCTCCAGCTGGGGGTCTGGTCCTTGGCTGCCTGCTGCAATCATGGATCTCAAACAGACCTGCCTGATGTGGGATGTCATACATGCTTGTAAGAAAAACAGAACACCAGTACACTCCCACAAGATCAGAGAAACTGTATATTCCCAACCAAGCCTACTGACTGAACAATCTCTGGGGTCTTTTCTCAGGACAAAAGAATTACAGAGGACACTAGTGACCTAAACCATAGAATATGTACTGAAAAGTATCATATTTTTGCAGCAGTTCATTTCTGGAATTTCTGAAAGCCGTATGTTTTCTCAAACCCAGTATCCTCACAGTACCTGCACAGTTATATTAGGTCTACAGTTACCAATTTCTCTCTACAGTTTGTTCTCAAGAACCTTTTAGTACATTTTCCCTAGGTGATGAGCAGTTCAGAACTAGTTCCTTTTGAGGTGTTGCATTTAGTCATCTCTTTGTGTGAGATAGAAAGGAGACCTTAAATGAAAGAATACCCTTGAGGAGAGTTCTGGAAAAGGTAGGGGGGAAAAAAAAAAAATAAAAAAATCAGGATCTGAAAGTAGGAGACCTAAAAGCCAGAAGTGACTATATAGTTTTAGCAAGGTTACTGGGGACAAAAGAGCCTAAGCAAGCTTGATTTATTCTGCAAAGCAAATCACAAAAACCCACTTGATAAGCACAATGTGATTCATAGGAGAAGGATTCACACTGTATGTCTGCTTACCCAGGGACATGAAGTAGCTTCAAAACCTTTTCACCTCACATTTGAGGCAGCTGTTCCCTCACTCTTGTTGTATTTGGTGTAAATTCAGAGTGATCTCATAGTTGACTCAATCTCCTAATCATGCTTGTCACAGATGGGCGCTACTGAAAACAATTAGTAATTAATTTACAGAAGATCAGGAACAGTGGAAAAACATTATTCATTCAATTAAGACGACTGGCTTTGCTGGCTCTGGAAGCACAACTGCTTATTAAGCAATAGGAAGGGATTTGTGCCCTGTTCTTTTTCCCCATTTATTTCCTTAGGCAAGAGCATAACCCACAAAATGAGATCTACACTCAGACTTTCCACTAGCTAGAGGGGACAAGAATCGCTTGGAAAGGCAAATTTAATCTTCCCCTGAGGTTCCCTTTTTTTCCCTGGAGAATGAGCAGTGATGCCGTTAAAATATGGATGAGGGAACCCAGGCTCCAACCAACCCAACAGAAATCTTGCCATTGATATCAGCAGGGCCAGAATTTCCATCTTAATGAAAATGGCTTTTCATTTAATAATCTCAACAAGAATTAGGTAATGTCATTTGGAGGCCTGCATTTTTAAAAGTTGCTTGTAATTTTGAATGTCGGACTGGAGAAACCTCAAAGTGCCAATCACGTGTCCTGAGAGTGGGGCAGCCCTTTACAGTAGCTCTGTTGGGGGCTGTTGCTCGGACAGAACTTAATGCAGTTGTCTTTTGTGTCTAACAAACAAGAACAAAACAGAACACAACGGGCTGAATTCGGTACTGATTTGCTCTCATGTAAATCCAGAATTGCTCCACTGGAAAGGGAGGGATATTTTTCTGGATCTCTCTTGTCTTCAGGCAGGAACAGGATTTGGTCTGGTGTCATTACACTTCTCATATGAGCTGAGGCGAATTTACGATTACTGGAATTTTGTCTTTTGTTAATGCTTGGATGAGTGCACAGTGCATTACAGTGTGCTGGATTGCACAATGAGAAGCCCTCTCTGAGAATTTTCTTGTTTTGCTACAGCAAAAGACAATATCCCTGGGCAACTCTTGTTTTCATACCATCTTTCACTGTAGAAACAGCGTGATAATAAACCTGTTGGAATAATAAGTTTCTGGCTGCTGACCAGGAGGTTTGTCCTCAACATGAGTTAAGAGAAGCTCACTCTAGGCACCAAGTCAGAGGGATATCTAATTTTCCATTCACCCCCCTTTAACTTATTTTACATTAAAATTTTAAGTCTTGGGTTTTTTAAAAATTAACAAACACAAACATATGCACTAACAAAGCACAAACTCATCCATCACCTTGGGAAGTGGAACAGAAAGAAATACACCTTCCTAACATCTATTTTCAGGTCTCACTTGGGGAAATCATATGAAATTCTCTATTGCTTATTTGATCCTGAAGGGATTAGTGTGATATCTCTTCTCTAAACAAAAATCTACAGAGAAATAAATAGCAGGTTTCACATCATGCAGAGCTGACAGGCTGAGAGAGACTAATCCATAGTTCTGCCTAGAAGATCATCTGTATCTTTTGGTCTGTGGTGGTTTTAGGGGCTCCTTTGTATCTAAGCACTAACAGTTCACAGATAACAAAGGTTATTTGCCTGTGTCCCAGCTTACGGAGTACTGTTATACATGACTATATCAGCAGCTTGTCCAAGTTTCATATTATGCCAGTTAGGATCTCCAGGACGGTTTGGGGGGGATCTGGGAAATGCTAACCCTGGAAAAATGCAGGTGTCTGGAAAAGGAAGAAAACAAAGTGGACTGTATTTTGCCTCTGCTTACTTTCTTCCCAGGGAGAATCAACTGCAAAACAGCAGCACATCAATAAAGACACCTAACGCAGTTTCCTCCAGTCTTGCTACTTTACTGAATGTGTACTGTTGGTCAATTTGTGGGCACATTACAAAAAATAGCATAGGGGAGCTGGAGCACAAGAGAGATACTTTGGTTTTGATATTTCAGAAAATGTGAGATGTTATAACAGATTATACAGTTCCTGTATCCAGCATCTTCCCCTTAGCACTGACCAGTACAGGTGCTTTAGAAGAAAATGGCAAAACTACGTAATACATCAGAGTAGCAAGTAGTGCTTTATCATAGTGAGAAACTCCTTTGTTATACCTGCTACTGATCCTGTACCTCCAAAAGTCCAGCTTTTGGTCACCTTAATTTAGTAATCATTTGCTACAGTCCTGGAGTTTTTCTTCACTGGAGTACTACCCACTCGGCTCAGCAGCATACCTTGCCAGTCACTGGGGTATGGAGCATACTTAGAGCATACAGTTATTCAGCTGCGGTAGGAAGGGCAAGAAATATGTAGCGGCGTGTGCTAGTGCTAGAGTGAAATTAGGCAGCTTTCGTTCTGTTTATCTGAGAACTCGGTGTTCCTATTGCAGGGCAGCTGAAATAGTAATGACTATTCAATACTGGAATCATCTTTGATGAATAACCAAAATGTTAATCTGCATCCCTGTGTGTTAATAAAATGTCAAAATCTGTGCAGACTATGATGTTGTCTAGAATGGCTTATTTCAATAAGAGTCAAAGGAGGGAGGGAAAGGAGAGCAAGACAGAGCGACAATATAATTGGGAAAAATGCTCACTGCAGCCTAAAGAGGCAACAAAGAGCAGTTCACACAGAGGTAAGGTACAAATATATTTAAGCCATTCTAAAATTACCTGTTAGGAAAAACCACAACTGTAAGCTTTTATTGCTTAAGAGAAATAAAACCTTGCTGTTTAAAAAGATACATTTTCCCCAAATTTCATGCTGTATTTCACATGTGTTCCTATACAGGCACAGTAACTATTTTTTAAATAACATTTTATGCCATTCACTGTCTTTGCTAAGGATCTACTGAGCTCTCAGAGAAATGAATACAAACCCTGTATCCCACTGATTTCTTGTGAGAACGCGTCAGGCTCTGAATACTGATCCTTTCAGCAGGAAACAGTAATGAACTTAATAATAATGTAATTACTTGTTTGTAATGACACAGTGTCTTTCCCCCACACATCTCCAAGTGCTGGCAGGTCACTGCAGACCTCACTGCTGCCCTTATCCAGAGCAGCCCTTATTACAATGAGCAACTTCACTGAAATTAATGCGGCTTCTTGCTGAGGAAACCATGAAGGAGAAAGGCAGAATCAGTGGCTGGCTTTAAGCATCACAGAAAACCTAGCGTGAGTGAGGGGATGTTTATTGTACGAGTTTCAGGGCTGGGAAACAAGGTCCCAGTGTAATTACAGGACTTGCCCAAGGCCACACAATGAGGCAGTGGCGGAGCGTAGATGGCAGCTCCTACAGCTCGAGTGAGACACTCACACTCTGTTATGCCAGCAAATACTTCTAGAAACAGGAACAATGGTAGTGACAGTCACATCCCAGGGCACACTTTTAAATTATGACTTATTCAGACTGTATGAATGTAAATATGTTTTTCTGTAAGCTTCAACCCAGAACTGGATGCACTGATGGGCACCTATTCCCCCCAAGATACTGCTTTTGAGTTCCTCCTGCCAGAGGTACCCCTTGAAGAGACATCTTGCTATACAAGCTGTCCATAGCAGAATAACCCTTTCCTAACGAGCAGCTTTTCTGAGTCATTTATGCTGTGATCTTAAGTACAATCAGACTTGTTTTAGCATATTGTCAATGAGGCCTTAAACATCATGAAAATATAGTTGTTTCTAATGCAGTGTAAGCAAAGCTGGAGTGAAGCCTGGTAGGAACAAGCTCAAAACTTTGGAAGGAGCACCACTTCCAGGCTATTTTCCCTCCTCATTTACAGAAATATGATTTCAGCAGTTTCCTAAGGAATAGCCCGAAGGAACTGCCCTGCAGACTCATCAGGGTGGCAGTGTCCCAGCATGACCCCCCAGCGCCATGCTGTCCCCACTGACTGCCCCTCCAGCAGCCACTGCTGCTTTGCACTTGGTGGGCAGGCTGTGAGCAGGCAAAGGTCCCAGCCTGCAGCTTTGGCACCCCTTAGCCAAATACAGGCCCACCAAACCATTTCTCAGACCTTGTGTTTATCCCCAAAAGTAAAAACCCAAAAGGTCAAATAAAGATCTTGCAAGACAAGTGGATTCTCCTGATAGCAAACTGACTAGGATAAAATCATGCAGGGATAGAAATCATGCAGGGATTTGTGTTACAGCTTGAGCATGAGAAAGCACAGGTTGTGTCTGTGCTGGACAACAAAGCCTTCTGCTTCACAGCCTGAGGCCAGGTAGGAAAGCTTCCCTCTTGTTTTTCAGCAGATGCTGCCCTGTGAATTACATGCAGAAAGGGGTGAAACCACAGACCAGTAGCTTGGGGATAGGGCCAAAAAAATACTCCACCATAGGACACTGAAAAGGCTAAATCCTTTATGGGCCATTATGGGCCCCATGACATCATGGTTAGTTCTTCAGGGAGGTTTCAAATAACCCCAGCAGAAAAGCACGCAAAGATGCTTACCCAGCAAGCCACCCCACGCTCATGTAATTTTGAGACCCATGAAAAGCTGGGAGTAAGTTCTAGGTTAGGAACCACCACGGAGAGGTTTGTTGCAACTTGATAGCAAGGACATCTCAAAGTCTGTTTTTCAAGGACTGCGTTTAGCCACTGAGTGTTTCTGTCCCATCTTTCTGGGTTTGGATGATCACACCTGCAGTGAGTCTTGAAGATGCATATTGGGCTCTCACCTCTCTAAATGTTCCTTTCTTGCTTAGGCACATGCAACTGTTAAGTACATTTTAAAAACAAGAGAATAAGTGAGCTTGATCTTGGAGGATGGGGCTGGTGTTGCTCCAAGGGGTGCATGTGTGTGGGTGGGTGCAGGCATACCAAGTAACGCACAGACAAAGCCCAAAGAATAAAACTTAGCTGCTAGAGAGATGAGAAATGCTAACTGCATTCTGGTAGTTGAGAAAAGTGTGGGATCAATGGCACAGAAAGAAAAAAAATTCTAGTTGAATTCAGGCAGATCAGTAGTTCCCAAACCATGTATGAATAACAACTGTGTGGTCCACCGAGCTGAATCCCTTGGAGGGTTTCCAAGGAAAACTTTGATGCTATCGGTACGTGCTGGTCTGTGGCAATTGTCCATGGAGAAACAGAGTTTGGGAAAAAGCATGAGATCTTGTGAACAAGCCTTTGTTTTAGTGAGTGGGAAGTGAGAAAAAGGCCTGTTTCCTTTCCTGTTCAGATGGCCCGGCACGAGGCAAGTCACTGCTCTCTCAGGGCTGGGGCAACCAGCACCACACTTACCTCGGCCACGGAGCAAGGATGAACCTAATAGCCCTCTCCGCTCTGCAAACCCCTGGACCACAGCACACTTAGCCTTTGCCAAAAAAAACCAGCTGAAATGAGAGACGTGCTGTACACAGTGACCCAGGCAGGGGGTTCCTGGTAGCTCACAGAAGTGCAAGCCACCTTAACAGGTTAATTTCCCAGGAGGAAAATGCTGGGAAAATTTAATCTAGGATAACATCACCAGTGCAGTCTTTTCCTGAACCCAGAGAGCAGCGAACTGGCTCTTGCAGAGCCTCTGTGCTCACCCGCGAGAAGGAGAAGGTGCCAAGCTTGAGGTGGAAGAGGAAGCAGATGTGGGAGAGGAGACCAAGCGTGTGAGTTAGCTGAGCCGCAGCCAGATAAACCCCCAGGCGTCTCACGGCAGGCAACTTCCCTCGGAGAGCGAAGCTGGAGCATTCTGTGAGTCTGCTAGAAAATAAAGCCTGATAAAGAGGCTGTTTATTCTGGTTCACTTCCTATAATCGACTTGGTGACCTTTGGAGCTCGCCTGTTTGCAGTTTGAGTGGCAGGCTGTCGGCACGAGTGTCTGCCCTCCAGATACCTACAAAGCACACAGCCCTTAGGAAAGGGAAACTTAGCCCGTGTGTTTATCTTACTGCGAATGGTTGAGACAGGCTGCTCTGCTGGACTGTGCTCCTTGGGAGCTGCACTTAAAGGATATCCTTTGGTCCCCATGGGCTTAGTCTGGAAGAAAGCAGTCCCTGAACAGAACAGCTTTGCTTGCTCAGCTTTGCACTGCAGCTGAAAGACAGGCTGAAGCTCCAGGTCTCAAACAAGACCCCAAATGCAGCTGCTGGAGCCTGTCCCAGAAGAGTCCATGACTTTTTAGTGAGGGGAAAGGCATCAATAGGGTTTGCTGTTCTCCTGCAAAAAGACTATTATCTTCAATAAAACATTGGTAGCAAATAGAAGGCCACCTTCTGCCTAGCATGCAATTTGCTCCAGAGCAAAACAGCCCTTGGAGAACAGGACATCCTTCTCCAGGAACCCTCTGCCTATTGGGATCACCATGAGCCAACTCTGTCCTTGCTTATGGCTAAAAAAACAACTGCAAATCCTGCTCGTTTAATCACGAATCACCAGGTTACTGGCTGTTATGGTTTGAGGAACCCACAACAATTTATTGTCATTTAGACAATTATTCTATCCCTCAGTGACCCCTCTCCACCCAGGACGGGGAATTGGGAAAAAACAAGGAAACCCAGTGGCTGACATATAAACAGATTGAATACAGTAAGACTAAATAATGAACATTAATAATACTAAAGAACCAATATTGATCCTGATACCAATATAAAATATACAAGGATTATACTCAGCTGACTGTACCGGCAGGAAGCTGTGCACTCCCAGCAGTGGACAGCAAATGTCGGACACTGCGAGCGCTACGGCTTCGGGAGGAAGGGAAGGCCTCAGGGGTCCGGCACTGGGGCAAGAAGTTCTCAGGATTGCTGCCATCAAGGAAGAGAAGAAAATCCTCAGCAAACTTTCTAACTTATATTGAATGTGACATTGATGGTATGAAATAATCGTGTTGGCCAGCTTGGGTCAAGTGCCCGGGTCTCACTCCTCCTCATTCCTGCACCTGGCAAGCTCAAAAACACTGAGGCCTTGAAACCTGCATACCATAGCTGGCTATAAAGTAAATATTTTCACAAATTCAGACACTAGAGTCTTCTAAAAATGCAGTTTTGCCAAGCATTAGAAGAGAATTTACTGAAAAGTGAAATTACTGAAAGAGAAACTAGTCCTGTGTCGCTCAAACCAGGACACTGGTTATCACAGAACTTATAATTTGCCTTTTTGTAGGGGAATAGGTCTAGCTTCACATTTCAGCTGTTAGTAGCCCTAACTACTATTCATCTAGTATCTGCCCCTCATCCCAGGATTATCAGCATCCCACTTGTGCATTCATGCATTGCAGCAAATCACACATAACTCTTGTTTGTTAATTTTTTTTTAAATTATTGTTTATCTAAAAACAGGCAACCCATTGTTAGAAAACAGAAGTGGTGAAGAGAAGCAGAGTAATTCTTATAACCCAGCTGCATTCTGAATTCCTTTTCTTTAAAAGGTCAACATATCCTGAGAAGCAACAAACACAGTCTGTATGATGTCCTGAAGTGCTCCTTGGAGAAAGTGAGCAGCCCTTCCTGTTCGGTATATGATGAGGATCCACAAATGAATGATCACGCAGGCTATTTTCCAAGATGCTCAGATCTTCTGCCCAGTAAAGGGGCCACAGATGGGAGGACTGAGAAGAAAGGTGCAGCAAAAATGCGATTCTGAAGATGTCTCTGGTTTTGCACTGGCTGTGGGCGCCGTATGGAACCATCAGAAAAGCAGTTTACTTTTCTGTTCTGAACCTCTCTGGTGCTGGACACCCAACCCATGCAATGAGGCAGATTTCAGAGACTCAGTGAGTGCATGAAGGCTATGCTAGGGGATGCTGGAGCCTTAGCTGGACACAGAGTTTCCCCTTGTGGAGGAGGCAGTCTTAGTGCCTGAACAACAAAGGAGCTGTAAAGCTGCTCTTTGGACTGCTCCTGACACAGAGGACCCCATGGATGAAGTTGAGCATGGGGTGGCCACACCAAAGAACGAAGATAGCGAGAAAGATATGTCCAGAAGTTCCTATAGCTGCTTTAGGTTCCCTATCGTGGAGATATGCGCAGATGACACAGGACTTTGGCTCACTCTGTCTGTACCAGTAAATGTGAGTGGGCTGCAAGTAAAGCCTGCTAAGTGTCCAGTGATGTGACCTGCGCTCTCCATGCCATAGTGGATCTCACATCTTGTTTTACCTGGTGTACATAAGTGCTGCACAAGGCAAAGGACATGAGCCCCAGCTGATCAACTCCCTGATCCCAAGGGGTGCTGGGGAGTGGGTCAGCACTTTCAGGCTAGCTCTTTCTCTCCAAATATTTCATTGATACCCACTCAAACTTCCTTGGCAGCCCCAGGCTGGTTTGGTGGGTGCAGTTCAGTGATTCCCAGTACAAATCTCTGAGCAGTGTTTCCAGAATTAATTCCCTCCTAACTTGCTCATTAAAATCGCTTCAGAAAAGTCATATATTTCCCTTAAAGCCATAATAATAAATTATCAACATTTCTCGTCTCTTATTTAATAGCCTGCCTGCTTTCCATTCTTTCCATAGCTTATGCTGAGCTGCCTGCCTTCTATTTGCATTTGTGCAAGATTGCAACTTTTTTGCAATAAACTAAGCAGTAATAAATTCTGGAGGCCTTTGCTGGCTCTCCCCACTGCTCAGCCTCCTCTGGCTCTCAGTTACATTATTGTTTCTTGTAGGGACATAGGAACTGCCATCACTGGCTCAGACCCATTCATCCATGTGCTGTCCTGTATCCTGCCTCCAATGCTGGATTATCCTGGACTTGTAAGAAGCATCCCCAGGAGGAACACTTTTACTTCTTTTGATGTTACACTGGTCATGGACTTAGTTGTTGGCTGAAATCTCAGCTTTAGGTGTAGTTCCCCTAAATATCCCCAGAAAGCTGTGGCAGCTGAAAAGTCTTCAAAGGATGGAGTCCTGCCTTTGCTTTTAACCCTTTGCTTATTGTTGTCTGTCCTTGAGTCTAAAGGAGCTCAGCTGCTCACAAGGACTGTCCCAACAGGTGAGCAATGTCAACAGAAGTGGCCGTGGCTGATGCACATACCTTTTCCAAAGAAGTCAGCATGTCTCATTCAGCTGGACCTGAGTACAGCTCACACATATCAGCAATGGGTGACATACTGCTACCACACTAGTACCATGATATGAAGATGCCCCCAATTCCAGACAAGATGAAAATCACCAAGAGCTGCTGTGGTATCTCAGATACTAATCTTGTGCCCCTTTCCTCCCTGTCACGCACAGCTCTGCATGGTGCACCAAAGCCCCGGCTGCACCATCTCCCACTTCCATCCTTCCATGACCAAGACCCTTGCATCCTATCTCCTCCTGCTGTGGGACCAGGAAGGGCAGGAGCAGGTCCCCGGAGGTCGGTGGGTGTGGAAAAACATCAAGCAGTTCTGCCCATCACTACTCCTTATATTAGTATATTGAAGCTAAACTGAAGTCTCTCTCTTATGTGGGTTTGGGGGGGGGCAGTGTCCAGTAACTTGACCCCCCATGTCAATATGTGACTTTGAAGCTCCAGCACTAGCATCTTGTCTCCTGCTACTCTCTTCCAAGTATTACTCTGTGCTGCTGCAGCTTCACTGAGATAAGAGAGCTAAGGAGAGCATGAATGCCTGGGGTTGAGCAGGAAGTGCAGAGCTGTAACCCTCCCAGGGCACCGCAGCCCTGGGACATCATCAGGACATGGGGCTCATGCCCAGCAAACGAGCCTAACATCCACATGATGACTGGACGGCAGCTGCACCTCCCCTGTTTTGCTCCTGAAGAAAATTCTCTTCTCCTAACTTCCAAGCCACAGTTCCCACCTAAACAGGTGGTACTTAGTCTGGACACAGGATGCCTGGTGACTGCCGATAACACACTGTCACAGGCTGGTGGGATTTCAGACACTTCCTCCCTTATTCCCCTGTTCCTGAGCAGAAACCAATCCTTTCACAACCAAAAATGGGTCAAAACAATGTATAGAACAAATCCTGCATCCCATTCATAAAAAAAAAAAAAAATTACAAAAGCAGCCCACATTCTCCACAACCCTGAATACATTAGTGCAGAGGAAAGCAGTTTCATCCCTGTTAGAGAGGATGCTGTTCAGAAACATGTCCTGCAAAGGGCTAAAACTGCTCATAATATCTCAAGGGAAGTGGCAGCAGCTCCATCAGTGCAGTAATTCAGAGCAAGGCTCACTGAAGTCCCATTAGGGATTCTCAGGGACCAGTCCCACACTGGTGTAGTGCGTTCAGTACCCCATCCTAATCAAGGGAGCTTGGGCTATGCCCGTAACGAAGAAGGTAAGACATCAGCCCTTTGGGGTCTTTTACCAACTGAGACCCACCTGTTGGTAAAACACTCTCCGGCAGAAGTCCTCTGGCTGCAGCCCGGCTGGGGAGCCGTGCTTGCCACTGGCACCGAGCCCACCCTGCGCTTGGCCAGGGACGTGCTTCTCCTGCTGCTGCGCGTGTGGAGGAGTGAGAAGGAAAGCGTGCCAAGTCATGACTCACATAAGAACAAAACGGGGTGAATATCAACATTAGGGAAGCCTCTGACACTGGAGGAGACTTGGTCATGGCAAAGTTGATTTATCGCCTGATATAGTTGTTTTATAGCTGTTGTTTCAGCCACTTATTAGAATTTATGTGACCTATGCTTCGTGGTTAAAAGTGTATGGGTTTATTTTTCCTCCCCATTTACAATTCAGTGTGCTTGAAGATGCTACGGTTTTGCAGGTTTTTCTTCCTGCTAGAAATATGTGCTTATAGCATGGGCTATTACTCTTCTTCAAGAAACTGTCATGACCTTGACTATAATTGCAGCCACATTTAAAAATCTTTTTTAAAAAAACGCAACAAACGACTACTTTTCCTCTCCTAGCTTCTGTTTTCTGAAGGAGCATGCTCATTTGTTTTTTCCACTGAAAATAAGGAATACAGGGAATCTTAGTCACTGTCTGTCTTTTTTCCAACCTGAACTGCCTCAGTCTATTTGCCAAAGTACTTGCCAGCAACAGTTGCTTGAAAATTAGACAATTTGTAAAAGAAGAAATTAGCTATGCTGCTTGCTATCCCACTGGGATTCAGAGCATTCCCTCGTTTTCCAAGGTTTATCAGGTAATCTTTTAGCATGAGATAACTCCAAAAAAAAAAAGAAGAGGAGATGAAAATGTTGCTTGCCAGGTGTTATTTGGCAGTGCTGGGCAATTGAATCGCCTGCCTTCAGAGCCACATGAGAGCTGCAGAACTGAACACCGTGGAAGAGCTCTGAGCACTTGGCCCTGCCCCTGCCACATGTATGAGGGCAAATATTAACTTCTGTCGAGAGCCATGTAGGAGCAGTAATTTTATGGCAAAGTAGCAGCAGTCCTTTGAGCATTTTACACTTCAAAAATCAATTTGCTTTGCAAAGTGATAGATACCCCCCCTCCCCTAGGATTTCTGGCCTTGGCGGATTTAGGTCTGCCTTTGTTCCTTGAATAGAAACCCCTGACTTCAAGCACATAGCGGCGGAAAGAGGACCTTTGAAATTCCAGCCCATAGCTCCCTTGAACAGTAAGGATGGAGTACGGCAAGCCTACAGCAAAACACCGCTCTTCATATTCCCCCGCCCTTCAGGAACACCTTTCCTCAGCAAAGCTGGGTGCTTTTCAAGAGCTAATTGGGGCTCGCAGTTCCCCTACAAGGCAGATGAATGTCACCTGGCAAGCTGGTCAGGCTACTTGTTGCAAATAATTTGTTGTACAAAATTTCTCTTTCTTTCATTACTGCTTTGCAGAAGGATCCTGACTTCTTGGGGGGAGGTTTGTTTCATCCCCCTCCTCCCCCTTTTTTTTTTTCTTCATTCTGCTCACTAGCTATTTCTGATAAGTGCCAGCCATTGCCTGGGTTGTGCACAGCTCCTGTCACAGCTTCTGCCTCCCAAACCAACCGCACGGTGACACAGAGCAAACAACACTGCTCTGCATCCTGAGCTTTGAGTGGAAACTTGGTCTAGAAGAAAAAAAGGAAATAGTCAGGAAATACAGCTTCAGATATTTGGGCCCCTGATTTTCAAAGGCAGCTGGCTGTTTTTGACCGCCAAACGTGCCATACCCTTTCTGAGCCACACCTTCAAAAAGTGCAGAGCTCCTAACTGCTGGAAAACCATGTTCCCACATAGCAGCCCTAGCTCTGTGCACAAGCACTTCGACAGCCTCAATATCAGCCATTATTTTAAAAAAAAAACCAAAAAACAAAAAAACAACCAAAAAACTTTTCCTTCATGTGGTCAACCACACACCAGAAAGGAGCTTCATATGGCCAGAACTGAGTGAGCCCTCCTGAAACCCATGGACAGGTTTGAGGTGGAATTTCATCTCACCTCTTCTCCTTCCCCCACAGCAAAAGTGCCTCTACGAGCAGCTGCTGTTTAAAAGCAGCATCCCAGAGTTCCCCACCTGGGAGACACACAGGCCAGTTCAATTGTTTAATTAAAATGGCTTTAACAGCCAAATGGTTGTGGTGTTTTTTTTTTTTTTTTTTTTTTTTTTTTTAAAAAAGGCCTTT
>VYXH01006219.1:0-14944 GCA_013397275.1 Burhinus bistriatus | reverse complement strand
TTTTTCTCCTTTGTTGTAAAAAGGTCATTTTGCACACAAGGAAAATGTTTTGAAAGGTTTCAAATCAACTCTAGTTGAAGCCATATGGGAAATGTTAAATGACATGTCAAAATATCACTCCTGTTCATTTAAGCAAAGTCAGTGTGTGCTTTAATTTCCTTTATGCCTTAAACCCCTTTCATGGTCAGTTTTCCTCAGTGTCCAGCCCCTTCTATATTTTGACTGCATTTCACATTAACTGTGAAATACTGCAGGACAAGCTTATGGGTTGCTCTCTGCTCTGCTCTGTTATATGCTGTTTTCTCATCCAGCTCTCGGATAACCAAACATCTATGAACTGCAACCACTACATTTTTAAAACAGTTTGCAAAAAATGTCAGTGACAGGACACAGCTGGCTGTAATTTAATGACTACAGAGTATTAAGAATAGAAACAATTTCAGAATGCACCAAAATAACTAGAAATATAAGACCCTTGGCTGACTTAAGGCCTAGCAGTCTCTGTGTGAGGGGCATGAATAGAACAGCTCTATAAGATCCTTTAATTCCAACAAGCAATTGGCAGCCACGCTTTAACCTGCTGATGCAAAGTCCTCTTGGCTTTGCCTTTTATCCTGGCTTTTAAGAGAGATCTAAACAAGACCTGGCTCACATATGCTCTACTCCGAGTTTATTTCCTGTAGGGTTTTATTACTGTCAGTTGCTGTTGCTGCTGCTTCAGAGACAAATTCAGATATTAAACGCAGTTGAGTTGAGCTTTGAAGCTGAACAAAGCTCTATGCAGATGTTTGACAGGAAACGAGAGTCTTGGATTCCTAACAGTTTTCAGAAATCATAATTTCTGATAGTTAAGGAAGTTCATGAACAAATATGAATGGTGCAAACAGAATACACAGGGGACAGCAAATCACAGGACAATCCCCTTGGTACTCGGGACAGATACATTTACATCTCTTTTTGGATTTGAGGCCTTCCACTTATAAATGCATTGAATACTTTGAGTTCCACATAAAAAGCTCACAAATGTAAGACTTTGAATACTGAATTGTACTTCCCTTACTGTTTGCAAACTCCACTTTTTCCAAAAGAAAAGAAAAAAATGGAGCTAAAAAAAAAAATCAACTCCCAACCCCCCAAATCCTTTCCTAAGCGATAATGAATTTTAGCCTTTCTAGCCTTTAGCTGTACATGTTTTGAGGATCAGCCTCTTAGGAAGGTATGGTGTTCCCTTCATGGCTTCCTGCCTAGCTCTCAGATGTGCCTCCTACCAGCCATGGCTGGCAGGAATAAAGGTGTGAAGTCCCCCCGCCTCCACTGGGCTACATTGGCCCCAGGGGTGTGCAAGTAGCCACATCCTTTTCCAGGGTGTAGGACCCTGAGGATGGCAAAGTTACTTTGGTGCATGTGAACTGGGCACAGTCATGTCCCTAATTTGGCAGTCCCTCTGCAGCTGAATACAAATGGAGGCTTGTTTCTGCAAATGAGCAATTAAGCACACCCCCAGCTATAAACACATGCAAACACACAGCCCAGGGACTGCTGGATATGCAGAGTAGGCAGGCTAGGCAAGGCAAGGCAAAGTAAAGTGTTCAGTGTCCAGCCTTTGGTTTCTGATGGCTTGAAAATGTGACTTTCACAGACAGACTTGTTTTGTTCTCTTACCCTTGAGGCCCTCCTGTACACCTTCTCCCCTCAGTTACCCAAACCAGGAGTGAATTAGAGCAAAACATGGTGCTGTTTTCCTATGTAATCATCAAGAGGAAGGAGTGGGGAAGGTAAGAAATGTGTCAGGGCTAGTGAGTTATCTGGTCCTACCCATGGATGGAGGAGAGCAGCTCCAGGGCAATCCCCTGCCACATGACTTTGGGGTTGGAGAAGAGGCCAGAGCCACAAAAGTTTGTAATTGGTACCTTATAGGTGAGGAATCCTAAAGGAAAAATGCCAATGGAAATTAACAGGAAAAAAAGGACAATATTTCTTTAATTTATTTTATGAAAAAAGTGCAATGCACAGCTCCCCAAGACAGACTAAGAAAGGAGACTTCTAAAGATATATGTAAAACTGATCTACAACCAATTTTATGGCAGAATGAAATGCTTTATGACATTTACTTCTCACTGACTTGTCCTGGTGATGTCAGCTCCACCGTAGTGCACGGTGGTCTTTGCCATGTTAAGACTCAATTTTTGCTTTTCTCAGAAGAGAAGAGGTGTTGGCTAGGATGTGTAACCTGTTCTTTCCTGTCAGATCATTTTTAGAGCCTGTTTGTACCCAGGATATATTTACCACTTCCCATAATTGGCTGAAGCCTACAGCTTATGAATGTTTTCATCTGTGTAGAAGCCACCATCTTGTGGTCCTCTGTGAAGCTAGGCAGCAAGACATGCCTAGCAATGGCCAGGCAGTGAGGGAGGCAGCCCAAGAACAGGCCAGGTTGTGCTGTTTGTGAAACTGAATGGAGAGAGCAGGTGGAGATAGTTAATTATGAGAACAGTGAAAGAGAAAGAAAAGAGGGGGGCGGGGGGAGAGAGATAAGAAAGAAAAGTAGATTGAAATTGAGATCAAGGCATGCTGAGGAAGCAGATGGAGGAAAAAGTCAGCTGGGACAGGTCTGAAAATATAGAGTAAAAAAATACAGAAAGCCCTCTAAATGCTTAGATGTCTCATTGTAACAATCAATTAATTAATTAACAATCAATTAATGCATAGAAGAGAGCTCTAACCTTCTGACCTGTGGTCCATGGCTAGACCATCAATAAATCCTATGGAATTTTTATTGACTTCAACGGTATTAATCTTTCTAGTTAAAAAAAGCATCTGACATTGTCTTTCACCTTTATAATTCTGAAGAGTTTACTCTTTGGGATTAATGGATGAACTTCTGGAAAGAGCAACTCCCGAACTCCTAAAGAAGGATTTCTGGACTCCTAAAAAGGACTTCTGGACTACTAATTTGCTTGTAGGCTTTTGGAAAAAGTTACCAGCCATAGTGATGCATTTATCAGCAGTGCTTGGCATGGCATAGCTTTAGAGGCATGGCTTATGAACTACCACCAATGTGGGTTCTTGTCGTACAAAGTCATTGAGCTAGGGCCAGGGCAGGTGCGAGAGTATCAGAGGGATGTTTAGTCTTTACACCTTCCAGACTTTGCAAAGGTAGACCCTGTCTTCCAGGAGATTTTCCTCTTCTCTGAGGTCCTGTTTGTTCTCAGTGATGAACTTTCAAAGGGGCCTAAAGCTAACTGAATTGAACTTTCGAAGCATACCATTGTGACTGGGCTAGTCATATACAAAACGTATATGGGGTTTATATAGTCCACTGTTGCCCCAAAAGTGGAGTCCCTGGTCAGCTAGGCAGTTTTCAGCTATGTGATATTATTCATGCTCTCAAGAACTTGCAGTCTTTATAAAGAAGAGAGGCAAATTAAGCAAAGATCTTTTGGGTTTCAGATGCCACCTCCTGAAGACAGGAATAAACTGATTCAGCTCCCTGAGCCTTACAGACCACAACAGCAGCGCCAGCTGTACCAAATCCAGCTATCCTCACTCTCGAGTTTCTCTTGTGCGCATTTCCAGTCCAACCCAAGCCCCACAGAATAAGGCTACATTTTGCCCTGGGTGGAAGGAGAACCTGAGGGGGACCACCAAAGGTGGTGCAAGGCTTGTGAGAGCATAGGCATTAGCCAAAGGTGTAGTGTTAATGTTTACTGGGCAGGGGTGTAAATGTGCACGGGGGAGGCAAAACCCTTGCAGAAGCCCATGAACAGTCCCACCCCTTGGGCAATGACGGTCTTTGGTCTGACGAGCCCAGGCAACTGATGCCAAGGCTAATGCATGATGCTCTCAAGGCATATTGCCCGAGTGGTAGGAAACAGCGTTATGGCAGGATGGTTCTGTAAGGAGCTGAGATAACAGGGTGGTAAAAGAGTGCATAAAAAGACACACTATGCTAAAGTGGATGGAGGAAAGTGCTGCAATGAGGCAATGGCCCATAAAAATAGTGTCATTTGCCAGTCCAGAGTCATTTCCAGGGCTGTAAAATTGTTTGCTGGAAAGAGTCAGAGTGGGCTGTTGGCTCAGAGTGGTTCCCGCGCTGGGCTGGCAACCCAGGCTTGGCTCTGAGTGACGCGGCAAAGGCAACTGCTGTTAGCCCCTGCTTTGGCTGGAAATGGTCGGCCTGGGAAGGAAGTCTGGCAAACAGAAAGAAAAGCAACAGGAAGCCTCAGGGCATTTGACCTGGTCTTAGTTTTTCAAGGTGAGATTTTTCTTTTCCTAGAAATTCCTTAAGATGCTGATTTCTCAAGCTGGAAATAACACAAGACTGGTCATACTATTTTTCTCCTTTTTCAAGAGTGGAAAAGAAAATATTCTCTCTTGTTTTCCTCAATGAAACCGGAACAATACAGCCTTGTTTGCCTTTGTTTTGATAGCTCCCATGTTGATGCACCAGCATCTCCACTTGTGCCAGCACAGCTGTGGGAATACATGTAATCCCTCTCTCTCTGCTGATCGGTGTGTTCCTCACAAGCAGAACTCAAAACAATGTAGGCCCTATATTAACAATGGTATTTGTGTGTGAATGTAGGACAAGGGGAAGAAGGGGGAAGAGCAGTATGACAAAGATGTTTTTGCACAGCAATGGCTGCGTGCTGGTTTGAGAACTCACCCCTCTCCCCCAGATAACACCAAATAAATTCAGGACATAAATTATTTGTCGATTTATTTTATTTTCAGTGTAAAAATCAAACGTCTGAAGATGGATGGGGGGAAGAAAAAGAAAAAAGAATCAGGATATGAATGCAATCATTCTTATTTATGCAGAAAAGTATAGCTTTGTGGATTTCCCCCATCTGTTCTGTTATATAGAACCAAATTGGAGTTAAATGCGCTTTTAGAATAAATCATTATGGCCTAAATTGAACATGATTTGCAGGGAAAATAAAGCCATATGTGTTACATTAACTTCTCATTCTTACTCCATCCCACTTCCGCTTGGTTGGATACATGTCATGCTCTGTTCCTAAACGGTGTCACTGATGCTGAAAGTAGAAGGTGACACTACATTTTCAAAAGTGGGCTCAGTCTTTCAGCTGTGTTACTAAAATCAGTGGGAATGTCCGTGGCGCTCAGAGTTTATAGGGGCCAATCTCATTTAAATTGGTACAAACTGGAAGGAAAATATAATCAAGGTAATCAAAGCATACCAGTATAGGACCCAAAGCAGAGGGCGAGGCAAGATGCAGGAGTAAGGAAATTAAGACCCTCTTTCCCCTGCATGGTGCGTCATTAGTTCAGCAGGACAAAATAAGTGTTGCACCAAACCATCGGTGATAGGGGTGTACTTCAGAGCAGCACCTGGATTTAAAAGCCAGATATGGAGATTTTACATTGTTTTGTGGTATGGTGCACTCCAGCTTGAAATAGTTTAGCCTTGGAAACAGGAGGTTCGGTGCCCTCCCCTGTGATCTTGTGCAGCTAGAGTAGGAGATGGTCAGTGACTCCAAAGGGTCTCCCAGGGATGCTGGCTCTAGGGCAGTGCCTGAATAGCACTTTCTGTCAATCCCAGTTTCACACAGCCCACTGCAAACTGCAGGTTAGGCTTACTGAAGGCAGAGCAGCAAGAGTGAGCAATATATCTGAAGGAACAATTTCTGCTGGAATATTTCTTAACAGAAGACGAACAAGCTTTCTATGAAAGAGAAACAGCAGTAGGAAGAGTTACTGCAGACTCTGCTATTGGATGCTTACTGGTGGTTTAGGTGGTGAATAAATATGGTGGGGGAACCCTGTAAGAACTCTTTTGCAGAATACGCAGACAATTTTTGAGCCATGGTATTTTCCAAAATGGTAGCTAAATTCCCCTACTTCTTACATCCCAGCTCCCACTACATATATATGTATCGTGAAAGACACATAGTGAAGATATTTTTTGATGTTTCTTGGAAAAATACTTTAGACTGTATCTCCCCTGAAACCTGATATACCCAAGTTTTACGTCTCTTCAAAGTTCACAGGCAGAAAAAAAGAAACGGTCACTTTACAGAGTGCACAAAGACACTGCGTTGCATTTTAATGAGGAATGGCAGTCAACAGCTCTCTGTTTTCTTCTAGCTGCAGCAAGCTCTCAAATATTATGTTACTTTCAATGGTGTTGTCCCCTATGTCCTTGAACTCCTTTCCTCTTATGTTTCATAGAAAGGCTGACAGAAACAGCATCTCTGACTTCAAGGTTTATATCCACAGCTCTGTCAACCGCTCTGTGGAGTAGAGATGACTGAACTGTCTTTCACCTAACTCACTTCAGGACTGCCAGCAGTTTGCCTGCAGCAGGCTCTGGAGAAGTGGCTGGCTACAACATGAAGATACCCACAGTGTTTCCAGCCCCATTTCAACGAATGTTTCCAAAATGCTTCTGAATTGCAGAGTGAACCCACAAGTTTTCTTTGCTCCTCCAAAGTCAGCTGCTCCTGTAATACACCAGTCCATCCCTCCTGGTCACCATTGAGGTCATCGCCACCAGTGGCTGGTCACCGAGGGGTGAAGCTTGGAATTGCAGACCAGTTCCAAAAGAGCAATTTTACATGGAAGGTGCCTGCAGATAGAATGATGGATGGATAGGCAAGTGGGAAATGTAACATATAAGGGCAAGCATTTGACATGGTGTCTTCCTGCTTTCTGTGGTTGTGCCCTGGCAGCTGGGAGAAACTCCCTATAAGTTGCCCTTTGCTCTGGCTGTGGGTCTTTCCTGTGGGTCTTTCCTATGTGTCCCTGTCCTTCATTTGGCACTGCCTCCTGCTCATCCACTGGTTGTACATGTCACCAAGGACTCAGAGGAAACATTTCCCACCAAGTAACTTGCATGGGGTAGGTATTGTTTTGCATGTCATAGTATTTTTTGACTTGTGTTGGTTGGCTACTTTTAGCTTTTGGCTGCATATTCAGTGATAAATGAAATTGGTGTTTAGCGCTTGTTTCTTCGCTCAAATTTCACTGAGCAAAATATAATTAACTATGGAAAAACACCACTGTATGAAATCCCACTGTGCATTGGATTTATTTGCTCTTAAACAGTTTCCCAATCCAAAACTACAAATACAGAGTTCTACTGGCCAGCACAGCCGCTATATGAGCTTAAAGGAATCACAAGCAGACAGTGCAGCATTAGGCACTGATAGCAAACGGGGACTCTTTGGTCTGCTGGCTCCTGGCCTTTCTTCCGTCATTGTTCATGAGCAAATGAAGTGCACAAACTCTCTGATTGGGTTCGTGCACCTGCCATTGGCAGCATTAGCAACGCTGGCTTGCAAAGATCATCTGTCTGGATGTGGATAATTTGCAGCTTCTTAACCCCTTAGACCATTAAATGCCTCACCTTGGCTACCACTGAACACAGCGGGCAGGTGGGCAGCTTCCTCACGCTGCTGATAGTGCTTTCCCCACGGCATGGAAAGTATCTCCGTTGTCTTGAGAAAAGCTCTTATTTTGTTAAACTGTTCAATGTCCTCATTCTATAAAATGGGATGAAGCTGTTTGAAGTGGCCGAGCTAGCATGTTGCAGGTCTTCCCGCTGACCTGAGGTGGACAAAAGGCCAACAGAGCTGCAAGGAGCCCACCTTGTCCTCTAGCTCCAGTGCAGACATTCAGCAAGTGGAGAGTTAAGGAGGGTGCAGCAACATTTCTTCATTTCACACAAACGTGGGCATGGCCATACAGCTAAATAGTCCCAATCTTCCTCGCCCTCCTTCCTTGTTCATTTTGAGGCTCTGGTCCAGAAGTGCTGTACCACCGCACAGCTTGCTTGTTCTGGACTTTCTGTGTTTCTCATAAATCTCCACCTTGGGGATGCTGTGGAACAGGAATCCTTCGAGCTGTGAGCAGCCTATGTCTGACAGAGGAGGAATGCAGATAGGGAGTAACCATGCTCCTGAGAAGGAGGGGTAAGGGTGGACTCGCAGAGCAATTCCTACATTAGCTAAGGTCTGCCACCTCAGATAACAGAGGTATGATTTGCTAGGACAGGCACAGGGAAGGACATAGAAGTCATAAAATCTTCATTACAAAAAAGAATGTTCCTCTTTTCTGTGACTGCGATAGTGTCCAGAGGAGAAATACGATAACAATTATCTCCTAATATGGATGCAGCAATGCTTAGGCACTTCTGTAAAAAGAATACATAAATTAATTCTCAGAAAAATAAAACAGGCACAGTTCAGGCTTTGTCTCCATCAGTATCCAGCGGAAAGCATGATGTGACCAGGACTGGAAGGCTGGATACCCAGTCTGTATTCTCAAATATCTCACTCTTCTGCTGTATATTATTTTCTGTGGCAATCAGGGCAGTGCTGAAGCTTTGGCTACCTCAAATTAGGCACAAACACAGTAATGACCTACTTTCCAAAGATATCAAGTGCTTGCAGCTCCCAGTAGATCTGTGTGAATTTGCTCCTTTTTGGAAACAAAAAACCAGGCCTCTTTACAATCACATGTGAAAATATAGCTGCAGCTGTTTAACTAGGGCATGATATTTTGTCCCTGGTGAAGTCCACGAAACCAGACTTTTGTCTTCAGTTTTACAAAACCTTTGCATTTCAGTTACTGCATGCATACAGTTGGGACTACTGCAAGTAACTCATACCCACTGCTGTTTGGCTCAGTGGATGAAATGCAATATGTAAAACACCATCCGTTACGGTTAGCAACAGATGAAGGATTGTACAGTAGTGATAGGAGGTTTGCTATCCTCTTCTATCAGTTGGAAACACGAGCTTTACCAACAATTCCCAGTTGCTTTTCAACATCTAAATTTCACAGCACATCTGTTGTGTCTCTCCTGATGAAACTGCATGGATCTGGTTGCTTTTTTGAGAAATGCACTCATGTCTGGGTCACTACTCTGGGCACATCTGTCATGTATAAAATAACTAATTGGAAGGGCTAAATTAAGTAGGACTTTTCAGGCTATTGCTACACGTTCTTACAAGCAACATTTGGTTTTCCTGATTCCACTTACTATTGGTGTTATATTCAAGAGTAAAGGAGAGAGGAAGCAAGAAGAAGAGTTTTACCATTCGGTGAGAAACCAGTCTATGGCATCCCAAATGTCGGACAATAACACTTGCTATGTTAGCGTTAGGGAAATACTTCCCCCTGGCTTTATTGTTATGTACTTTTTCCAGGAGGAACCTCTAGAGGGAACACTTTATTAAGCCATATCATGAATTACAGTACCTGAAGAGTATTTCTGTATTAGCATATGGACAATATCTTGCTAGAGAGTGAAAAGTTCCAGAGAAAAACTGTTTGAAGGTGAACCCATGATATGGTCAGACAGCAACAGAAAAAATGATGATTAGACTTGGCAAATAACTGTCTTGCCTCTATTTTGAGCCATAGTTCCCTGTCAGTGCCTTTCCATTGGTTGAAGTTAAGCATCTGGAAAGGAAATAGAGATCCTTAAGACAGCACATCATCAAGGTCCAAGAAGTTTTAAATAGGTACAGTCATATTTGTGCCCTCCCTAATGTGCATCTTCCACTGTTACTACCTAGTTACATGAGCAGAGATTTATGCACCATTGATTTTTTCTTACAGCTGACAAGGCCAAAGAAAATGGCAATGGGGAAATTAAATGTAAAATGTTACCTTGACTGCTTCTTTAACGGAATCACTCCACTAAGAGCACCAAATTAACTCCTGCAAAAATCATAACTCAAAGCCCCTTGGGCATGTGTAACATTTTGTATCACAGTATGCAATGCTAACTTTTATGTCTTATTATATACATGCACTGTGGCTGAAATATAGTTGCTGAGGGAACCATAACCTTGAATTATCCTGACTTATTTCAGCATGCCAAACCTCAGCCACAGGATTGCTAGTGCATGGGCTTTCCTGTATTTAGTGACAAGGAATATGTTCTGCTGCCTTTTATTGGCCAAGCTGTGTACTTGTACTAGAGTCATCTTGTGGGGCAGCAAAAAAAGAAAGCAGATTGAGTTTCAAGAATTCAGATCTACTGATTGCAAATATTTACTACATAATATACCTGTGCTTTAAATTTAGACATATGATGGTTGTTTTACATGCTTGGTTTTAAGTATCAGCACCCTCAATATGTTTTGGCTGGCAAATACAGCAAGAGAATAGATCCTTGCTGTCAAATATGCCAAACCTCTCATAATAGGCGCTGAAGGACAAAAATCAGTTCAATTCTCTTTGCTTGGTTGGAGAATAACTAGTAATAACTACAGTAATAACTGTTATTATAATAAAAGACTATGTGGTCTCCTACTGTTTAAGCTACCTTGCTAACTACAATTGCTTCAGCGTATAGGTCCTGGCCTCCAAACCAAGAGGAGCAGATGGGTCCTTCAGAGCAGGCAGCACTGTCCACGTGGGTAGCACTTGGCTATGCAGCTCCTCTGGGCCCCATATGATACTGCTGCAGCTCTGAGGCACAATTATTATTTTGGATCTAGAGTTTTGTTGAAGTATCCGTAAGAATACGAGGGCTGCACTGTTACTTACTAAAAGGGAGATTTTTATAGCATGAAATGCAGGTTAGCTGTTGCCTGTGTCAATTTTGCTGGAGTAGCCTCGGGCCAGTGTAAAATGCAGAGGGCCAAATCTAGTGCAAATTCTTCCATGCTGCCTTGTAGGAGAGGCCCCCAGAGAGATGTGTCCCCAGAACAGTTCATTCAATTTCGAATGGGACTAATAGGCTCACTCCAAGTGAGACATTGGGGGTGAGTTAGCAGTTGCACAGTGTGGCAGATCAGGGGAGGAGGTCCTGGAGGTGGATAGAGGAGTTACTGGATGCTGTAGCCTAGGGCAAAAGAGGACCTGTGCTTGGAGTCAGAGAAGGAAGCAGATCCTTCTGCTTATGGCTTCTCTTCATGAATCCTGAGGGCCACACAGCTGGAAAGCATCTTGACAGAAAAGGATGTGAGGGTTCCAGTGGACACCAGGTTGAACACAAGCCAGCAATATGCCCTTGCGGCAAAAAAGGAGAATAGTATCCTGGCCTGCATTAGACAAAGCATTGCCAGCAGGTCAAGGGAGGTGATCCTTCCCTTCTACTCAGCACTGGTGAGGCCATACCTGGAGTTCTGTGTCCAGTTCTGGGCTCCTCAGTGTAAGAGAGACATGGACATACTGAAGAGAATCCAATGAAGGACCATGAAGATGATTAAGGGACTGAAGCATCTCACGTACGAGGAAAAGCTGAGAGGGCTGGGACTGTTTAGCCTGGAGAAGAGAAGGCTGAGAGGGGATCTTGTCAATGTATATAAATGACTGAAGGGCACTAGGTGCAAAGAAGACGGAGCCTAGTTCTTTTCAGTGGTGCACAATGACAGGACCAGAGGCAACGGGCACACAGTGAAATGCAGGAGGCTTCGTCTGAACATCAGGAAACATTTTGTATTTTGAGGTGACCAAGCACTGGCACAGGTTGCCCAGAAAGGTCATGGAGTCTCCATCCTTGGAGATACTCAAAAGCCATCTGGACATGGTCCTGGGCAACTGGCTCTGGGTGGCCCTGCTTGAGCAGGGGGGGTTGGATCAGATGACCTCCAGAGGTCCCCTCCAACCTCAATCACTCTGTGATTTTGTGATCCTGATATTTCTGTATAGTGCTGGGAGATAAGCCAGAGATCACCACAGCATGTGCGTCAGGGGAAGGTAAAGCAGCATGCCACCTCTATGATCCTGAAGGTCCTCTCATGACTACAGCTAAATGCCATTGGGAAATCTTTTGTTGGAGAGACAGGTACAACGGATATCATCTGAGGGCTTCGTGCTGTTGCTACTGGAGGGGAAACGGTAACAGCCACATGAAGAGTTTGCTCCTGAATTTTCCCCTAGCCCTTCATGTTGTGAGGTGCAAGAAGCACCTCACTCCGTCCCTTCACATGCACAGAAATCACCTGGGGAAAATCTCCAAGCTTCTTGCGATGACCTCCAGGCAAACTCCTGGAGTTTGCCCTGCTGAAGAGCTGCCCTGGAAGTAGCTTATTTATTAAAATAAATAAATCTTTTAAAAACAGTTGAAGTTTTTACATGCTGGACAGCACCCAGTGTGAATCTAATACTGCCTGTTCTGTGGGCAACACAACCACCTAAGAAGGGATGAATAATGCATTGAAGAAGATGTCTTTCACATCCACCTTTCCTCTGTGTACTGGAAAGACACTCATGTCCATCAGCTGTTAACTGACAAATTCTCACTGAAGTCTCCCATGCCTCACAGTATGCCAAAAAATAAATTCCCCTCCTCAAAACAATCCTTCCCCCGCATTAACCATAAACAAACCCCAAAATACTATGGAAACTAAGGCTGCTGGTTTAGACATACAAGATCCTGTGACTCTCAGACAAAACCAGGAACTGGATTTTAAAGCAGTTTTCCCATGCTTTTTGTTTTCTCTCTTATTTCCCCCCCACACTTTTGTTTAACTGGAAATTTATTAATTTGAACTTATTCTTCACTTTGTGGTCATGAACATAAGCAGCTCTGACACATGTACTTTGTAAGAGTATAGTTTCAGTGAAGTGAAATCATTTAATGAAGTCAAGGTACGAGTAGCTTTGGTTTTACTTGAAATGGCTGTAAAATCATCTGAATGAAAGCCTCGCATGAAACAGTCACTTTTTTAACTGGTCCGTCAAAAAATGCCGTAAGATTATCTTACCCATAATGTCATCTTTTCTAGTGTAGCACATGGAGGAAAGCCAGTCATTAGGGACTGGGGACTCCAGAAGTAGCTGCTGCCTTTGACTTGTACTATTGTTCCCTGCAGTGGCTGCAAGAGCAGCCTGGCTTTCCATGGCTAACATAAATTTGGCTGCTTGGGAAAAGCTGGAAAAGGTGACCGCCTTGGTGGGGACAGTGTTTGTGCTGTGAAACCTCGGTGCAGCAAGTGAAACAGAAAATGCCCCTAGGCAAAATCCTTGGCTGACATGAGTCACCTTAGCGTCAGGGACACCAGCCTTTATTTTACACTATAAAAAAAAAAAATCCATCACAGCAATAAAAAAACCCAAACAAACCATGGGAAAACAAGCATATGCATAGTCTTTGTGAGAAAGCAAACAAAGCATGTTTCGCCCAGAACCAGTCTTTGCATATGGATATCTCATTTATACAGGTAAGATATTTTCACTTAAGAGACATAACAGAAAAAAGTCATAGCTATCAGCCACGCATAGCAAACCAAGTTCTTAGTGATAGAAGAATCAATATAGCTTGGGGTATTTGAAATCTCTCCCCAAATCCAAGTAAATGTAAGAAAAAGTGATGAGGGTTGGAGCAATTGAACCTTTACAGAAATAAAATCAAACTGTATTTTAACAAACTAGTATTACTTATTAAAGTTCTACCATACCTCCAAACTTTCAGTGTAATTAAGCATAGCTATTGTATAAAGCCTAATTATGAAATAAGAACAGCAACTAATAGCTTCTTTACCCTGGACTTCATATGGTAGATTCAATCACAATAATATGTTTTACTGAATAACAGAAAACCTATCATCAGGTTGAAATCTTTGTTTCCTTCATTGTTCTCACAATTCAAATAGTTCTGGTTTTGATTTGTCAAAACATTCCTGATCCAAAGCCTTGAAACACAATGCAACCTGAACCTTGGAAAAAAAAATGTATATACTTCTGCTTCCAAACTCTGCAGATGCACCTAATCTTTGCTGACAGTCAAGCCAAAAATCTCTATCCAAAGATCTGCAAATGCTGTGAAGTATTACCTCTAATCCTCCCATTCTGGACCCATCTCTAGTTGTACTAAAAATAGAAGAACTGGGTGGCTTGACATAAAGTGTCAGACTATGTAAACTACCCTGAAATTTCTTGGGATGATTCATTCTTCCAGTCCTCTCTCACTTCTCAAAGCCTGGATTTATGAAATCTCATTTAAAGTCAAACCCACACAATTTTTTGTCAAGTGGCATTTGCTCTTCACCTACAGTATTTCCAGTCACCTTGAGCCTGGTATGGTCGAGTAATCCTCAGGATATCCTTTGTGTGTTGTTGCAGTTCTCTTCCAGAATTCACTTTTCCCCCTTCACTGATTTTCCATAACTATTGAAAAACTTCAGTCAGTGAAAGACAAAAAGCTCTCAGTTTGCAAAGATGATTTTTATTTTTTTTTTTCTGGCTTGAACAGACCAAGAAGCAAGAAGCAGCCCTGAGCACTGCTCTCTCTGTCCCTTTCTCTCTGTCTCAGAGAACTGGTTTGCAGTTGAAGTCATGCCTTTGCAAGGACAACATGTCTGAAAAAAAAAGCAAAAAAAAGTGGGATTTGAAGGGTTAAAACCCTAATCACATGAAGCTGGGACTCCAGTGCCTCCATCCTGACTCCTTTGAAAGTCATCCTGCAGGGACAGAGATACTCTTTAGAGGACAGGATGGGACAAGACATAGGTACTTCTTGGCACTTGTGCTTACTTAGATGAAACATAGAGATCCCAGTGTCAGGACAGAGGTGATTTTAATGGAGAAAAAATTAAGATGCAAGGCCACAACCTGGGTGGCTGCAGAGGAAGGACAAACATGTACCTTACCCTCTATAGGTTGCCTGTGAATCACGTGCTGACCCTGCACACAGTGTATCCCTATGGCAGTTATCAGGCTATTATTCTTTGTAGGTGATGATGAGAAAAATGCCTGAGGCTGTATCAGTCCTTCCCAGTGCTGTAGCCCCAAGTTGTCTCAGGCTACACAGGAGCATCCCAACTTTTGCTGCATCCCTGGCTATCTCTTTGTCCCAGATGAGACTGGGGCTGAGCCCTGGGAACACACAGGCACCCTCTGGGCTGGGAGTGTAAAATGGGTGCAGAGTGCGGGTAGGAAAGAGGAACCAATTTAATCAACCTGGCAAACTAAAGTGTCACCTACTGAGCAGCCCAGTTAGAATCATAGAATGGTTAGA
>VYXH01006216.1:97195-142518 GCA_013397275.1 Burhinus bistriatus | reverse complement strand
GAGTGACAGGCTCAGGCACTCCCTGCAGCCAGAGACCTGCACGGCTCCATGTTTTTCTAGAAGCTCCACCTGGGTCGCCACATTCCTTTTCACAAGGGATTTCGGACGAGTGGTAACCACGGCTAGGTCCTCCTCTGGGAGGGCAACAACCACTACTTGAGTCGAGTTTGCCTCTCGAGCCAGGAGGGGGGCCAGTCACCACCAGCTGAACTCACCTTGCCGAGGGCCGACCGAGTTCCTCGGCGCGCGGCGAGCGGTCACTCCGGAAGCGCGTTCAGAACGGCCACGGGCGGTGCTGGCGCCGGCCCCGCCGCCTCAGCAGCCCGCCACCGGCGCTGCCGGTGCCCGCACGAGCGAGCCGCTTCTCTGGGCTTCGAGAGCCCCAAAAAGAGCCCCTTTGCCGGCCCTTTTCGCCTCGATCCCCTTCCCCAGTGCGGGCTTACCTGCATTGGAGCTGGTCTCCTGGGCGAGTGACCGAATTTCTCTTACACTAACATTCTGAGGTCAAACACTTTTTGTCACCTACCATTGCCGCTTGCCCTCCCTATAATTTTCCTCCCCCTTTCTCCCGCTTTTCCATGGCCTGCTTTGAATAAATAGGCTACCTTACAGAGTGTAGGACTGAAGAGCACATCTGGATTGGGAGCGCTATTTCAGTCAGTTTCCTTCAAATAACATACACAGTTTTCTCCGTTCCAACCCACCAGGCAGGGGAAACGGTGGTCGCTGGCCCTTGCGAGTCACGGATGCCTCCCCAAACAGGGGCAACCTAGCTGAGTGAGATGGCCGGCATCATGCGGCCTTAACTTGGTACACATGCAGATCTCACAGACCGAGTGGAAAAAGTTCAGAGCGACTGAAGCGGCGGCACTGAGCAGGGAGCTGCACAAGGAAAGCAGCAGGGAGAATGGCTTACAGGACGAAGCTTCACACCACATCTAACTCGGCTGCAGATTGCCTCCTTTCACCACCTCAATGCCTTTAGCCTTGCTAGACTTAGTATCTCGTAACTAGCACTTAATGTATCTGCGTCGTCGCAGGATTCATTTTGCTCTTAAAAAGAGACCAACACAGAAGCACAACAGAAGATTTGAGACAGTTGTATCATGAAATCTTACCGTTTATCGCAACTAACAAAAAACAGTGAAAGCTTCCAGTCTAAACTGGCCATTGTCAGTCAGACGACCCCCTGCTTAAAATGGATGGTCACGCTCGATGTTCAGGGCCAGGGCAGGTTCACAGCTGCCTCAGAACTGGCGGGAGGCCTGAAGCAAACCCTTTTAGCCTCACTTCTCCAGAGTTTCCCATGCATGAAATATAATAAGGATCCTTTCTTCTGCTTGACAATAAGATTGTAATAATATTTGGTTCCTCTCCCTGCTCCTGTAACGCAAAGCAAACATTTTCATTATGCTAACCCACAAAGTTTTACTGTGTTCTCCCAGTTAGGGAAAAGCATGTCTACATGTGATAGTTCAGTCTCATATCCTAAGTTACCAAGCGATATTCTCTGTCAGGTTTACTCATTATTTTTAATAACGGGAAAGCAAGTCAAAGCCTTTGGACTTTGATATTCCTACCTGCTACGCCTGAGGTACCTAGACACAGTTCCTGCAGCTGAACAATTTATGAGAGCGAGATCACTTAGCACTCTCCAAATGCTCCAGTGATGAAAGCAAGCTCTGCTGAGCAGGCTTTTCTCCTACCAGTATGACAGAGCACGATTTTATCTACTTCTAGATGCTAGCTCTGCAGCTGGGACATCATACAAATCAACGACCTCCTACCCAGTAGCCTTGCTGCCTGTCACAGCTCTGTGCGGTAACTAGAGCATGGTAAAGGTTTTCTGTCTCTCATAACCTCTTCAGGATGACTGATGAATGCAAAACAAACACAGGTATGTTATGTCAGCAGGTACTTATTACAGACAGGGAAAACTAAAATTCAACTATTTTAACCATGCTGCCTGCCGCTGGAATCCTGCAGAGACCTTGATTCTCCCTGGAAAGAAAGTTCTTCTTTTGCAACTTGTATTTTGTAGGTGGACTTTCCCATATCAATGCCAGATAGAAGGACCAACATTTATGGACTGAAAATGTTTATTTCTTCTTGTTCTAGCTACAGTACAAAAGAGATGGCTCTGAACAAAATCTGTAGTTTAGCAGCATTGCCAGAGTTCAACTAATTTTTCTACACTTCACAGTGCTGTATACGTAACACAAATGAACATTGGCCAAAAAATTGGAAATTTATTAAAGCAGCTATTAAAAAATAGCTGTTCTAGAACGTATTTTAGTGTGCAACACAAATAATTTCATTTTAGGAGATGATGTTAGTGTTGATAGTAAGAAATAAAGCTCTGTCTAGCATACAGAGATAAACTTACTTTTATTTCTAAAAGGCATCTTACTTCCTATAATTGGAAATCAGAAACTCCAAGCTTTACACCCACATCTTTTCCTCTCCTCTTATAAGAGAAGAGTCATCATTATCTGAAATCCTGAACTGTGCACTTTTTAAGCTTAATACAGAATTCTCAAGTGAAAATTTAACTCTAAATTCAAAGCAACTCTGTGAGGCATTTTCAATGTTTGAGTCATTTTTTGTCTTTAGAGATACTGACTGTCCATTTCAGCATTGTTTTCCTTAAAACTATTTGTAACATTTACCATAGTTTGATGACGTATACTAGCAACCTTAAGACCTCTCATTTGATTTTAACAGGAGGATAAAATTCACAGTGCAGAGGTAGCTAGTATACACCAAGAAATAATCTGAATTTACCTCTGGCTCTCCCAGATCACCACCAAGTCTTTGTCTACAGGCTTCCTGCAGCAGGAAGGAGAACTTTCAAGTCATCTTGTGGCAGAATGGGGAAAGAAATGAAGCTATGAAAAAGTATCCAAAAAGCATAAAGAAAGGTGGACTTCACAAGGAGCTAAAAATGAAAAGAATGTTATTCAATGTAATGTCAAGAAGGCAAGGAGGAGAACAGATACAGTTATTACTAAGGCAAGAGATGTGGACACAAGTAGAAAATAGAAGTCTTGATACCTAAACAAATCATCATTTATTTGGTAAAACAAGGACTTTGTGAAATAATTGACAAGTGGACTAGCCAAAGGAGTTTCTTGCAGCAAGGAAAGAAAGATGTACAATCTGTTTCCAGATTATCAAAGATACACACACCAAGTCCAAAGTCCATTTCTCTGAGTGAGATAGGTCTGCTGAAAAATCTGTGATGAGAACATAGACCTAATTTTTAAGACATGAAGATATGGGAAGCACAGGTTTTCAAGCAGCCAGCAAAATCATCCCAAGTTCTAATAGCACTAAGAGGATTTTAATCAACCAACAGCTGTTGGGAAAGGATATCTACCAAATGATGAGTGGCTAGGAGGATCTGGGAATACAAATGATAACTTTTGATCCAGGATTTGGAAGAACACAATGAAAGGAGAGGCTCTGGTAGATTTGATTTGAGCCAACAGAGAGGAACTGGTTGAAAATATTATGCAGAACATGGTCTGTGTGAAGAATGAACGTAAAATAAATTCACGATCTTCAGCCAGCAAGGGTCAGAGAAGAAAGCAGAAACTGACAATTACAGATAAGATGACTTCAGTAAATTCAGTTGTTACAACATCCAAGGGGAGAAAACCTAGTACAGAAAGACAATTCTTTCCTTGCTTTAGGAAAAAAGTAGCGTTTCATCAGGAAACTGTTTCATTGTAGAGGAAGTGTAGTCTTCTACTACAGTTTTACGAGTAGTATCATAAGTCATTAGTTTGTCATTACCTTCAATTCAAAAAAGGTAGCTTACAGGAGATGAAAACTAGGACCAAGCTAAATACAGGCAGCATAACACATTAACGCATACACAAAGGCCATGGTACAAAATTCAAAGTAATTAGTGTAAGACATCAAAAGCAATTTTTTCCAGCAGCTGGAAGAATTGAAGTATTAGACCAGTACTGAACATGAAGAAAGGACAAAACAGAAAACTTAAAACAATCTTAGTATTTAATGCCTTTTTTTTTTTTTTTCAGATCATTCTTTGCCCAAAGAACCAACTGTGACCAGGGGTCTATCGTTATTAATAGCAAAGGCAGAGAGGTAAGCTCTTAGCTTTTAAGAAGATAAAACAATGTTGGAAAATACTTGGGATAATTCTAGTCGTAGCAAATGATTTGGGACAAAAGCCACCCTTACAGAGTAGGCTCGTTAAATCTTTACTATCAATAACTATTTTAAGAACTCAGGGGATGGACAAATGACAAAAGACTGGGAAAAGGCAAAAATTATGTCCATTTTCAAGAAGATGTTGGGGAGGAGGAAGAGCTGATGAATTATGGACCAGTCTAATTTCATTTGTTTGAGAAAACAGAAATTATTTGTAAAGACTTAGAAGATAACAGCTGATTAAACAGTCAAGATGGATTTGCTGAGAACAAATTGAGTCAAGCAAATCTCATTTCCTTTTACGACAGTCCTGTGGACCAAGGCAAAACAATACATGTCATTCATCTTGATGGTAGTGAAGCATTTAGCATGGTCTCATAAAATTCTCACAAGACAGATAAGGAAAACAAGTCCAGATGAAACTAATAGATTGGACAAAGGGGTGGGTTCACTGTTAAATGGAAGGGTGCAGAGAACAGGATAGCCACAAGTACCTACCCTTACTTCTATACTATTTGATAATAGCCTAAATGACTGTGTAGAGACCACCCATAAATTCCCAGACTGTACCTACCTCATAGATGCTGTAGCAGTTACAAAATGTAAACAGGTCTTGGCACGGGGAGGGCTACTTATAGATGACCAGCTCCACAATTACAAGAGAAGGCAAAGCTCATATGAAGGGAGTCAGAAGTTACAGAAAGTCACCAGCTGCATGCGATCCTTCAGTCTGCCCTGGAAGTCTACAAACACCCGAAAAGTGCTTGCATAATAGGCTGCAGGAACTACAAAGGTATCCTCCAAACTGATTAGACAAGCATCTGGCAGAAGACAGACATGGCTTCTGACAGGAGATAGTCTAGCTAACCTATTATTCGTGAGCTTTTAAAAGTGCCTTCCAGTATTGTAAATCCATGATTTTAACAAACTTGCTGTATGTGAGTACTCGGGTATATTCCTCACGGTGAAAAAAATGTGTGGTATGATTGATCTGGCCAAAAGAACTGGTTAAGTCTGACATTTGTCAGCTGCTTTACATGGCTGACCACACGCTGCACAAATTAATTATACCAGCATAAAAGAAGAGGTAGTGGTACAGGGCAGAGAACAAGGAACTGGGACTGCCACTTTTGGTAGCAGTAGTTGTACTGGTTTGCTGCTTGAGGAATTATCAAGTCCCTGAACCCAAATATCTGTACTTTGAAGACTTTCTTGGTCTCCTGCATCAGCTACTTTAACAGTAAAACCAGAAGAGTGTGTGGAAGCTCTCCAAGACCAATGCCCAAAGGTGGCATGCACCTGTGTAACCAAAAGGACATCTGGACAAATTCATACACCAAGAGGGTTTTGGAAAAGTTTCTGGTGTTGCACCTCATTGAATTATAACAAGCAACAGAACAGCTGAATGTAAGTTCCTTATATGTAATGCAGCTATTTTTTGCATGAGGTCTAAATGGGCACTTAATGTGTGTCATCTTCAATAGGAAGGATTAATTTATTTCTAGCATGAGCTCAGACAACCATCAAGAATGACTGTCATCACACCACACAGGGTCAGGCTGGGATGGAGTTAACTTTCCTCACAGCAGCTTGTATGGTGCTTGTGCTTTGGGTTTGTGCCTAGAACAGTGCTGATAACACAGCAGCGTTTTGGCTGTTGCTGAGCCCTGCCTTCACAGCATTGAGGCCTTCTCACTTCATCCCCGGGGGGGTGGGCAAGAGGTTGAGAGGGGACACAGCCTGGACAGCTGTCCCAGACTCACCAGAGGGATATTCCATACCACGTGCCACTGTGCTCAGCAATAAAAGCTCAGGGAAAGGAGGAGGAAGCAAGGACATTCATCGTCATTGTGTTTATGTTTCCAAGGAATCTGTGCTGAGTCCTTGCTTTCTAGGAAGTGCCTGAAGATCCGCCTGCCGATGGAGAGCAGTGAATTAAGTCCTCTTTGTGCTTGTGGGAGCAGCGTTTGCCTTCCCTGTTAAACTGTCATTGTCTCAATCCATAAGCCTGCCTGCCTTCCTTTTATTTTCTCCCCGTCCCATGGGAGAGGGGAGCAGGCGAGGAGCTGGGTGGGTGCTTGGCTGCTGGCCAGGGTCAGCCACAACGCATAGAGGAAACAAGTGACCACCATTTGCTGAACTGCTAGTCTGGGCAAAAATTAAACTCTACACAATGGGGCTCTGCATTTAGTTGGTTAGTAATAAGATACGTATGTAGAAACAATCCAAGAACTAATGTTAAAGTAGGGTACACGTAGCCTGTATAATCGAAATATGTACTATAATCCAATTCCTTCAAAACATAACCCATCTAGAAGACTTCATTTATTTGAGTTACATGGACAGTTGGAAATATATATTTGATTCAATTGTGAAATTCATTTTGGATGAGGCAAAAAGTGACAACCTACAATATATTTTTTGTTTGCAATTCATCAGAAAATTCAATTTGTGCCAAAGATAGTGATTTAACATGAAAAAATAGCACACAGTTCTCCAAAAACATTTACGATTAAAATCCCCATTGAATGAAAAATGAAATTCAAGCTTAATTTATACAAGGCCTGCACTGCAATAACATCACTTAGTTGAATAGCAAACATTTTCAAGTCCCACTAAACATGAAGCACAATTCATCTTTTAACACCATAAAAAAAGCATCTGAAAGCACCTTTAAATCAAATATAATAGCACACATATATGAAAACTGTCTGTTAAGTGCTCAGTTATGTGTATGTGTCTCTTATCACCTTATCAATGCTTATATACAGTATACAGTCATGTCAACTATTGAGCTAGATATAGGTACATAATTGCACATAGAGAACCAAGGGTTAAGATTTCCTGCTTTAATCCCAGCCACCATAGAGCAGCTCATGGAAATTCTGCCGTAAGAACAAGCACAGACCTCTCTGCTGCGAGTCTTTCACACAGATGGAGACGACACCAGCCACTGACTAGAAGCATTCAGAAAACAGTCAACAGATTTGAAAAACATATTTCAAGATATTTAGCCAGCCACAAACAAAATCACGTTACCAGCCACTTTTCTACAGCCCAAAGACCCAGCTTCAGTTTTAAGTTGCATCTATACAAGAATATTCACCGAGTCTGAGGAACAGATGAATGATTACCCCTGCACACAGCCCACTTAATTACCATTTTCCAGTCTCATTTGTAATGTGAATCAATTCTTAGATGCACTTTTAAAATTTCACTAACGTCTTCAGCATTGTCATTTCTGTTGTCTAACAAGGAACAGTTTGAGGAGAACATAGATTTTTTTTTTTTACACCTACAGAAATTCGATCCCAAACTTGGTAAGGCTTCATCTGCATCACCCGAGGGTGCATGAATTATGCTAGCAGTACCAAAACTTGTTCACGGTCCAAATTCTGAATGCCAAATCATTTACAATAAAATCTTTAGGCAAGAGTCTTGTAACAGAAAATTCCTTAGAAAAATGAGGAAAAAGTGCCTCACTTATTTTTAACTAAAACATTATCACAGAAAGTGAAAGCTAGACTACTTTTTATGGCTTTCTGAAAAGTTTCAGCAACAGAGCTTTGATTCAGTGCTCAAGAATATATTTGAAAGTAGTGAGGAATCTGATTCCTCACTGGTTTGGCTGACTAGGGCCAAAGAATTTTAGAGAGTAATACGTGAGCAAAAACTAGGGAATAATTGAAGAGCCACCATCAGCATCTTAAATTTGTCCACTACGAAAATGCAAAGGTTTTAAGAAAAAAACTTGTTAGCAAGAAAACTGGGCTTGTTGAATATCAACACTTTCATTTTAATTGAACTATAGATCAAAACCAAAATGTTGCTAATACAATCAATATCACAGTATTTCCACATCTGGTTCTTAAAGCAATCAGGACCTGTTATAACATAAATGTAGCCTTTATATTCTTTAGGAAGATTATCCACAACAATGAATAAAAAACCTCCACACTTAACATGGGTTTGAAGGCCACTGACTACAACGTTCACTGGGAGCAAACACAGGCATTATAGATAAACAGGACAGGCACACATTTGCTAAATGCATTCAAACACAGCTGAAGCGTTAGGAGATTACTATGGGCAACTAAGTACAGCATCATCCTTTTACATTTTTTTTTTAACCTCCCAGTATCAAAACCATTCTATAAACATTGATCTTGGTCCAAGCTTCCAAGAAGCTTCAGCCACTTCTCCTTTGCGTAAGCTATCCTCTTGCCCTCAAACAGAAGAAAAAGCCCTCAAGAATGTGCTTTTGAAATAAACAACATTGCCCAAACAGGCAAAATAAGAAAAGTCTCTCTTAAGGAGAGACCTACATAAATGTAATCTTTACCTTGGAACAGATAATACTAGAATACTGCTATAATTGAAGAGTATGACATTTTAAATACTCACCGCCAAGAGATAATTATCTTCAAGTCAAGCATTAACAAACCAAAACAGGTTTGCAGGAACTAAACAAGTATTGCCTCTTTCATAGCCTGACAACTGTAACCAAAAATGTATTCCGAGTTAATCCATGTTAATTCTAAGCAATCTAAATCATTCACGTACAAAAGAAATTTACACATCCAGAACCTCCAACCCATGGCATTTTTTCAGCCATCGTGATCGTGATTAAAGGCGTCTCACAGTGTTTGCAGTCTCAGCTTAGACTAAATCCATCCCTAACAATCAGGAACAGTTTGGTGCAAGATGAGGTTCCTCTTAATTGCAACTCTTTGCAAGGCTGCCTGTCAGCAGGATGAAAACTACAGCTAGTGAACACTGCAGGGGACGTTTCATCTTATTGTTGGGAAGCAGAGCAAGCCCACCTACTCCAAGCCTTCCACAGCAGCTGCTCACTGTTACTTGAGGAGCAACCTTCTCATCCTTGACATCCAAGCACTTAGTACAAATGGAAAAGATCAACAATTATATTCAAAAAGGAAAGGCAAACTTTAAGGGCTGGTTAGTTCTTAGCAGCCATAGCTTTAATTCTAGGAAATGACAGAATTCCACTTAAATACGCGTTTCCTAAACATCTGAATATTCATGTTCAGTCAATTAGGATTTTCTTTGAGATCTTAATATGTGGCACATAATTTTTTGTGGCTGCATACCCTGAATAACCAAGAACCATGCATAGTTAATTGACGGACTTGCTCACTGCATTTCTCCGTTTTAGACATTTCCTTCCCCGCTTCCATAGTTTCATTTTAACGTAATATTTAATGAAAACATTTTGCAAGTACACTTCAGTGAACTAGGTGCTCCAAAAACACTGAAACTAAACCTGCTTAGTGTATTTGAACCAAAGTGTTGATTATGTAAGTTCTAATGCCTTTATGTATTCAATGCCACGTTAAATGAACTGCCGAGAAGCACACTGCTCAACAGTGAACACACGCATGATGCTTCACAGTAATTTCCTGGACAGGAAATGAAAGGCTATAGATACGCTGAGCTGTGAATCCTTGACTTTCACCGCATAAGACTTATTAACTGATGAGAGATAGCACATTGACGATATTAAAACCAAAATCTACACTGATTCAGCTCTCTGGTGTTTGTTCATAACTGGTGAGAAAAGTTTAATCGGGTCTCAAGTTATTGTAACAACTTGATTTATCTATTAAAGCCTTTCTGTATTACTTGTATTTGCTTTAGATGGCACAAATAACATTTGTAAAAGTAAACTGCTCCAGAAGAAAAGAAAGCTCCGCCAAATCCCACACACCAACCGCCTAGAGATGAAAGGCATGTTCCACTCTGCAATAAACAGATATTCCCACTGCTCTTCATTACTCATAAAATATATAATATGGATGAACTAACTGTTGTTAGTTATCCCCTCTAGCTCATGTTCTTATATCAACAACCAGACAACTAGTTTTTTTCTCTAAATATTATTTAATTAAAAACACTAAATCAGCTTTGATTTTTATTTTATATATGTACAATAGTTACCAAATAATGAATACACTGAATCAGTTATGTTAAATTTCACATAACGTCAAAGGACATCAGCATGGCATGGAATCAACTCACACTACCTTTTGCATATACAAAAAATGCATTAACGTTAATTCTGATTACTGTTTTGGTTTGTGGGGTTTTTTTTATATTCTGCTTATTAATTCTCCAAATAATCCTGCCATAAAAACAGTGTAAGTAGTTAATTGATCAGTTAATATATTAGCAAAGATAAACATTAGTAAAGTTTGCAAGAAATCAGTTGCAAAATTACCTCATGTGTAGGACTGAATGTATTCACATGAGAGTTACCTTCAGTTAGAAAAGTTCTGAAAAAGAGCCCAAGTTGGAGCTGTGCATTAATTTGGTCAAACTGATTCATATGAATGAACAGTCAAGTTTATACAGATATTGAAAATATGACTATCCTTTTTAGTATTCACAAACATTTGTGTATATAGTGTGTGTATGTGTGTAAATATATATATGCATATATAAAGTGAAGATATGTTAATGTAAAAATATACTGTTCATCCACTCCCAATTACACAAAATTCAGTACTTGGACATTAAACTGTGTAAGTATAAATGTCCATTTCAAATCTACATTCAACCAGCAACAAATACTTAGAAGTATTTTTGTAAACATTTGAGATAGGGAAAACCCATTCATTTACAAAACAATCCTTCTTTAACGCATCAGCATCTCTTCAGCTTGGAAATTTTATACAGTGGCTTCAGCTGGCCTATTGTGAATCTGCTCAAATCAAAGAGCTCACACTCTCTTAGATCAGTATGTGTGAATGCTCAGCAAATGCAGATTTTTCAAATTCATTCTTAATCACCATCCATTTCCAGTTCACCAGCAAAAAGAAAATGCACTTGGCTACAAAAATATTAAGGAATGTTATTGAAAACAAAAGGCTATTTTGGTAGAAGAAACTACAAAAATAGTTAAGTTGAGTCATGTTGTAAAGCTTTAATGCAAGAGCATTACAGTACAGATTTTCTTTCCAACCTTAAAGCTTAATCAACACCGAATTTAAATATCCATCTCTCAAGTGCTTGAAAAAAACGTGCTCAGTAAAAGTCTTTCTTCAATTCAACCAACTGTAATTACGCAGGTGTCAGGCTCTGCGTGTCAGACATCTGTTGAGTGCTGTCTCTTGTTCCATTGGCAGCAATTACAGGTGGTGAGATACTCTGATATAATGATGTCGGACAACTCAACACAGCTCCACTTTCATCCTCTCCAGTATCTGAATCTGGTGTTACAGAACTGCTTTCTATCCCCAGAATCTCGCTAACTGCTTGAGGCAACTCCTAGAAAGGAGGAGGGGTGGAGGGGGGCAGGAAATAAAAAAAAAAAATCATTGTAATGAAATAAAAAAAGTTAACAACAAGGTCCCCCCAGTCCATCCACCACCGCCAGTAAGAAATCATTCATCTGAATTCAGCTGTACTGAAAGCACTCTCAGCATTAGCTCCATTAAAGTTACCATTTTCTGCATCTGCTTTTCAAAAAGACAGCAAAAGGGACAGGCTCAGGAATCAATTTCTGAGTAACAATATAATCTTCATTACAAAAATAGAAGTCTAAACAACTATTATAATTACACTTCATGTTACTGAAATTAGTTTTATTGAGTGAACCAATAGTTTCTGCCTAATAAGTCTGGTGCACTTTCAGTGCAATGTACCTTTCACCTCATTTTTCTCAAGCACAATGAACATCAAATTACTTCTACTGAGGTTATCTAGTAAGAGTTAAGAAATCACAATCAAAAGGCACAACCCAGCTTTACCCCAGTGAACGATATTACTCTATAAAAGTAATTACTCTTGCTGACAGACTTTAAGAGTATGTGCTGTAAAGATACAGCACATCCTTTATCATACACAGGCATTTAGTTATTTCAGAAGTCATACGTGTACACTTACAGCCAACTACATACTTTTACTCTCTATAAATGCTCACTGTAGATATATCCAAAATATCTTTACCTTGCAATTCATCATCTGCATAGAAATTGCTTCTGCTTTGCAGAGTATATATTCCACATCAATTTTCATAGACAGTTCATTGATATGCTAAAAATATATTCACAAAGAATAGTAAGCGTGATAAATGGTAAATATGCTTTATTGTAAAATACACTAATACTGCACTGCTATTAAGTATCACCTTATAAGCTTGCCTCTTAAGCTATGAAATGCTAAACATACTCTATTTGCTTTGATAAATGAGTACTAAAAGACGTAGTATGCAAGAGCTGGCTTTCACCAGTATCCAAGACCTGCAAGAAGAATCCATGGTACTTCTAAATGTGACAAAGTAACTAGCCCTCCTGGGTACCCCCCCAGCTCACATTTTGAAAAAGATAACAAATAAGATTACAGAAGAAAAAAAAAAACCAAAAATTACAATTAAACATACTAAGCAATAGTCTACGGGGGAGAACCATTTAACCATCTGTTAGTGACCTTATCACTAAACAGACATCAAATAAACTATTTTGGAAGCATGGAGGATAGACATTCAGTTCATATTTAACCCTTCAGAAGGTAGTACACACCTTTTCCTCCCCAAAACCTGAAATACAAACATACTGCATTAACTCCAAAAAGTTAGTATTTAAATAATGCATATGAATTCAGTACCTTTAATATTTCATTAAAGCCATAGTGCTTGTCCATTATTTGCTGTTTTTCAGATTCTAAGATAGCACAACAAAGGAGAAGATGAAAATTCTGGCAAGGCAATTCCGTCCACATGACCTGTTAAAATATGAAAACCACTTTTGAAATGCTTATGCTTTTCCTCTGAAAAGAACAGCAGTTCTTGGAAACGAAGTAAGCTCTCAAGCCGAGTGGCTTAACTACAATTAAGCTATTTTTGCAGGCAACTAAGTATTTGTACAATGATTTGTAATTTTTCTTTTGGACAATTAGTGACAACTGCAAGTCTGAGTCACCTAATGTTTATCAGGTTCTTTAAGACTTCTGCGTCTACCAGGTTGTCCACTATAATGCTATTAAGCTGCCTGAGCTTGCGGTCTTGGGAATGTATGTGTTCGGCCTCAGCTCATGTGAAATTCTCCTACTCAACTACTAACTACACAGAAGTAATTAAAACTAACAAATTATTTGTGTGGCTTAGTGTATCTGCATTACGTGTGAATTGGTAGAACTGTGTCATGCTCAGCAATCCCTCCAAAAGGTTCAAATGTTTAGAATTAAGGTGCTAAAGTTGTTCCCAGTCCCCCACTACAAAAGCCCAAATACATGTACACGCAGGTGTTGGGGGTGGGTGTTACATCGGCTTTTGGTCCCACGGAGGCCACAGATAATCATTCTTGAGGTCACTGGGACCGAAATGTGCAATCTCAGCATTAATACCCTATTTTAGAATGTTCATGAGAGTCAAATCTTAAAAAAAGTATTTGGCAACTGTGTGTGGTGGGCAGAAAGCTGGAGAACAGTTTTGACAACAAAAAAAAGGAAGGAAACAAAAAATTGTTTGCATAAGTCCTTTTATCTGTCAGAGTAATTTAAGTCAATGTATTTACTTTTAAGAAGAGACAGGTAAAAAAAAGCAGGCTCATGAAGAGTTTTACTTCAGTAGTAAAAATTTTCTTGCTTCATTGTTGCTAGAACACAGCCTTAAAGCTCAACAAGAGCTTACTTATACTTGGAACTTTTATCACTAGTACGTGTAGCCCATAAACAGAACTGAATAAATCTGAAAGATATCCAAATCAAGTTCACCCAAAATAAAGCGCAATTAATCTTGAATATTTCAATTAAGATTCAATTCACTCAGTCCAGAATTAAACTTCATATCTTTTTCAAGTATTCAGTATTCTGTTAAAGCACTCTCTCACTCCAGGAAAAGGGCTGGAATGTAAATAGGCTGATAAATAATAATAATAATCATACAAAAATGCCTATAGCCTACCAAATGCAGTCTGTCTACACACTACTGGTTGTTTTGGTAGGTTTTTTTTTTTTTTCACTTCTACTTCATAAGAAGGAAATGTTGACAGCTGTACATGGATTTCATTCAACATCACGTCTGCAAATAAAGAGAGTAAACTACTGCCTAAACATTTCCAATACACTCAAATTCTCGTGGTACATGTATCATGAATCATCTACAACAATCACTAATGAAGCATATCAAGACAACAGGCTGCCTCTTAGCATTAAATCTAAACCAGAACATAGATGATGGAAACATGACAATGCAGGATATGGGGAAATCAAACCAAAATACAGATGTATGTAACAATTACTTTTTTTATAGACATTAACAGAATATTTAACTTTATCTACAATTTAATGCTATCCTACTGAAATATCTCCTTTAAGAAGTATTTGCTTCAAACTGTAACTTCAGTGGAAGCTGCATCCAGTTTCCAGAGTGGAAAAAAACCAAAAACACTAACAAGGATGTTTACAGACATTCTCTCCTCTGTGAGGAAAATTAGCAGCTATCCCCAGCTGCTAATACCAGCTGCAAAAAATTCCATGCTTTTTGCTACCATTTTTGATACACCTTTCAAAGTCTGGAGGACAGCATGCACTTAAGCTTATGTATGTAGGTGTGTAACAGCATCATCACAAAGTGCTTGGAAAAGGATGAAAGAAAAACAACATTTAAATTAAGAATATAAAAATATACCACTTAAATGCAATAACTCCTTTCCTCCTGTCTCTTTCTGATAAAGCTATGCAAGTAAGGACTCATTTGTTCCAGCGCTACCTCAGCATGCATGAACATTTCTAACAAATACTAGCATATATGTAAAGTAACTTACCACTAGGTCATCCTGGTTTTATACAACATGAGCTGTACTAGCATAACATTTGAGGAAAGTGTGAGCTACCTGTGTTAAGTGTTACAGAATTTTTCTTTTGGGATTCTTCTTATTCTACCCAGTCTTCCTGCACCATTTTGAGAATGAAGCAGCTCAGTGTGCAAAGAAAAGATTAAGAGCTGGCTTGAATTACCAGGTAATATTGTCTGTCCCTCCAGTGTGAAGGGGGGACTGAGGTGCTCTGAATTTGGGGAGATCTAAGCAGTGGCTCAGTATGCTGTCTATCTGGGCTGAGTTTGAGAGACACTGCTAAAATGTACTGCAAACAATCCCACCCACAGAGTAGTTTAACCTACATTCATATTTCTGCAAAAAGGTGTTGCATATAGCATTGCAAATAACTGCAATCACACAAATATGTCTCAACTTATCCACACGAGGTGGAATGCCACCTCTCTAGTCCTTGCACTGCCTAGCACACCCTGCTGCACCATGATATAACCACCCACATTTTCTACCACAAGCTGATTATTATGGCTCTTGCTCAGTAAGTGGGAGGGCTTGGTTTTAGTTTCTACTGTGGCTGATGGAGACTGGTATCTCCCATCTCTAAGGTTAATGTCTAATAACCAGTCTAGTGAAGAATCTTCTTCATTCCCTTTTTTGAGATAAAACACTAGAAGTCATGAAGCCAGTGGGAACAGGGAAAAAGTATCCAATGCTACCTTCGTGGTTCAAGCAACACACAGGACAGAAACGTAAGTCCAAAGGAACACCCTGAAATTCATAGATACGCAGAACTTGGGACTGGAATTTCAGATGGTACCTCCTCTTCTTCCCACTCTACCCTCTGCAAGTGAATGTGTCACAGGGTAGCATTGCCTTCAAACAGGTTCCCTCAATTCATGCACTATTACAAAATAGCACATGAAATTTGCTCAGACTGAAGAACACTAAATGCAGTTAATTTCTCTCTACTGCATACAAAGGGGAAAATGGCCTCCTGTGCCTACAGCTTGCCTTTGTAAATCCCACATATAGATGCCACTGATACCAATGAAACTGCATAGCTATGAACAGGAAAAAAACCCAACTGTTGTAAGCTGGACTTCAACTGTGACAAAGGTGACACCAGCTTTCACATAAAAACATCAACATAATGCCTCACTTAGTTTGTTTTAAAAAGGAAAACAAGAGATCCCCTTTCCCATTCCATATCTCCTAGCTAAGAACTTGAATACTTGTAGTAAACATACGTTATGATTTGCTAGAAGAACCTACAAGACTACCAATAGATTTCCATTATCCTCCTAAGACAGGAAAAAAAAAATACTTAAAAGTCAGAAATATAGTGTGTTTCTTTTCTGTATGCAGACATATACACACATTAAGGCAGAGGTGATAAAAACATGCCAGCCTGGGACTATAAACTATAAATAAAAATACTGTTGTCATCAATTTAAAAAGAAAAATTAGTCCTTAAAAAATACTGAGAAGACAACTGGAAAACCAGATGATAGGTGAAATTTTTTTCCCCAAAATCATAATTTTATCCCTTGGAATAAGGTAATTCTTTTGGGTTTGTACATTTTGGTTCCCTTATTTATGAATGTTATTAATAAACTTTTTAGTCCTCTTGAGTTAAAATACCACCTCAATACTCTATGATAGTAAATTCTACCAACTGATGATAAAAAGCTAAAAAAGATTTACTTTAGACAGTTTTAAATACTGGTCCTCCTCTTTACGCGACTCCTTTTTCATTAGTGGAAAAACTGCATAAAAGCATCAACATTACACCAGAAACAACATTATTTTTCATTATAGTACACATTTTATGTATTTCAGTCCTGTTCTTTTCATTACCCTTCTGTTCCCCAGCACAACTCAACGTGATGTTATGTCCTAGTAAATACTCCTTCCATTCATCTGAACATTTATTTTCTTGTTTGGGAGTTTTCAGTGGATACTGTGCTCTTGTTAAATGCATCTTAGACAATAAATCTGTACTGTTGGCACACTTCTCAATTTTCTGGGAACAAAGAACTAAAGAATGTTTAACAAAAGTGTTAGTTCATCTTAATTACTCCACCTGATTCCACGATCACCTAAATCAAAAAACCTCATTAACCTGGAATTACTAGAACATCAATGTTTTGATATTTTACATTATGTTATTTGGCATCACGAGGCCTTATCATCAAGATTAACTGGATCTTCTGACATCATCCTCTTTACGGTTTTAGCTAATGCAAAAACTACTCTGCCAGTGCTTCATTCCACTTAATCTATAAAGTACTATCAATATCAAGGAACTAATCAGACACACACACAAATGCTATTTCTTCTGGTGTAAGCTGTTTTTCATTAAAAGTTAAATAAAAGTAGTAAGTGGAGAGGACCAGTTAAGAGCCTCATCTAAAGGATCGTGTCCAAACTTTTTCAAAAAACCCAATTTATCCCCACCAGCTCTTATAAGTTTTTTTTAATTAACTTCCCAGTTTGTTGTTTTGCCTAAAAAGACATAATATATGCTAATACGTCCTCACATCATTGCAATGAATCAGTTAAAAAAATCTATTAGAGTATTAATCACTTTGAAGAATGATCCATGCTTTTCATTCTAAAGTTCAAAGACTGATGGAGTTTTTGTGGTGAAATATCTTCTTACCTCCCAGAGTCGAAGGATATCTTGAAAGCTAAATTCCCTTTTAAATCTGATAAGAAGCCATCGGAAGCAAAAATAAAGGTAGCCTGAGTCTTGAGATTCTAGGAATAAGAGTGTTACATTTCATAAACACCAAATTTGNGCAGAGGGAAACCACCGGATTTTACAGGTACAGAGTCATACCACCGATTTTTAAGATAGTAGCCCCTTCTCAGAATCAAAGATATTTGCCAGAGGATGGCATATTTTTAAAATAAGTAACAAGATGACCCTGTTTTTCAATAGGCATGGAGCAATTATTGACATCTTTTAGGTGTTATTACAAGTCCTGTATTCATGTAATATTACTATTGGAATAACATTTAAAGACCGGTAAGGGTATAAATGCACACAGAATGCAGTAAGTTGTTTTAGTTACTGTGCATGAATAATACACCTACCTAAATAACTGCAAAATCCACTGTCTAGTAAACGAAGCAAAGTACTCAGTTGAATTAGTTGTGTTTTCATACCCTGCATCTGTTCTTCAAAATTCTGATGCTGGATGGAATAAAATATTAGCACTGTTATTTTTATTAACTCATAATTTCGAGATTTACAGCTATTTTTAATTTAAAAAAAAGTTTTGTTATTGCAACAGTGATTCTCATCCTTTAGGTATTTAACATAGGGATATTCAACTGTGCTTCTTTCTAATGAAATGCCTGCCTTTTACTGAAAGGTTTAACAAAGCAGTGAACCTTGTTTCTCCAATAACACTTGTATGTAATAAATGATATTTTAAATCAGCCTATGCTTTGTACCTCCAAGCAGCACCACTGCACTCAAACCAAAAAGACAACTTTTTTTTTTTATTCTCATACCAGTCACATTGTTTCATCACATGCACAATTCATAAAAGCTTCAGTTTGTGGAAAGTCTGAATTGTATTTAACAAATGCCAAAAGGTAGGTATGACAGGGAACCATTATCCTGAACAAAATCCTGCTAGAGGACTCCTGATTAATACATATTTGGCTGTGATGGCTCCAAGTTAGTCCCAAATTTCCAAAGAGCCAAATTTGTCTACATTACACAGTAATAGTATCACAAACCGAACATAACCTGTGTCAATCAGAGAAAAACATCAACTTCAAACATAAGATGATTGCTTTAAAAGAATTTTAAAAATAATGAAATCTGTAAAATAAAATTAACCCCAAAAGTTATCCATTGATTAACTGTTTAGGTGAGCTAAAAAAGCCTTATTTTACCATTTGATCCATGTATGATACAAAGCACCAAAAGGCATCTACTTCATTCTCCATAACATACAAGACAGGTGAAAGCAAGTCGCTCATCCCCTGGACATAACCTTGATGAAGAAAAAGGAAAAAAAAGCAAACAGGAATTTATTTAAACTCAGCAGTTAAACAGTAATTTTTCAAGGGTTGAAGGACTGTGTGAAATGAATGTTTCCATTCCCAGTTTGTAGCGATACTATAATTTTCCAACTCAACCACCAGTAAAGACATTTTTATATTAATAACCACCAACATCCAGCAGATCTAACAAGATTTAGCAGTGGTTTTTGCCAATCTAACAAGAACATAAACCAAAAACATTGTTTTTGCAGTTGTTAAAGTACGTACAAACTGACCTGACACCAGAATAGATTTTTAGTAAAAAAACTTCCCATTTAGAGCTCAGAAGCATATATTGATATTTTTAATAAGATTAAATATATACCTTGCACCATCACAAATACAGACTCATATTTATTCTCCTCTCCATCTGTAATTGGTTGCTTTCTTTCATATATTTAAAATCTTTTCATATCTTTCCACTTTTTTTTCCCCTCCAACAGAAGATTTTCTTTTCAAATAGATTTGGAGAAGAGATGTTGGGTTTCAATCACAGGAAAACATACAGTGCAATGGCTTTTACAAAGAAAATTCTGCACTTAATTCTTTTTTCTAGCATTGAATATGCTTTAAGGATTCCTGTATTTAGGGAAGTAGGAACTGTTCTGCTTGGATGGTATTTTAAATACACCAAAGCCTAAGATCACCTATGTAACCAAGCAGCCAACAACAAAAAAAGACTACTACCTATCAAACTGAGGAAGGAAATTAGCAAAGTATTGCTTGTGACAAGCAGGAAAGAAACACATATCTAGACCTGATTCAAGGAAGTACTTTTAGGTTCCTGTGCCCAGAAATGGTAAATCAAGTTCATATGCTCTAAAAAACACTCACATGTCTTATAAGAAAAGCTTACATTTAAGTGGAGAATAAAATGCCCATTTTTAGAGAATATCATTTTTAGATATAGCTAGAAATATATAGCTAGTTCTATGCAAAACACTTTCAAAATTTTGAAGCTTTTTAATGCTTCTTCCAGCTTCGTTGTTTGTAATTAGGAGCCTAATTAAGAGTAGAGGACAAGGATTTTTAGAGCTTATTTTTTCCCTTCTTCCTAACTCTTCCAACTACCTTCCTACTGATGCTCAAGTCATCTTATCTACTGGCCTACTGCTGCTGACCTCCCTAAGTAATGGAGAACATGATTTATGTATATATCTGTCATCAGTGGTTGGTTCAACATGACATGACATTTCTCGGTTAGACTCAAGCTTGGCTGATTCCATTACTTAACAATGTAATTAATTATAGCTGAGTAACTGAAGAGAGGTTTAGAGTCAATGTCTGAAAATACAGAGCAGGTGTGAGAAGAAAAATAGAACAAAGAACACAAAACAGGTAAATAATTAAAAGTTCAAAAAAGTTTATTCCCTATACATTTAAAAATAAATGCAGAGAAAATTCTGTTTGAGACAGTTTAAAAGTCTCTTAAAGATTAAAACCAGTTTCATTAATGCAGACTTGAGGAATTAATTCAGAAAAAACATTGTATTAACAGGTGCTCTGTCCCCTCCCCTACCTGGCAGTTTGTGGCATTATTCAGACCTCTCTACGGCTGCTGTCGAAGGATTAAAAGCAGCACGGTACCAATGCTTGAGTAGCTTAGAAGCCTTGTAGAGATACAATGTCAAATGTACTGTATTTCCATTATTCTTGCTTGTTTATAGAACAGAAGACTTACCTACTGCATACATTAAAGCAATCTAAGCAATGTTTTTAATAGAGCAGGTAGTGAATGTGCTTTAATTTCACTTAGATAGCGTTGCATGTTAATGCAGGTTGAAATGTGGAAAGACTTGTGGAAGAGCTACACGTTTAAAACAGTCTCAATCAATTTTAGCTTTCCCCTTCTTTTTCAAGCCAAAGATCAAGTCTCTTTACAGACTTGACAGAAGGGACAAAAGCTGACAAGTACTACCACTCTGCAGCAAATTTACTAGCAATTAAAGATTTGCTCCTACTTTTTGCCTTCAAAATCTGGCACAAAGTGGGCTTTTAGAATCCCAACACTCTTCTGAGACAGAACACCCAAAAAACCCCCAAGTACAATAACAGCCAAATTTCACACCAGGGGTGGAGGCGGGAACCAGCTAGAAGCATATTTTCCCTCCCTCCCAAAACAATGAACAGAAGCCAAGACTTAGACATCTTGTATACACTGTGATTAAAACAAGACGTTATACGCTGTTCCTTCTGCAACAGATGCATACACTAAAATGTTATTTTTGACAGACTGTTAAGTGTACTCCTCAAGAACCAGCTTTTAAAGTATTCCTAAGAACACCCATGTTTACAAACAGCTGGTTCAGCATGCTGAGCTTTAATTACAGCAGTGGCAGCTGGTTTATCATTTTTAGTGTTATATCAGTCTTAAAAATGGTTATAACACTCAAGCTCCAAACACCCAAACCCATTTAAAACTCTGAAAAGCAAACTTGCTTCAATTTTAAAAAAAAAACTACAGTAGTGCTATGGTGAAGACGAACTGCCACTTAATTTCCAATCCCACCTCAGCTGATGAATTCAGATGCCTGTGATAAGCACCAGATAGATGACAGGAAGAAGCAGGATGAGAAACTGAAGAAAGTTATCTACATTATTAAAATATAAATCTTGACATTTACAAAAAGAATTGTAATCAATACAAGTTCAACTTTATTAACAGGCCTTAACATAAGCAAAGCTGCATACCAGAAACTAAAAAGGCTTTTACATTCAGAGGAACACAACTTACCTAAGTCAAAGTCATACATACAATAGGTCATCAAAATATCATGAAGTAAAATCAATCCTGGGTTATCTTCACCTTCATAGAATTTATTTGTTCGATCTGTCCTGTTTACATCTTTTTCTAAGGAAACAGTCCAGATTTAAAAACATTTTCAAAACAAGTTCTACAAAGCCAGCATCAAATGAATTCAGAATGTTTTTAAGCTGCTGATTTTTTCCTCAAACACTGTTGCAAAGCTTTGAAGTATTTAAGACAACTGCATAACTGAATGTCATTTCAAAATAAAGAGTATTTAAAAGAAAGAAAATCCTTCCTGTCTGGAATAAAAGGATTTGCTTATAAACAGATTTTAAAGCTTTTTGCCCTCCCCCCCCTTTTTATGGAAAAATTCCTGATTATAATTCAGTGAAAATGTTCTACACTTATACAGATTAAGAATAATTTTATGTGAGTTAGCTATGCAATGCCATTTATGAATACTTAGGCGATGCCACATAAGCCACAGCAGGAAAGTTACCACATGATCATCTCAAAGACACTGTGATAGGTCACAACAGCATGTTTATAAATTCTGTTTAACAACTTCCTATAAGTCAGTGAGCTGAAACTGCCTGTTTCATCAGGCAGTTTTCATGCCTCAAACATACCAAGCACATAGCATACTCTTTAATAATGTGAAATTCAAGACTGATGTATTGAAATAAGTAAAATTTTGAGTGCATTTTTATAAAAGAAGTATTTCGTAGTTTTGGATCTATTTTACAACATAAGCCTAATATTGTCATTTATATTTCAAACACTTAAAAAGGAACAGAACTTCTTCAACAGAAACAAAACTTCACTCCAAATATTTTTCTCCCATTAACACACTCTCTAAAAAGATAGTTTACTAATCTACTAAGATTACACTTCCTCAACCCTTTCAGCTTGCCTGTTGAATAACTGGCTGAAATAAATTTAGTCCATGTCTCAGAATAGCACAAAAATATTATCCTGTCTCCTCAAATAACTGTTTAGTAATCCTAAACATTGGTGCCCAACTCTCACTACCAAAGAAAACTAAGGATATAAACTGCTAATAGTCAGCAGAACTTGTGGGGTTTTATACCTACTATTAAAAATGTCATCAAGTCAGAATGCACATATACAAATCCCTGTAAGAAATTTTAAAACTTAGATGCATTTTCATATTCTTATTGTATGTCATAAATTTAATGACATTCCCAGCAAAATTACATCATGCAATAACATGAAATAAAGAGCCTTTTGTTATTATGTAAAGGAAGTTAAAAAGATCGAGCCAGTCTAACACTAACGTGTAAAGTTCTGAATTACTCTGGTTAAGATAGTTTTAGTATTAAGTATATAACAAAGTTTAGACACCTCTGAAAACAGCAACATGTTAGTTTTTAGTGCTTCTTCATACAGGTGACTCAAAAGGTTACATTTTTTCGATTTCATACTGAGTTGTACAAGTGCGTGAATTTGTACAGTTAGGTATGTTTCTAAATCTAGATTTACCTATAAGACTCCGGTAATCTCTTAATCTTGAATTTCGTTTTTCCTGTTCCTCGCTGACTGATTTCCACTGTAGTTTCATCCTGAAGTATTCGTCCCTGAAGAAGATAGATAATTTTGAAATCAACACATGCCACATGCTCAATTATTATATTTCTCTCTTTTTTATCTAAGCATTCATTCATTCCATTTGTTCTTTAGCATAAATAGGATAACACCACTCTGTTTATATAATATTTTTACTTTAGTATAACAATAATTTTAAAGAAAGTCTCACACACTTCTTTGCATTCGACAACCTTTAGCAGCTGTCTTTCAAGCTTCCAAAAAGCTGTCTACATCACTACATGCCTTAAGAAAAAAAAGCAGCTTCTTAATTTATTTCATAACAAAAACCTCACTGTACTCACGTTTTCCTTTTTTGCAGATTTGCTCTCTCTTCTTTAGTGCTATTCCAAGGAAAATACCCCAAAAGAAATTTCCATGCCTCTTTTCTTAAAGCATAGGAGAGACCCTAGGGAAAAAAGGATATGAAACATTAACAAAAAGACTATTTCAATTTTGTGAGGAAATGTTCCTATAAGGATACAACAGCTCCTTAAAGTAACAACTTCAAAGGAGAATTGTTGTAAGCAAGTTTCTTTTTACATTGTAACCAAATCTTATCTGCTAACGAGGTACCACACTTGGAGGAAACAGGAGGAAGAGAATACAATTAAGCAGAAAACTGTAGAAGCACTGGATTCATCCTTAGAAGATAAAAAAGGAACCTGACAAAATATTTTTCTTCCTATATGTTTGCTTCAGTGCTGGAAATAAAAACCTTACGGGCATCAGAAACTTTAAGAAGCAAATACTGTACGTTTAAGCCTCTAAGACTTCCTTCTTGAAGAGTGTCCAGCCTTCCTGGACCCCTTTGCCCTTCAGAACTGTCTCCTAAGGGACTCTCTTAACAAGTGTCCTGAAAATCCAGCACTCACTCCTCTGGCACCGGACAACAGAGATGACAGGGAAACGGGCTACTAGAAGAAAAGGTTTGTAGTAATTCTTATGATTGCAGAAGGGTCCTTAATTGGGCACCTCAGCAACAGGTATATTAAAGAACAGTCACAGAAACTGAAAAGGGCCTCAGTTTCACTTTACCCCCTTCAGAGTATATTACTTAATACGTATAGGTCTTTAAAAAACTGTAATATCAATGTTATCATTCTCCACTTCTGCTCAAACTCCCAAGAATGCAAGACTGCATGCTTGCAAATGTGCATCAACAGGTAGACAAAGAACGCTTTAATGCAGCTGGATTCCCATCAAAAAAGAAATACTAAAGTAACATTAGGTAGAATAGCTATGGGACATAACTAAAGTTTTCAAAATTTCCACCACTGAATTCACATTCATATTGCAAAAATCATCAGTTCAATAATAAGTATCAGCAAAAGTCTTTAGGACTGCTCATATATGAGGGCCAAATCCAGGCCAACTGCTGGGCCAAGAAAAGAAGCTTTTGTTGGAGAAGGAAAAGAAAACACCGTCAAAAAGACAAGAATAAACCTGATATCTTAACACTGAAGTACTGGCGTTTTCCGGAAAGGTACTTTGACTTCTTTATCACTTAAGCCTTTGTGTTTTCAACTCATTCACTTTAGCCAACCACCACAAGATCTCTCTCCTTGTGGAGCACTTTGTATGGCTGCAAGACTGTCAAGGTATTTGATTAGTATGAAATCATGCTTTATGAAGTCTCTCCAACAATACTGACTGGCTCATGCTCAAAGTCCTGCATGAACCATTCTAAGTATAATGAAAACAGCAGAACCATGGCTTGGGAAGGAAAGAAAAAGGGGTCAGAAGCAAGCAATAGGTCTTGCTGACTTTAGAAAAACAAGTTACCCCTTTGAATATCAATCGCTTTATGTAGTCGACGTTTAAAATTCTTCCTTCAGAATCCATATTCTTAGCCCATTCTTCAGCCGACACAGGCTCTCTTCTACTAACTTCAGGCTGTTTTCCTAGATCGATCTGAAACACATGCAAATACGCTCTATGAATCCCACTGAAGTGCTTCAGTAGTTTTAAACAACTGCACAAATAGTACTAAGCTTGCCACTTGCTTATACACAGTGCAACTACATTGTCACATGTCACATAGCTCAGTTAGCAACTCCAGCGATCTATGACAGTGTCCACACTACCAAGTAGTGTGGACCAACACAAGTAGATCTTTAGAGCAAGACAGTCTGTGCTGAGGACCTGTGTATACATTTTAATATTTCAGATACTGGAGGAGGATGTATGTTTGTTTTAAATAACCTTCTACCCCCACAAACATCTCTGAACTACCTTCCCATGGACTAAAAGCCTCTATGCAACTGGAAATGTATTAGGTATGCGCAACACAAACAAGAACAATAAGGAGATTCACTTCAAAAGCACATTCCTGATGTACACTAGCACATCTTAAAAGAGAACTGAAAAACTACTTGGGTTCAGAGATGTTATGCCCACACAGATTGCACAGTGTGACTGAAAGATCAATTTAAGTCCACTGCCCCTTAAAAAGAAAACAAAAAACCAAAACCAAGACTATACGTGCTTTCAGAACTCCTAACACCCAACAAAGTTTCACAGTTTGTTGTTAATCTGTTGCAGTTCCCAAATTGCATATTTAAGCACAGCAGAACGGCAACCACTAAGTCGATTTGTGTTTCAACTCTTTAGAAGTCTAAGGCATTTGCCAGATTAAGACATATAAGTCAGTATTATTTTAAATATGTAGCATTCATTATACTTTTTCTCATTGATATATTAACTGATTAAGTGCTAGGCAGCAAGTTCTTAGAATTACATAGTTCATACAGCTACTGCTAAGTTATTAACTAATATTAACTTAGTTATTAATTATTTTGAACTCAAGAAAAAAACAACATTCAAAATAGTTTAACACTCTAAAAACATGTTAGCTGCTTAAACAGTAATCACAAGCATTTAAAAATAAACCTTTTCCACCGATCTGTAAAAGACACCAACAGGAGCCCACACAAAGTGATTCATGATCCAATTACAAGCTCCTTCTAACTTTAGTTCAAATCATACATAAATCTGTACATTTATATACACCCTAGACATTAATCATGCCATTAAGTACTTCGTTTTAATCTTCTTAGTCCTCTTAAAACAAACAAACGTTAAAGTGATTAGCCGAGAAAGTTGATTGTTAACCTGTATACCCCAATTTTACTCAACATAGCTCTATCTGACCGCAAGAGGAAACACTAAACATGAAGTGAGTCACTTTTCAAGGTACTAACTCTAAGATAACATTAATCCTCATTTCAGTAATGACAAACTTTCTTTCAAAGCAAAACTCATATTTGCAGGCATAAAAATGACATATTCTAGAAGTAGCTGATAATGACCTTACTATTGTGAATAAACGGTAGGGCAGCATACGCCACAATCGCCAAGCATAAACAGTGTAACTCTCACCAAGCTTCAAGTCCTACCACGCCTTTAAAGGCGTGCATAAAAAGAATCAATGGATCCATATCATATTCATTTACACACTCACTCGTGTAATGACTTCAAATCCTGGTTCTTCCTGCTGATTTATCTTGAGTCCTGGAATAGCATCATTGAGAAAGTCTGCCATTTCTGACGGTGGTCGCCTCTGAGTTGAAGGGTCACTTAAACGGAAACTGTCAAAAATATAGTTTGTGACTTTGGAAAATCTTCCCATTGTTACTGTGTATGGATCTTTCTTCAATTTCTGTGTTATAATAAGGAAAATAAATAAAATACAAAAAGCCTCAGATTATTTGAAATTTTTGTACTCAAAGAAAGCAAAACAACAGGAAGAGAAGTAGGTCCCAAAGTTACTGAAGTTTCATGTATCGGTAGTTTCATATAGTACATTCATTACACAATTAAAAAAGGTATCCTAAGATAATACTAGTGATTGATTTGAAAGACTGGATAGCAGTGTGCTCAGTAAGCCTGATCTACATATAAAAGTGGATCAGATCTACTGTTTACTTTCCAGTGATTAATGCCACAAAAGGTCTTTAGGCCTAGCTTCCCTACCTTCATAGACAAAACACATCTTGAATCATCATGTACTCTGCTAGGAACCTCACACAAAACTTGATTTGACAATTAAGTCCAGAAACTAATGCAATTCAGTCATGAAGATTTTGTTTAAACAAATCAATGGGTCAAAACTCTGGCCTCACTGAAGTCACTGGAAATTTTGCTGCTGACTTTCATGAGTCCACAAAACCCAACAAATGATAAGCAGTTTTAACATAAAAAAAAGCTTTTAAGCAACGTTGTGCTCTTTGCTGCTGTATTTCCAGCATCCCTTCAAAACTGTCAGAAAATATCAAGGAAGAGAACATTTAGTCAAAGAAAATTTAGAAAATTCTAATTAATACATTTTGATAACTCGTAAAATTTTTGCCTTCTTCCCTTTTCTAAAACTATCTGTACCCAAATGTACAGAATTACAGATGATGCTAACTTGAATAGGTTTGAAATAGTACCACAGGGAAGTTAAGAAATTATTAGAACACAGGAAATAACTTACACGTAAGTGTACTTTCTATAGAAAGCATTTGTTTTAGGATACAATAAATGCTTCTACAATGGCAGTCATTCAGGGAATATTTGTGACATGGTAGGGTGGGGTTTTTTAATAAAAGTCTACAAAATAAAAAATTCAAAGATGATACATACTTGTAATAAGCCATATGATGGTTCATCAAACAGATTTTCAAAAGACTGCGACAGAGACTTGTTCTGAGAATTCACAAGAAGAATCCGTTTATCCTGTGGAGATCTGCAAAAAAAAAAAATTACAAAGGGTTTCTATAAGTACCATCAGTTCTTCCTGTAAATGTTTTTAGAACATTTATTGTTTTTTCAAGTCACATTTCAGGTTTTGTGCACAAAAAACCGGTTTGATGCAAGATCCCTCTTAGTTCTTGGCACAAGTTCACAAGCTAACACACTACAAAACAGGACTTCCATTCTTCACAAGATTAGTCATTATCATTAATTCTGAATTGTACTCTTTCATTCTTTGAAAAATCATTATGCTTTTGAGAAATTACTCTCGAAGATAACCTTTGTCACCCACTTGTAAACAAAGTTTTCTTCAACTATAGTTTTCTATATTTGACAATGGACAAAGAAAAGAGATGACAGAGGAAAGGAAATTTAGTGAGATATAGTCAGCCTCAACAAATATATGCTGAAACTCCTGTAACATGATAGAGGATGTGAAAAGAATCCATGTCACCATATACAGTTAAGGAGTTCTTTCCATCAATTAGTGAATCTTACATTAAGGCACCCTGTAAAACATTACATTAAGGAATACAAACTGCTTTTCAATGTGTGAAAGCACATCAACAAATTTCTAACCAACAGTACTACAACAGCTACCGTCAGAATAATTCTACGATTCATACTAGCAGAAGCTTAAAAACCACCACAGTCATTGTATTGTGAAACAGAACCATCTCAGTACAGCCCTGCAAATGTGCTTCTGTGTAGACTCCAAAAGCTAAATGAACACAAACCAAATTTGGCCTAACTTACTGTATTTGTACATTCTTGTTCTTCAATATAACATTTGCTTCTCTGACAGGCGTGCACAGGCAGATGAAAACAGTAACAACAAAGACAGTGGAACCATGCTGCTCCTAGCATTTAGTCTGTTCTTTTGCTCTAACCCCACACACACACACACAACCACCTTCTCCCCTCCTCTGGCACGGATACCCCATCAATTCATTAACCAGCTCCTGAAACACCAATTTACAACTCAACGTGCGACAGAAGAGAGAACAGCTCAGAAGCCAGACTGACATTCAAGCCTCAGAGTTGGTTGCCAGGCAGACGAAAGCCAAGCACTTTGCCATCTGACTCTAATCCATCACACAGACTTACATTTATAAAATACCTCTCTATTGCTCTCTCCCAAAGTTCAAAACCACTATTTCTACTCTTTGAAAGAAAAACTACTTTTATTTTTATTAGTATTTGCATCATCTACCATGTTATTAAAGTCAAAGATAAGAACTTTAATAAGCCTTATCTCTCTCCCATTCCAACAGGACAGGACACTGTTAACACTGACGGATATGAAATGCAACAAGAGATCTCAGAGATTTTTGAGACAGCCAGACACCACAGTCATAGTTCTGAAGTAGCAACAGTTAATGAAGCTCAAATGGCTTTTACTAAAAAGCAGCACAGGGGCAAAGGCTGAGTCATGTATTACGTTTTCCTTAACTAAAAGAAAAAAAAACTCTGTACCATATCTCCATTTTAATTAAACATTCTCTCTGAACAGCCATTTGGGTATCAACAGCTACATGGGTAATGTTCAAAACAAATTTGTGAGCTAGACACTTTATTAAACTCTTACTTATAATACTGAGAGTTAGAAAGCGTCATCCACACATGCAGTGTTTTCTCAATATTAGACTGGTGCCACCAAACTTGGAAGCACATAATCTTTAAAGCAACAAATTACAAATATTTTGTTCAAGTTTACTCACTTCACACACACTGATCTCAGCAATGATGTGGTATTTTATACGAAATCATGTTAGAGAATGGCAAAAACCTTTGAGGTAATAGGAACAGAGGAAGAAAATACCTAGGACAGAAAGACATTTTAGAGAAAAGCTAAACTTTCTGCCTTAACGTCAATATCCATATCTTATAAACTAGAAGTTGGGAAAACAAGTAATTATGCTGCCAAGCATTTGCTTATGACATCCAGAAAGCTGAATAAACATACTTTCCCAAAAGAGGTTCCGAGTTTAGATATATCATGTACTAAAGCATAAATAATCATTCGGAAACAAGAGAAACATACAGAGACTGAAACCTGCCATTTCCACAACTTACGTGGCATATTTGCTCTTTTTGCTTTCCTTAAAAAAAAAAAATTAAAAAAAAATCATAATTTATGACTAGACCACAGAAAATAGTTTGGTGCTAGAAGCAGAAATTAACTGAAAGAGAGCAATCTAAGTAAGAAAACTAAAACTGGAAGTTCCTGTTCAGCTCAATGCTTAACTTCATTCAAATTTAACTTCCATAGCTGTCTCAGTTTTTTGCTTTAAAGTTCCCAAAGTATCTGCTGTTGCATACATCAACACTTAGAACTGTTTGAGGTGGCAATACTAAACAGCTCAGCATGTCCTGAATGCTTGAACATCACCTGAAGTTTCCCCTGTCTCACCTTAGCAGAGAACTTCATCTGTTAAGCATTCCTGGACCCCCCAGTGCACAGCTGCTGGGCTAGACTGCACAAACCCTACACCACTGCCATTTTAAAATCAGACACATAAGGACATGACTGCCTTTCTTCATACAGTTTCTTCCCTACCTGACAGCTACTGTTTTGCACTGTCCCAAGAGGAATGTCCATATCACCTGGCAAGAGACTACAAAGGACAAGAACTAAGAATCCACTGCGTCAAATAGAGGAGGAACGGTCAGCACCCACTCACTCACCACAGACTATCTGAAAGAGACAGGGCTTGAAACAGGACTCAAAATCACCACCATTTCATTTTCATTCAGTGACTCACCAATAAGCATTTAATTTTACATAATATAATTTTTTGCAGCGCATGACTCAATAAAACTGGAAATAATCCCTGTTAGTAACACAAACTGCCTAACAATATGTGCAGTAACAAACCGACAAGCAAATGCTGGACAGAACCTAGATGTCTGACTTATAGGAGCTTAGGTGTCCAACTTCATAAAAAGGTTGAAGGTATTCCGGTATGTTAGTTTATATTTCTGGTTTTGGGGTGTTTGGTCTGTCCTCCCCCACAAACCTTCAACCATGAAGTCAAAAGATACAAAAAACTTCCTGAATATGAAAGGACAAAACAACTTGTTACATGGCAGAGCAGTACCTTGTTGTAAATACTTTATGCCTTTGAGCAAAAAATATTAAACATAAAATAAGCTTAGTCCAGGTGTCTCAACATGAAATACATAGAACTCCACCAAAATTAATGCAAGTATAACTACAGATCTGTAGTTGCAGTACCGTGTTTTCATTATCAACTTTTCTGTTGCTTTTCATATGTGTGTATATATCTGTATATACACACACATATCCATTCAAATAAGCAGCATGAACTCTTTAGTTCTAAATTGCTTTTGTTAAAGCCTCAAATTGACTAACTGAAAAAAGGCATAAGAGAAAATCTTCATCTAAAATTTTAAAGTTTCTATTTGACAGTTAATCACAAGAACAAAGTTTTGATTAAGTCAATGCAAACCAGTTTGCTACACTGTCAAAAGCACTCACTAGGTCTACATAAAACTTGGTCCTATTCATTAAATACATGTTATGGGAATTACAAAATTGAAATACATTGTCGCAGTACACAGACAACAGATTACACAGATAGCATATAAAGCTTTCAGTGACTCACAGGTGTTTTTCCAGTGTTTGCTACATAGGTTGCCTCAAATACCTGCCCTAGTCTACCAGCAACTGGTCTGAAGATACCAACAAATAGGTAAACACAGAGCAGTATGCTCAAAAAGGAACAACTTCCTTGGGGGAAGAAGGGCAAGGAGGCAGGGGGATGGCAGGATGACAATATTCACTTGTGCCTGTAGAAGTAGTGAAATTAGGAAACTAAATGAAAGGAGGTTTAAGGAAGAACTCAAAGGCAACCTAGAAGAAAAAACTCAGGATTTAAGATGAAGTTGTCATCCAGGACTTCCTAATCTACAGTTGTACAGACAATATTCTCACTTACACCTTTATCTTGTCCCTGTAATAGCATCTCCTTTGGACTTCTTGGATTTTCCCCTTAAAAAGCTCGCATACAATACTACAGCCAGTACCATTTCACCAACTGGTTACACTGACCATGCTACCTTCTCCAAGCACTTGAAAACTTCTGATTATCACCAGCTCCAACACCACATCTTGACACTGTCAAAGCCTTTCACAAATCAGTACAATGAATATACAACCCTCATGTCCTATTGGCTTGTTCTCCATTCTAACAGTACTATTCAGCAACAGCCTTCCCAACTTGTCAAAGGCAACTCTGACCTCATTGATGCTACCAACATGAGAAGAGCCCTCTAAAGATTCCCACAGCCATTTCACTATCCACTTCCAAATCTGTCATCAGAATATGAAGGTGCAAGTGATGACAACAAAACACTTTTGAAAACAGAATACCTGTTACACTGATGTTACACTTGTTACAGGTGTACCTGTTACACTTCATTGTTTCTTCATGCTCTACTTACTTTTATTTACCCTGTTGCCTTCTTAAATTATACTTATGCCTACACGATCAGAGCAGAACATTTTATTTTATTCTGCATTTATGCTATGCCGATCAAAAAGGCTTTTAGCCAAGTGAAAAACTTGGAGGTAACAAAATATAAATACACAACAAACCCCAAGTATTTAACACCATGATAGGGTCTATCTATGTTTGCATTCAGAAAGTTGATCTGAAAAGTAAAGATCAAGCGTGAAACACCCCCCACAGCAAGAAATTACAGGAGAACAGAATTCTGGGGCAAAACTTTTCTATGCAAATGGATTTACTTGACAGTACTATAAGTTACTTCACACACTGATGTCAATACTCAAATACTTCACATAAAGCAGAAGATCTCAAGTTTTAACACAAATTATCCCATTTAATAGAAATGGCTCATGAAGAAGGATTTAACTTTACACTGAGTGTTCATAAGAAACTTCTGTACCCACTAGAGGAAGCTACTGAGGTATTACAAAGCTAGTAACACTTCAACAGCTTCTAAACTAGTTCATAAATTGATCCAACAATTTTAAAACTTCAGCCTACATTCCAAATGCATATGTCAAATTATCATTTCGGTCACCTTGAAAATTGATTCTACTAATAAAAGAGGGAAGAGAAAACACATCAGGAAGCCTTAATCTGAAATTCATTAGAAAATTTAAAAAGTAAACCAATAATCCATATTTAAATCAGAACTAAGACTTGTCTGATACTTACTCATTCAGCACAACATGCTTTTCAAGGCATTTAATCAATAGTTTGCTATCTCCATGATGAAAGTGAAGAGCTGGAAGCTTCACATCATCCTTCAGACAAAACACCAAATAAGACCATCCCATGCCTTCTTTGTTTTGTTTGATCGATTTCAGATCTGTCAAACTGAACAGGAACGACCACTTGCTTTCTCCATTTGCATGAGTTGTAGCATCTTAAAAACAAAATTACCACATGATTTTAGTTTGACTTCCAGTGTTAGCAATTACAAATGCATTGTACCTGTCACCGTTCCTAAAAAACAAACCCAAACCCCAGCATTGGTTCTGAGAATAAAATGTGTACCTAACTACTGTAACTGCTATTTCTGGACTTCTTTGTGCCTCGTCTTCTACAGACTTCTAAAATAACGAGCGAGTCCCTCAGACTGCTCCCCTAAAGCTGTGCCTACAGTTTATAAAAGTGACCCAGCAGTTAAATGGACAACTGCTTTATCAAATTCCAGCAGCAAGCTGAATCCCACCATCATTTCCACCAGGAAGTACTACTTAAACTAAACATGATATACATCACAATACTGTATGCTGTATATCACACACAGTATTAGCCACGTGTTGTAAGACTGCTACCAAAGCGAGGGAGAAGGAATTGAAAATCTCCCCACCCACCCCTCTCTCCCATACTGTGCAAGCATGTATACACTCTGTGCAAGACTGTATACATTTAAAGAGAAGGGATTAAATTTTATTTTACCAGAGGACACAAAATCTCCAGCATGCCTGGAAGGAATCTGTCAAACCCCCTAGCCTTCCCCCCACCAAATTACAGCAACTGGAAATAAGCAAGAAGGAGCAAAAGCATAATCCAAGTCAGTAGTGCTCATTGACACCCACTTGGATGAAGATGTACTGTGACACCTGAAGATGAAAAATCAATACACACCAGTGACGTAATAGACCATCCTATGCCTGACAGAGATGCTGGTTTTCGCTTTATATTGTGCGAGCACTAAAAGCTCCTCTCAAACACAGTATTCTAGGAGGAAGGACTGTGCTTTACCCAAAAAACATTCATAATCTTAAGCCCAAACCCTGCACTCATACATGACATAGATGACATTTAAAACCATCACAGATATTGTGAAACAAGCACAATGGTTCCCAGTTATAGGCTGAGAAATAATACAGGGAAAACAAATATTATAAAGAAAAATACTACTGGAGAATCAGAGGAAAAAAAAGATTACTTGAGAATCACTGTCCTTTCTCCCCTACTTTTTTTTTTTTTAACAACATATCTACTGAGACACAGTAACAAAAATGATGTAGCTATAAAATTATTTTGCTAAAGTAAAAAAAGATGCTATAAAAAAGATCCATGTACCACATAACTGTATATTACATCTCCCCCTGCTGTTGCAGTATGGAAAGGCATTTGAGTAGTAAAACACTTTTTTTTTCATTTTCCTTTCTAACATGACATCTAATTCCAATTTCATTTGTTTGAAAGAATGCAAGAGCCCAAAGCAGATAAAACCGCTACATCATCTAATGATTGTCACAGCAAGAAGTTAAATCTAACATTTATTTTCAACACAATTCTCTAGCAATGTAAAGAAAAAGTTAGATTGGAGGCAGATAGCAGCTATTCCATTGTGCATTTTTTTCCACATTCAGAGATTCACCTCTTATCACGAAGGACCCCCAGCTTTTCAATTCCTAATAAAAATCTATTTTACTGTATGTAAAAGGTAATTCTTCAGTTAGAAATTATCATAAAGAAAAAACAATACAAACAAAAAATCCCCCCATACTTATTTTTTAAGTACCTCCATTTGAATGAGGTTTCTTTTTAAAAGAGACTGTGGTGACCATGTCCCATTCTGCTTCATAACTGCTTGGACGGTCTGCTCCTCGGAAACATTTTTCTTTAGGAGCTTGAGTCCACTCCACAACAGAACTGGAATCCTGAGAAAAAAAGAGCGACTTTCAAAAAACAAGGCATGAAAGTTGAGCTAGTTTCACAGATTCAACAAGAGTAAGCACCTTCATTTTCACAGATTAAAAGAATCTGTAGTATTAAAATCCTAAGAAACATAACACAGTTCAACCCAGGAAATTTTGACTTAAGACTAATAAAAGAGGTTTTACTTAATAAATTCAACACAGTACTAAAACACCCTAGCCTCTCTTGCAGACTCTACCAGGATAACAAACTTTTTACTTAAATGTAAAACTTAAATATTTCTTCTTTAGTCACATCCTTTTAATACTGCTTAAATACCACATACCACTGGACCTTGGAACCTCCATTGATTTCTATTTTTATTTTGCATTAGAACAGTACCTCTCTTTTTTGAGTCTAATTATGAAAAGTGAATCACCAGACTACAACATCATAGATGCAGGGGGACCAGTGATCGTGATACACTCATTTGCTGTTTACTATTCATACAGATAGTCCCCTTCTATTTTATGTATGAACCAAGGGGAAACCTTACAGCAGCTTTCCAGTATCTGAAGTGGGCCTACAAGAAAGCTGGAGAGGGACTTTTTACAAGGGCATATAGTGATAGGACAAGGGGTAATGGCTTCAAGCTGGAAGAGGGTAGATTTAGATTAGATCTCAGGAAGAAATTTTTCACTCTGAGGGTGGTGAGGCAGTGGAACAGGTTGCCCAGAGAAGCTGTGGAGGCCCCATCCCTGGAAGTATTCAAGGTCAGGTTGGATGAGGCTTTGAGCAATCTGGTCTAGTGGAAGGTGTCCCTGTCCATGGCAGGGGCACTGGAACTAGATGATCTTTAAGGTCCCTTCCAACCTAAACCATTCGGTGATTCAAATGAAAATTTAAATACAGTCACCTACACATGTACCCCAATAACCTGAACTGGCCTGCAGTCCACAAATATGATTCCTACGTGTAGCTATTAATACCAATGATAATCACATAAATAGATTTTGCTTCCAGTTATGAGATCATCTACACATAAGTTAACACAAAATAAAATCTCTGGAGAAACAGAACGAAGAACACGTAACTAACAAACATACCTTTCCAGCACAGAGGATATTAGAAGTATCCAAAGTATCATCCAGTGGTCTCCAGTCTACTATTACTTCATTTTCCTACAATACAAACAATCAGAAAAATTCAATACTACACAACAAAGTATATATACCTATTTATTCATGGTATGATTATGGTGCAACTTACACGTATATATAAAAATTACGCAGATGATGTCAAACATTAGGTGATGTTTGTTCATTTATGAAATTCTGTACTTTAAAAGATATTTAAGATATGGCAAACACATTACATGCTTTGTCAACAAATATACAAAGTTTCCATAACTGTATTGTGCAAATACCTTTTCTATGACACGTAGTACTCCTGGTATTAAGCTGTCCTGGTCATCATTTTTGCCGCAGGATGAATGGATGAAAACTCCTTCTTGCTCATATGCAACCTATAACAAAGTGAGTAATGAAATAAAACCCAAGATTTTAAAATTCTTTCTCTCTCCTGTGGTACTCATCATTTTGATTCAACTACATAAGTTGAAGTGAGCACTTCTACCTTGTTAGGTGTTTTGTTACCTTTCCTTCCTCCCCACCCCTAAGATCTGAGTCTTTCACTGACTTAAATCAAGAAACTACAGAAAATGGAACTGGTTAAATTTACTCTCTAAGTAATAAACCGACTATTATTACTTCACCAGTAAATAAAAAAATGCATTCAATACCTCACATTTTTTAAATCAGCAGGCAGAGGTTCACATGGAAATACTACACAGCTTTTAAGATATTAAAAAGCTTTCTTATATAGTCTGCCTTTCCCCCACTAGCCATTTAAGCATGTTGAAATTATAACCTTCATTTAAATTAAAAATGGACAGTCTAGTATACAAAAGTTGAACTCCACTGAAATTGGAGCTTTAGATTAAATAATGGCCCAATCCTACATTCAGGGTGAATGGCAAAGGTTCCATTTCAAAGGTAGAATATGTGACAGTCGGATAAGAGAAGCCTGTAGGAGTAGGCACTGCCAATGTTAACTTTTGCATTTAAGCATTTACAAAACTGTTCACAGTATTCTAATCATGCTCTTAAAAAAAAAAAGAAAATTGGAGAATTCTTGTCTGTCAAAATTCAGCAGGCTCTCCAAAGCTACATTCTATACATAGTCTTACAATCTCTATAAATAATGTAAATAGGTTGTTTTAAACAACTCTCTAAAAGAAGAGTGAAAAGTCTCTAATATATCAAACTTTGATTTTGTGGAAATGAAATACATCAAGTAGTAACAGTGATTTTTTTAATAACCATGTTGATTTTCAAACCAAGCTGTGAACATTGCCTTAAGAAATACACATTTTTAAAGGCAAAAACCTAATAATTCTTAATTAATCAGACACAGATACTATTTTTCTTTGGTACTGAAATATCAGCATCTCTTTCTCAACCTACTCATTTGTCAGATTTTCAAAATCATCCCATCTGCAGTCGGGTCAGTAAACTAAAAGTTTTGGTGTGTAAGCTTAACTAGCCAGACAAGAATACAGAACTTAAAAACAGCAATAAAATCCAGTGAAGTCATCCTTTCTGTTGTAGATTTACTTCTTAAATTTCTCTTCACTTTACACAAGCAAGAAATTTCTAAAGGTTCCTGTCTGATCACAGGAATATCATTTGGAAAAGACTCTAGACGTCACTTAGTATAATCTCCCTCTTGAAGGATTACTAACATTAAGTTGCCTTTCAAATATCAGAAGCCTTCTTTCCTCTTCTCTATTACAGCTTTTTCTCTTTTATATCAAAAAAGATCTTCCCTCTGTTTCTACCAAATACCTGTTTTTAAATTCAGTCCCTGTTTAAACAAGGCAACTTTGGAATTTATTTAGGTTTTACCTATTGGCAGAAGTGGATTTCTGCCAATAATGCTAGTAAGTATCACAAAGTTTACCTTCTCAGTCTAGGAGGCATGCAAATAATTGTTTTTATTATTTTCCATCTATTAATCTCTCAGAAAGACTAACATTTCCTTTCACAGGAAAAGAAAATGTATTCCCAATGCCACAGTTGTCATGCAACTGAAAAATTCTACATTGCTCTGCGTAACAGATCCAGTTCCCAGCCCCATGCTCCACCAAAACAGGCAATGAAACCGAAGAAGCATGAACATGCTCAGAAGTTTGGAGGGTATAGGAAAGCAACCCAATCTTCTTTAAATCTTGGTAACTTTTTGGCTTCAGTGACAAAGGTGTGTGATCTAGAAAGGCCTCATTATCCACTCTGTGAAAGAATTCAAGAGTTTTAAGAACATCACCTGTTCAGTTGGTTGATTATGCTTCTTGTATTACAAGACAGAAAAACAAGCTACTGGCTCACCTTGTTTTTGTACTATTCATTATTTTACATATTTCACCACGGTCTCTTTTGCAAAGGTGAGAAGTAGGTGGAGTCAAGGTCAATTTTTGATTTTCTTTTCATATGATTAATCATCACTCTTCCTCTAAGTCTACACAATATTAATAAGCCCATCATGAAAAAAAGACAAGTTCATGTTAGTAAGTGCACACCACAGGTGACTAGGTAAGTCGACATGTCCCTAGGATTTTAATCAAAACCCAAAGGTACTCCTCACTCCAGTATTACAGCCCTTCCACCCAGTAAGAAAACAGTGCTCTGCACAGTCAACCAACTGGTCGTGGAAACAGAACCCCAGGGAAGTATGTTGCTTAGACACTTGAGGTCAAAAAAGCTGTCTAGCCATGAAAGGCCTAACTACACATTTAAACAACAGTGGTTTTGTTTTCTTCCATATCTATTTGCAAACATTTGTTGAACTGTCCACAGAGACGCATGTTCCTCAAGTTTAAAAGTTATTACATACATGACAGCCAGACCCTGCTAGTCCCACAACAAAAACACATACGAAAAAAAAGAACAGAAGTGTTTATCAAAAGCACACACCAACAAAACTAAAGCAAATGAAGCTAAACAACTCTGAAAACTACTTGATTTCGAACAAATTTTCATTCTGTCTCGTAGCTCTACATACAACAGAATTATTCAAAGGTTTTCAGACATCTTACTAGCTCAAAGCTAGTTCTGCGCAAAACAGTTTCCAGATTTATCCACCTATGGTATCCTTAAGTTTCTCAAATGCTTCAAATCATAAGCATGACTACTTGAGGGAACTTATCACCGTAAGAGCACTCAGTTGACACTTTCTACAAAGAAATGATGGAGAAAGTAGGAAAAAAAAGAAGTTCGTATGATTTAAGTATTACTTTTTAATAATCTCAAAATTTCAAGTTTGAAATAACATGTACCTGACAAGCTCATGTTCATATGTCTTTCCTGCTTGTCAAGCAAGTCCATGCTGGCAGACTGCAAGCATGACTTACACCACATTTATTTTTCCAGTTCTACAAAATGAAAATTAGTCCCATTGCCTATTTGATTCAGAATCCTACCAAAAGCTAAAGATTGATGCAAGCGTTTACAAACACTGCTAAGCTACCCTGACATGTTTTTTTTCCCCACAGGCACTACAGAAGTCAAAGGCAAATTCACAATTCATTCTAATCAGTCACTAAAAGCGCTGTGCCACACAGAGACCACAGCTATTCCATCTCATATATTGATGGAGGGTCTGTGAAAAGAGGGAACCACAGCACAAAATTCAGGAAAGCTGCACAAAGGAATAGTTGTCTACCCACCGACTACAAAAAAAAAACAGAGGGAAGCAGCAGGATGTAGGCTCAGTTTACATGCCATGGCACACACTAATTAAGGCACTGGAAAACTGTTCAAGTATTTATATTCCATTTCCAGCAGAAAATAACTTTCTAAAGTCCCACTGCTGTCCCAGTAACATTTTCTGAAAAAATAAATGGTATCATTCTTAATACTGTAAGGACATGGACAATTCATATCTCCAGCTTATTATGCTGCTTATAATGAACAATCAACAGGCAATGTTTGTAGCTTTTTGTTGCCATGGTCATACGTGAGCAGAAGGCCTTCAGCATACCACATCAACAATTACAATATATGCCAGAACACAAGCAAAGTTTTGGGATTAAATGCTTGCCATTTGATGGCAATTTACGGCCCTGTGCTACCAGCTAGTGAGAGATGACAGCACAGCACCCAAATAAAACGCAGTGTAAGCAACAAAAAAGGAGAGCTAGGATCTGGGGCTACCACGGAACAAGGTGGTCCTGCTCTCCTCACCCATGTATTTCCCACCCTGCCTCTGCTGGGCACCTAAGTACTAGCTGATGTGACGTGCACTTACATTCATACTTTATACTCTTGCTCTTACCCATCACACACCAACAACATGCCAAACACAGGACATCTGAGAGAATGGAGAAACACTGCAACTGTCCCAGCTGGTTAGGTAAGTCCCATGTTTCAGACATTTCATACTCTCTCCCCGTGTTCCTATACAACTCACTCTCCTTCTCTGCCTGAGAGTACAGCTCAGGGCCAGCATCACTCTGCCAAGAGGCCATCCAGCTTCTTGCGACAGATGCAGCTTGCAGCACTTATACAGCGAATCAGCCACTGCTCTGGGGTCATTAAGTAACTATGGCACGGTGCAAATCCTGATTCTAACAACTTTTCAATAGCAGTTAATTCATTTTTGCTTCACATTAGAGAATCAGGCAAAGGACATCACTGGATTCAACAGTTGAAGCAGCAAGCAGGTGTGCTCATAAGAAAGTGACTGAGTAAGAAAGTCTGAATGCTCCATGGACTACAAATTAAGGAAAAATGGGTCTGTCTGCAAACATTAACAACAGATATAGCAGCTGCACAGCATCTTATTTTCAGGTTCTGACAGAGGGTAAACCTAACAGAAGATGCAACGCAGCAAGGAAACAACTACAGGCCAATAAAATAAATTCAATTTAGGCAACTGTTGTCCTGAGAGACCTTACATCTGCAAAAGAAAGCATGTTAGTTTAGAGCTGTGCTTTAAGTTAGAAGAAACATGACTCAATACAAAAATCTGCATTATGTTGCTTTAATTTCCATTTCCCTCTTTGGAATAGCTAAGGTTTCCCTAGAGCTTATTCACACATCCACTGCTAAACTGTGACTGGGCACTTCCAACTACTTACTACATCAATAGTCTGCTTTCAATGACCAGATAACAGCACATTTGAGTGCTCTGCAAAGCATTAAGCTAACATTACTTAACCAACATGATCTTCTACTCCACAGAAGATATCCTACAACTTCTGGCATTTGAATTCTAACAAAAGGGTAAAGCCATACCCTTATATGTCTTTCGTTTGCCAAGGCTATAGCTCAACCTTTTTTCTTAAAGACAGTAAAATTTCAGCCCCTGCTAGTCTCAAAAGACTAAAAGTCTTACAAACATCAAGTTTCTAAGCAGGGGAAAATAAATTGTTCATGTTGTGACACATATGAGGAAAGCTCACAACATTGGGAACGATGTAGCATAAGAAAGGTTTCCTGCTTCACAACAGTAAGTTTTTCAAGTTCTGCCTTAGGTGCACTGAAGATTTCTTGAACCATAAAGTGCTTCTGCTACTTATGCAAGAATAGTGGGATATCAGTGAAAATACAAGTCTACTGAGGGTACTGAGATTAAGAGCTTGAGGTGGTAACACACTATTTCTGCTGTGAACACTTCTGCAAGAAAAAACTAATGAACAGAAAACAAAGAATATATGGAAATTTCAGAATTATCAGTGAAGTGCTTTACATTCAAGCATAATGAAACCTTAACTAAACTCAAAAGAAGCAAAAACAAGGTAAAGGTTTCTGTTCACAAAGAAAACCTATGAAGTACAATATATTTAAAAAGGATTATGATTCTGTATATAGTAAATGATAAAGGCTGAAAAAGTTATAATGAAGATTTTAAATCAAGTGCTTAATAAAATGGCACAACAATGCATAGTATAGGAGTGTCTGTGCCCCCAAATTTAAGCAGTAGAAGGTGCAGCAAGGCATTGCCTACAGCACAGAATATATATATATCTAAAATAATCCATTAGATCTGTGCCAACAAACTACCTGAAGGATGCAAAGCTAATTTTAACAGACTGTATTTTAAATCTCTTTGCTGGTCCTGGCTATTAAAAAAGAAACCCTTAACAGCAAACCCACACCTCACCCCTCAACACTACAGCATTTACAACATTGTTTAGTAGTAGCTACAGTGCTACTCGAAACACTGCTGGTTGCTGAACCGTCCAAACATCTGAGCTTAGATGTTTGGCCAGTTAAAGCTCTGAAGCTTTAACTTCAGGAGCAAGGGCACCAACAAGTGAAAAATAACTTCTCTGACAGTCCATGTGCCAATTAGTAACTTGAGAAGATCTAACAACCCATGTGCTGAAGGTACTCTGAACTCCAAGAGCATAAACCAAAAATCATTACTGTCTTTAGACTTGCTGTAATAACAGCCGATACACCAAGAGACTAAAATTGAAGTCTGCAGCTCTCCCCATACATAACTTTTTAACTCATTTTCTAACACGGTTTTCTGTTATAAGGGTGAGTCCAGAGTTGGTTCTCCGAAATAAGGAAAACAATCTGCTATTTGCTAGGCAACAAAAAGAGAGAAAATATACCTGCTTTCATGTGTAAAGTTAAAAGTACTGAAAATGAAAGACCTTACGACAAAGTCACTTGCAGAAAAAAATGGCAACTCTGTGAAAGGGCAAAAAACTGAAGCTCACACTGTTCTAGTGCAGATGGTCATTAATAAAGAATGAGTCATGACTCCAGAACGCAACAGCATTAACTTAAGTTTTCCGGAACCAAGTTAACTATATAGAGAAAAACCCTGAAAAGACCCTTCCAAGATATGAAACAGTAAGAAAAAACAAATAGGACAAAAATCCAAGTAAAATAGTACATACAGTTACATGAGGTAGCCAAATTTATAATTCATATCCCACTAATGTATGGAGCAGAAACCAGAGACAATATGAAATAGCTGAGCTGTGAATCCACTGATATTAATGATGTCTGGGAAATAAAAAAGCAATACAGAAGTGGAAGGCAAACAGGGTAAAAATATAATAGAAACCACAACCTTATATGGTTTGTTGAAACAAGATTTCATGAAAGCTGAGACAACACAGGCTATCACAGCTGCTTAATATATTGCCATGTGCATTCCATGGGAATTACTTTGCAGAATATTTTGCAGAAAAGAACATAGACATTAAAATACGTTACTTTCACGTGGTAAGATTTGACAAGTGAGACTAAAGCACCCCACAAACTAATGCCTACTACTCTCCGAGAAGTCTACCAGCTGAAACACCTCATTATAACATTGCACAGACAGAAAGAAAAGTGCCATTAATTTAGGATACCCACAGCTTGGAAACACACCAAAGTGCAAAATGCCTTAAGTGAGAATGTTGGGTCTCTACCAACTTACACTGTGTTTATTCCACCTGGAGTGGAATTTCACTAGTTTGTGAGCCCTTCTAAAATCCTGCTGCCATCTAAAGCAACAACTGGTGATCCAATGTGCTCCCTAGACCAACAGAAAACCAACCCAGCCAAAAATAAGCACGGACAGTTTTTTGTAGTATTTCAGCTTGGTAAATCAAATCACTGAGAGATCAAATGACTACAGTATCCAAGCAAGCAGAAGTGCAACACACAGGTGGAGAGATCTAGAGAAGGACGGAACTGCCCCTACTGAGAGCGGTGAAACTTCAAAGCAGCCCAGCCACTTCATGAAGTTTGAGAAAACATAACTACCGGTTTTCTCTGTATTGAAAGAGACAGAGCAAAGAATGTTACTGAATAGAAGTTGCGTTAACAAGTTGCATTAGTATTGTGAACGTGGAATAACTGAAATGTGAGTTTTGCAATGTTTTAGAGATTCAGTCTCAAGCTAACAGACTTTTTTTTTTAAAAAAAAGGAACAACAAATGCATAGCAAATTTACAAACAAATAATCCACAACAGTTTCAGCATCTCATTTAAACTATGATAATACAGCTGCTTTCAGGAAAAACTTCCTGAAGAAGATCCTGATATAAACCTATATGGAAAAAAACTCAGTGCTGCAAAATGAAAATATTTACCATCATCCAATAAATTCCTACACTGAGCTTAAAATGGACAAAACCAGAAGAGTAACTTTCCTCTGTGTACGTGGAAACTGGACATGTGTAGCTGGAAACAGCTGGGACAACAGTATGGCTATCTTTACATTTACAGCACCTAAAAGCAATAAAGAACTTTAAGTTGTACCAACTCCAGCTGAACAAACTGCCTGTTCCACCAGTCCTGGCTGAAATGGTTATGGTAAACTGACACAAGTGCAATCTCTACTGAATCTTCCTGCTAGCTAAATGCACTCGTCAGCTGAAATAGTCATTTGCTGCCATATGCTGGAAAAGCGAAACTGAAGACTATCACACTCTAACCCTGGCTACATACAGCCTGACTCTACACTAAGATTTTAAACCCTAGATAAAGGATCCACGTGTTCAGGAGCCCGGCATTACTCAGTAGCACTTTTAGAAAACGGAGTCATGGCATAAAAATATTTCTACGATACAGCCACACGGACACACCTCGGGTCTGTTGGCGGGGGAGGAGGGAGGCAGAGACGGTTGCAAATACCTTCCCTCCTATGACCTCAAACCAGGACAGACATTTGAATCCTTGTCAAGCTCTACTGTTTCATTCAGGAACACTCGGCAAGGCTCGGCAGCACGTAAAAAAAACCTTTACGTTACCAAATTATCCAACTGACAAGGCTCTGTAACCAGCCCCGGGGCAGGCACCCGCACACCACCTGCGCGCGGGCCAGCAGAAAGGCCAGTAACGTCTGCGAGCCCCTCAGGGACACGCGGCCACGTAGCCGGCACAAGCCCCGTTCCTCCGGCTCAGCCTCAGAGCCTGCTCTGCGGAGACCAGCAGGTCCCGGGGCGGTCTGCCTACCTCCGGCGGACAGCGGCCT
>VYXH01006216.1:82596-96801 GCA_013397275.1 Burhinus bistriatus | reverse complement strand
GGGGGGGCCGGGCCCCGCGGCCCGACTCCGGCCCGGCGTCGCGCTGCGCGTGGTAGCGGCCGGTAGGTTTCGAAGAGGGTTGTGGGGGTAAGGAGGCAGCGGAGGAGAAGGCGGCAGCGGAAGGTGTGTCCAGCAGGGGCACTGCGGGACAGCCAACGCACCTCCGCCGGGGACGGGCCTCCACGGCCGTGGGAGCGATCGTGACCCCTGCAAGTATGGCAGCAAGGAGAAAAGAGGGTGGGGGTTTTTTTGGTTTGGTGGTTTTTTTGGTTTTTTTTTCCCCCCTCACACTTAAAGCTTTTTCTGAGCCACCCGAGGCTGTCATTACAATTTGAGGACGGTTGAAAATTTGATACAGAGCACACGTAGTATTCTCTATAGTTGTTTTCTTTCTCTTCCCGCGGTTGCTCAGTGTGAATATAAAGGAAATACTGGCCCATAGGCACCGTTAAGCTGCCCTAATACCCATGAACCAGATTTTTACTGTTAGTGAAAAATGCACCACTTTCAAGATGAGATTCCGTTGGCTTCCAACGCATAACACATTTATATTCATCACGGGATAAAGCCAAACGTTAATTACAATCTTACCAATGGTAGCAAATGTTCAGCATCCACATGTGTGCAGGTTTATAAACTCTGAAAGAATTCTCCTGTGGATGTCAAAGTGTTTTGATTGGTCTTATTGACTGGACAAGCATATAATGCATGGTATTACGTGAACAGAAAAAAAATCAGATTTCACTTAATGCCTGCAACATTTGATCCCGTTGAGATGTTTTTTAAGACATTTGTTATATTCAAACACCTTATAAAACATTTTGAGGAAATATATATTGTTTATTTGAAACAGGTGAATGAGATGCTCACATAGAAGTGATTTGCTACTCTGAAGGAGCAAAGGATGTTTAGTCTTTTTTGTCTCTGTCATAAAATGTCATCATATTAAAAATTAAAAATTCATTTGGCTAGATTAACACATACTGTACTTTTTACCATGGAAAACCAAATTTGCTAGTCTCAAGACAAATACTGATTTCCTTCAAAGTTGGGAGAGCTTGTTGTGACTATATAAACGTGCATTAAGATGAGAAAGTAAAACTGCAGTCAAAACACAAGTCATTGTCATATCTGGGTCTGGAAAGCTGTATAGGCATAGCAGAAATGGACATGAAGGTGGTCGCTTTCTTTGAATTTAGTAAGAGTACAACTGAGTATTAAGGTGAATACAAGGAAGAAGGCTGTACATTAAAAATGCATCAGCATAAGTGCATTGCTTTGAGAGATTAAATTGTCATTTGCTGCCTTCCACACTCACACTGGTTTCATCTCATTTGGTCTCTCGTGTTAATTTTCATCCTTTCTCTTTCTTATCACTTTCCTTTATTTCTTTCTCCTTGCAATATAATCATGCATGAGTTACACACCCATGTGTAAGCCCATTCCTCTTTCCACTTCCTTTTCATCTCTCAGCTCCCTGAAGAATGAGGGACACTGGGGACTTCCTTCACTTAGCTCTATTGCATACTCTCATTTAGGCACTCCGCTGAAAGTGCTTTGTAAAGGTTTCTTTCAAAGTTTCTTTCCTAGGAGAAGCTCAGAATTAAGATACCCATCTCAGCTTCGTTAGCCTTTATCACAATCTGCAAGGGACTCCTTGAAGTCTGCTCTCTTCACTAGCATGACTGCCAGTTCTCCTATCTCTTGGACTTGATCATTAGCATATTCAGTGAAAGACTCCCTCTCTTTGTAGGTAATTGTGTCAATAAACGTATATTTATCTCATGACTCACTGTTTTATTTCTACTGCAGCCATTAGTCCAAATTAAAATCTTATCATCTGCAGGCAGCTAATGGACAAGATGGTTTTATCCTCCTCCAGAGCCTCTTGGCACCCATCTCTCTCTCTTCAATATCAATATCCATCTGTGTCCAAGACCTACAGCTTGGTTGATGCCTTAGTCTTAGATATCTCTCTGAATTCTCTTTCACATAGCTAGCTTTCTTGCAGACTTCTTGTACAGCAGCTCCAAAGCATAGTTTTTCCTGTCTATCCACACAGCTAAACATTTTTTTCTTGTAACATTCTGTTTCCTGAGTGACCAACACCATTTTGATCTGTTTGGACTCCTGTAGAATGTTTTTGCAAAGGTCATTCATCTAGCTCTTTCTGTCCATCTACCAACTCTCGCCCTTCTCTAGGGCCCAACATAAAACGCCCGTCCTCATTGTGAGGAAGACTTCCTTCCACTCTCATTCACTGCCAAAAGGCCACCTTCCACATCAAGTCAACTCAGTGCTAGACTCTGCCTTTATTTGTAAAATTTTCACACAAGAAGTTGGGTGGAAGGCTTTGTCCTCAAGCTGACCTTCCTGTAGGTCAAAAACTCCCTTAGAAGTGCACCAAGCTGTCTCATTATTCTTCTTTAAATCCTTTCCTCCCTTTTGCTAGAAAATATACCCCAAAAATTGGTATCAAGTAGATGGCTGACAAACTAAAACCACCTCTGATGGTGCTGACCACTACATTGTCTCATTGTTTCCTGCTCTATTCTGTCTGCATCTGTGTGTTGTTTCTTACCAATTCTTTGATTGTCAGTGGGACTGAATAGGGTCCTTATGTTTCACATGACCACAAAACAATTTAGGTTGGAAGGAACTTTCGTACGTGATCTGGTCCACCTCACTACTTGAAGCAGAACTAATTTAGTAGTTGGGTCAGATTGCTTAGGGTCACTTTTGCTCTTGGCAGACTCAGGAACACAACTGCAGAGGCACCCTACAATCAGCTGAGAAGCATGATTCTCAGATGAAGGACTGAAAGAGGGACCAAAAGCAATGGGGGTGGGGTGGGGTGGGGTAGGGTGTTAGGGTTATGCTCGGTGTGATGTGCTTGCAAAGAAGATCCTGCTCTGAGCAAGACAAGTGTTTTCCATTTTCTCCACCGAGGATGGTTAAAAGATCTTGTTTATTCCTGACCCGAATGAGGGTTAATGGCTGCTTTTCCACAAATCTGGTTATTTAAGGGAAAGCCAGTTCAGGAGACCACCATTCAAATTTGCTTATTTATCTGAGTTAGAGACCAAGCTAAGGAATCTAGCACAGCAGGTTCTTGTTCCTTTATGAGATTCTTAAGGTACTATGGCAATACTACTACTACAAGTTTCTTCTTTCAGTGTTTCCATTGCTAAAAACATCCTAATTAACAGTTAATTACAGTGTATCTGTAAGATCACTGAATGCTAACCTGTACTCCTCTAATGCATTTTTCCCTTAAGGTTCCAGCATTCCCGTATTCATTTGTACAGTCACTCAAGGAGAATAGAAACACGGAGTGACAAGTGGAGAATACTAAGAAGCAAATTCCACATAAGATGTCAGCAGTGAGGAACAGCTACTGTACAGCCCTTATGAGGGAAGAAGGGGTTTAACACAATGGGTTTATGTATCTATACACAAAATCAGACTTGCATTGCCACACATGGAAGTACGACTCAAAATAATGGCAAAAGTGCTCTTCAGAAGAAGCGTGGGAGAAAGGGATCACTTAGCAGTGGACAGTATAACACAGAGAAACTCAAAATAAATTTTTGAAAGAGATGGAGCTGTGAAAATATTCAGGAAATTGTGAATTATTTCTAGACTGATTTTCTTAAACATTTTAGTCTAGATAAAGACTATGTAATTTGTTAGAATTCGTTATTGTTGCCAGACCTGTGCTAAGGTAATCAGTGTTTGTACTAGGGAGCTGCAGCTCAAAACCTGACCAGAGACAAAACTATCTTCCATTATTTCCTAAGAGAAGCAGCAGCTGGGGCTTTGGATATTGGAATTGGAAAAACACAAGAGGCATAAGAAAGGTATAGTTTTTTAAAAATGCAAATACTTGAACATCCCTGAAGTTCAGTGGAGCCTGAATGCTTGTAGAAGCATCATGGAGTTCTGGATAAGCCTTAAGCAAAAAACATGGAAAAACAATGACCTGACTAAAATCCTGTGTTTAAAACAATTCCTCATCTTTGGAGCTAGAGTTGTGCTCAGCCCTACTCAACATGCAGTTCAAAAGGAAGAGGTTAGAATGACGAAGAGAAGCACCTGCAGTCTTCAAACATAGATTTTAAAATGTACATGCAGATGGGGCCATCATTTTGCAAATATACATGTACACTGCAAAAGCAACATGTAAGTCATTCTGAAAAATAGCTTTTCAGAGAAACATTGTATGCCAACAGAAGAATGCTTAGAAATATAACGTTTATTTTTATTCAAAGATATTTTAAAGCTTTGATTCCCAAGAAGCACTGTAACAGAGGAAAAGATAGCCTTCAAATGCTGTGAAACAAATGTAAAATGAAAAGCTTTTACTCCTGTTGTGCAACCAGAACAGGAGCAGCACAGCATTACCTGAAGGAGCTATCAACTAAGTAAAGAATCAATTCCATGTGTATTACTGCCAGACATCAGTTAATGCTTTCATTTCCAAAGTTAATAAATTTTGTTGGAAAACATCATTGGAATATGCAGTACCAGAGTATGTGTGTAAAGTCATTGGAAGAGTGCCATTCATACAGGGCAAGGGACTAATCTTCAACTTCTGATCTATTTAAAGCATGAAAATTCAATACATTTGTTTCTTATTTGTCCTTAGGACCAGCCCAATCCCTGGGAATCATCCATTACTCCCAAACACACTTTGCAAACACAAGTATTAGTCCCACTGAATTGCATTCCTGAGTTTGAAATTAATCCTCACTAAGCGATAGCTCTCATGCAACAACCAGGGATCTTCTTTTTGTTTCCCAGAGAAGTCTTCTCTCGGAGGTACCTTAAAGTCAAGCTTGAGACACTTCTCAGGCTTAGCATTTACTTTCCTTTGATGGAGATGTGTTCAATGCAGCTCCCTTCTCCTTCCACCAGATATGGGAAAGGAGTTTCTGCTCTAAGTTTGGTGAATGATCAACAGGTCCACAGGACTCTTCCTGGGTCTCCCATCCTATCACACTGCTCTCAGCATCCCAGTGACCGCTTGCCTCACTGTCAAGAAGGAAGAGCGTTGCAGAGAGCTCAGTCCCACAGATCAATTTACTCCATGAGATCCAGGACTACCTTCTAGCTAGTTGCCCAATCTACCAGACATCTCTCTTGGGCACTTCTCCCTTGTTCTTTTGCAAACTATCATTGCATAACAATGAGTATATCGTTATTGAAGACGGAGAGCAAAATGACTCTTTGGTATCAGGTTGCAGTATCACAGGATCACAGGTTGAGGTTGGGAAGGACCTCTTTTTTCAGTGATGCCCAGTGATAGGACAAGAGGTAACAGGCACAAACTTGAACGTAGGAAATTCCATCTAAACATGAGGAGGAACTTCATTACTTTGAGGGTGGCAGAGCACTGGAACAGGCTGCCCAGAGAGGTAGTGGAGTCTCCAACTCTGGAGACATTCAAAACCCACCTGGACACCATCCTGTGCAACCTGCTCTAGGTGAATCTGCTCAGGCAGGGGGGTTGGACTAGATGATCTCCAGACGTCCCTTCCAACCCCGGTGATTCTGTGACCTTTAGAGATCATCTAGTCCTGCCCAGAGCAGATTGCAAATCAGATTGTAGAGCCGATTTCTCAGGGCCTTGTCCAGTTGAGTTCTGAGTCGCTCCAAGGATAGAGGCACCACAACCTCCTCGGTCAAGCTGTTTCAGTGTTTCGCCACCCTTGGAGTGAAAAAGATTTTTGTTATGCCTAAATGGAATTTCTTGTATTTCCGTTTGTGTCCATTTCATCGTGTCCTTTCCCTGGACGCCACTAAGAAGAGTCCAGCTCTGCCTTCTTTACTCCCTCTCATAATACATTTTTAAACATTGATGAGATCTCTTGAGCCTTCTCAAGACCAAACAGTCCCAGTTCCCTCAGCCTCTCTTCATATGACAAATGATCCAGTCTCCTAATCATCTTTGATAGCCCTTCACAGGCCTTGCTCCAGGATCTCCACGTCTCTTGTACTGGGGAGCCCAGCACTAGACCCAGCACTCCAGACGTCCCTCTCCGGGGCTGAGGGGAGGGATCACCTGCCTCAGCCTGCTGGCAGTGCTCTTCCAGATGCAGGCCAGAATGCTGTTGACCTTCAATGCTGGTTCATAGCCAACTTGTCATGCACCACAACACTCAGATCCTTCTCTGCAAAACTGCTTTCCAGCCAGTCAGTCCGCAGCCTGTAATGGTGCCTTACGTTATTTCAGTTTACAAACCTGAACGACCCCACAACACCAAGTTCCACAGGCTGACACGGTGCTAGCAGGTTCCTCTCCCTTCTCCATAAGCTCATTAAGAAAACAGCGGGGCATTCTGCTGCTCTGTGCTGAAGTCTAAGCCTTTGCACACTGCACAGAAGGGACTAACAAGGAGGGTGTCTTCACCTTGGTGGCCCACTCTTCTCTGAGCCATCTGCTGTAATAAGAAATCTGCCACATAAAGGTAGTCGCAGCACCCCAGCCAGCACCAAGTGTGCAGCCAGAAAGTGTTCCTGGCTTTCCTCTGGTTTCTGTTGCTGTCACAGCTGCAAGTATAGCTATTATTGCTATGCCAAGAGCTGCAGCAGCTGCTATTGTTGTTCACACAGCTATTTCAGCAGGGCTCCAAGATCCATTCCTGTATTCAGAAGTGTCAGCTGCCCACATACTCAACCACATGAAAACCTGGCTCACACAAGACAAATGCAGATTCTGTCAAGTCCTTCCATCACAGGCTTAATTTGTACAAACAAACCCCACAGCAGAGAAACAAAGAGAAACGGTGCCAAAAGTCTTTCCTTTGACCTTCTGCTCACAGGAAATGGATATATTCTGAGCCTTGCTTTGACAGATGCAACCTACAGTTTTTCCACACTACTCCAGTTTGTCATAGATCGCAAACAGACAGTAAATGGGCTGCTGTCCTGGACTCTGGGTGCAGCTGGACACCCAGGAGAAAACTGCAGACCAGGCTTCTCTTGAATTCTTCAATTCTAAGAGGTATCAGTCATCAGTGTGACCTGTATTATAGACAATAAAGGAGATATCCCAGGATTTAGCTGTCACGTGCTCTTGTTTTCCACGTATAAGAGGAAAAGGTAAAAAAAGAAACCTCCTATCCTACTCCATCATTAGGAAAGCAGGAGACAGATCGGGCTCTGGCCACATCCATTCAAGTGAACCAAGTAAACCTGGGGTACTGACCTACAGTCAACCTTGCTGTTTAATCATTACTGCGCTCTTTTATATAACTATGGCCCACACCATTTAAGGTGTCTCAGAGTAATACCTAGACATAGCATGGGGAACAGCACAGCCACTCCAAGCAGACAGCATGTAAATGTGATTTAAAGGGCAGAAGAGGACTCAGCCACCTGGATGAAAGCTGTAGTCTGCTATTTGCTCTTGAAGCCATATCTCCTTATGAACCCTGCCAGTAAAAATATAGCCTCTGGGACCAGCTGGGATTTTTCCCTACCCGCTAGTTGTCTCTACCTCAGTGTAGAAACTGAGAAATGAAGATATGATAGTCTTTCTCACCTGTTCCCCTAAGAAAACATAATACAACCTGCACAAGCAGAGCATGCAGGTATAGTAATGTTCCACACTTGGCTGCCTTCTGCCGCAAGGTTAGTCAAGGATAGAGACAAAGAAATTAAGTACACGCAGACTGAAATTAAAAGGAAGGAAATCCCATTCCCCATCAGCATTTATTTGTAGTTAGTGTGAAGGCATGGAGATGTAACAAGACATGAAGGTAGTACACTGGATGATGAGCTTTCTTCAAGTATTTGCACTGTGTCACATTTTGTATATCCATAACCACAGCTGTGAGATCCTGTTTGTGAACCTGATACTTCTTTTATCCATGCATATCAAGTATTAATAGAATTCCAGAATATGAAACAACCCAAAACATACAAGATTTGTCATAAGAAAAGATTACTGTTGGTACAACGGATCACAATTTTACAATAGCTTTGTTGTCTCAGTGGGACAAACGGGGTTTTTTTAAATATAAAAGCAGCAGAGCAGATACCAACATGAAATGCTCTGCAGTTGTCATGCAAGGAGAGATTCATGATTGCATCAGCCTCCACAGAGACTAGTTGGAAGCTATCCGACAGTGATGACTAAACAGAAACTGATTTGTTGTTTGCCGATTGGCATGGACTAGTATTGCCAGAGCTAGGAATGCAGAAAGCAGAGGCAAATCGTAGTAACCCCATCGCTTCTACATATGCACTACAACACCACCAACAGGGAACATTTCCTGGAAAGAGGAGGAAACTAACGGAACAATTGTTTTAGGATGGGGGTAGTCATGCTGTACTTCATTCCAGCCATTCAAAAAGCAATAATAAGTATGGGTCTGTGCTACTCACACAATACTTCCTTCCTGCTCTTAGCTTGCCATCATAAGCCTCTTCAGAGATTGCTCCATTTCCCAAGCTGAAATCCCTAAGTCTGAAAAAGAATCAGTGTCCCATGGTGCCAAGCACTGCAGTATTCACATACTGAAAGGATGATCAAGATTCCTTGAAGGCTCCAAAGTACAATTTACTATCATTTTAAGCCTCAAACCAACTTCTCTAACCAGTATGGGCACACCTTATAGTTGAGGAATGTTTTGCAATTACTCTATGTCACAAAACAATGGGAGAGTAGGCTGGCAATCAGAGGTGCATTGGATACTCTGCTGCCTCTTGCTATTTGTAACATTCAGATAGGACTCTGATTGCAGGGTGTAACTACAGGCAGCACACTTGCTCTTCACCATTTCATATAGCCCCTTTAATGAGATGCTGACAGTCTTCAGAAAGACTAAATCTATGAAGGAACTACATCTACTCTAAAAAGCTCTTAAGATTTTAGTTTCTTAACGAAAAAATTCTCACCAAATAGAAAACAGACTTTCTGACGCAAACATAGTAGAATATAGCTACTGACTTTTTAAAAGTGCAAATGAAAGGGCTAAGAAAAGCCAAAGCAGGAACTGTGCAAACTCCCTTTATCTTGCCCCACTTTTCCTGTTGCTTGCTGTTTGCACTCACGATGTCCATCCAGTTCAAATTCACTGCATCAGTTGAACAGCAATTTTCATGAGGGAAGTGTGCACAAACATTCATTACAGAGGCAGGACATCAGTAGGATAAACACATAGTTGGTGGAAAATTCCCAGCCTTGAGCCTTGCTTCTACGTTTGACTTGTTTTTGCTGCACCTTTAGCATACAAGCAGCATGCCTGGGGCTATCATTAAACTGACAAATGTGGTTCAACAGCAACTGCTTCTTCCTCATGAACTGTTCTAGGCTGCCAAAGACCAATTTTGAGAATCAAAGCTGCGTTTTGATGGGTCCCTGCTCACACTACAGTCTCTGGGGTATATGCTAGCATAATGTAGAGCAACCTCGCTGAGCCTGGTTTGGCATCTTAAAGCCATCTTTCGTTACACCATATTCAGATGGGTTCAGAAATTTGTTATTGTATTTGTAACATAAAAAACCCGCAGTGTCAGTTTTTATGAAATCTCTTTGTAAGCCAGGTCACTGACCCCAGTGGGCATGACTCCAGTAATTTTCAGGGCCACTTTATTACAGACTGTTCATCAAGTTTCAAATTCTGTGACTTACTATAACGTAAGAGATAATTTTCAGATATGCCAGTAACAAGAAGTCCCAGCTCTGTTTTCTTGTATTGATTTTCAGTACACATTTCCCCCCCCCTTTCTATTGATCCATTCCCACTTACATGCATTTTCACTTTTAATATTAGGCATTGATAGAATAGCAGTCATGCTAAAGAAGTTTTGTTTCTCTAGTTGATTGAGCATTTGGAATTAATCTCAGAACTATCTTCATGTAAGTGCACTGGTATATAAAATACTCTAGGATGTATTTAAGAACTCCAGCTGCAGCAATGCACTAGGAAAGCTAAGGTTTGTGAAGGCTCTGCTAGATACTGTTTTTCAATGCTTTTTTTTTCAGAATTTCTTTTATCCAGTAACGCCAAATAGTATATTCCTACAACATTTGACAATGTCAAATTACCTGATATTAAAAATACTGTGTCCTTTTCCCTGTTGGCTTTTGCCCTGCTAACATTTTCTCTGGGTTTAAAGAGAAGTATTCTATTTGATTGAGCCTGATAAGCTCAATTAGCTTATCTGATGAGAAGAATCCAGTATGACAATCATAATGCCTGTATGATCAGATAGCACTGATGGCACTTAAATCTTTAGGTATCGAGCGCTGTCCTCTTTCCACTAAGAAAAGCCTGATTGGGCAGTTTAAGTTTCCAGTTCTGCAAAAGAGAAACTACTTGTTTTCTTCCATTGTGAGTCCAAAATTTATTGATCTTTCAGAATGGAGTGATTGTTAACTTGGAGAAGGATCTCTAATTTAACAGTTTCAACAGCCCAAAAGAGATCTGTTAACACGAGTTTGGATCTGTCACAGGATATCAACTATTTGGCAACAGATGAGAAAGTAGTCCTTGCTCTCTCCAATCCTCTCTACTTGGATTTCTTCTAAGTACTTCCAATATTCAAGAATCAGGAGTCAGGTACTAGAAGTAGCAAGGACTTGCCATCAAACTTCCAATACTCTCTCCTCACTGGTTTGGAGGCAGGATATGACCAATTGCTGGGGAAGACTGTTGCAATGCTGCTAGTCATGGTCCTTTGTTGTCATACTTTCAAATTGCATTGCTTCTGGGTGACCTACAATGAAGCCTTAAACCCCTTGGAAGAGATCAGTGAGACTAGCTACACTGAAAAAATGACCTGTCAAGAAACAGGAAAAGCTCTTCTTGAGGGGAAAAAAAAAAAACGTTCTCAAACTGGGCGGAACTGGGTATTACTGCTGTAGTACTTACCACTGTATAGAAGAGCTAGAGAAGCAGGCAGAGAACATGTGTTTCCTTTCTTGTACAGGGGGATCTCCAGCATGGAAAGTTTCCTGTAGTAGTAATTCATTAACAATGAATTACAGCCAACAAACAGGACAAGAGGGACAGAAGCCCTCTTTTCACATTCACTCGGCAGCTGCATCAGGTCATGCTGCTTGCCTACATGTGCAAAGCAGTGGAAATAGATGGAAACAATTATTTTTGCAGTCTATCTTTCAACATCCTGGTATTGAATAAATACAATCAAAGCTCCAAACTGTCCAGTGGACTATAAGTACACAGCTCTTCCCTAGTGTCACAGACATTATTTTAGGGCTGCAGAACATGCCAGTCAATTGAAGGTTTTGGCTTTGTTTGGTAAACTTTAAGTCTTGGAAAAAAATCAAAAATCAAGAGATCAGCTTGAAATAAATTTTCATTTTGGAAGTAGAACAATTTAAAATTTTAATCAGATCACAGTGGAACTTTTTCCAAGCCAAAATACTTTCAGTTATTTTGGACAGAATAATACCTTTGTCATAATGGTGACAGTTTCATACATTCTCACTTTTGAAGCTAAGTCAAGACAAGAAACATTTCAGATTCTCCACAACTCTCAAAACTGCTTCTCCATCTCATTCTGCTCAATACAGTGGCCAATGACAGCTCCAAAAATGCAAGAGGGAAGAGTATACATTGTTATTATTTGACAGAAAAAGCCTAAATTCAGTAGATAACTACATCACCAAGATGTACAGGTTGATCCTGGTGTTGAGCAGAATCCCCCAAAAAGCAACAGTACCCAGCACAAAGCAAGCTAGTTTTCATGCTTTGTTGAGCTTGCGCAGCAGCTAGTGCCAAGGATCTCAGCCTTCAGCTGCAACTCCTTAACACAACTGCAGTGAAAGTTATCCTCACTGAAAGATATATTTCCTGACTCATCAGGAAAAAACCCCTAAGCTTTCATGCAAACAAAGGTTAACAAAGTCAGTTAACTGTAGTGCTCATAAATTAGCATATTCTAGTCAAGTTTTAAGTAGGTTAGTATTGTGTCTGAAAGCCTATTCAAAGTTGATTGTATTCTCTTTAGTGAAGCAAAAATGGTATTTCACAGAAAGAAAAACAACCTAGCAAGTAATTGAAGGAAAGTCTTAAGTTAGGCAACTACCGTTGCTCATATGACACACTAGCAACTCCACCAAGAAGTAGTTAACTCAGCACCTCACTCAGCAGCCCACTGCCAGCACCTTCAGTTTTTCCTACTTGCCTTTTTCTTTCTACTTCTCCTTTTCCTTCCACAAAAGGCAAATAAGAGAGCTAGCTGGCTCCAACTCCTATTCCCATACTCTATCAGTCATACCACTTAACTGCTTTCAGCTTGTTGAGATTTCTGAGCTCCAGTTGTCCTCAAGCAGGACTCCCATTCCTCTTACCTTCTTTAAACTGTTTTTCCTGACAGCCTCCAACATTTTCAGAAAACTCCATTTGAACTCTAACCACTTTCCATGACCTCATATCTTTTCGCAAAGCTTTTTTCATCTGGCTTGGAATCTAAAGTAGAAGTTAAATTACTAGGTTTCTCCAAGAGCTGTAGGCAGAGATACAAGTTAAACACCTAGAACAATAGAAGTGTCCAGATAAAGAGGTCTAAGGGATACTTTTAAATGTGGTAGGAAGCAAGACTGCTTATAATGTGTGAACATTGAAGAAAAGCATGTAATAAAGACAACACTCAATTACTTAACTGCCTCAACAGACCAGCCAATGCAGTTCATCTGAACATTGAATGTCCCCATCTTGGAACCATATGTGAGTTCACTGCAAACCAGACAAAGTCATCATCCCCAACTTTTACAGCTAGTGACACTCATCTGCAAGTACTACAAATCTGAATTTATTAGTTTCCTTGTCTGAATCAGTCTATCTGGTCTTTTATAACTTCTGAACTATAGTCTAAGTGCAATAAGACAGTGTCCATAAATAACACCTAATAGATACACACTGCTGCATTAAAGTTTTTGGACTTTGGTTTGTTAGATTTTATTTCAGCAGATGATAAAGTTTCATAGGTAGCTCAAGTATTCATAGCACCAGCATCAAGTCTGTGAGCAAGTACTTAAAGTTGTTTTAGAAAGGCATTTGTACTTATATACTATAATAAAAAAGGTCTAACTTACTAATGTTTGTCAAGATTTACTCTGAGGAAGTGTGCTCAATGTTGACTTATATGCTGTAGGAGGTGTCTGGCTGGTCTTATCTATCCCACAATAGAGGTACTTTCTAAAGACAGATGTAGTTGTTCTCTTGCACTCTTCTCAGAAGCGTGAAAAATAGCTTATTTGTTTTCAGCAACAGCAGTTGGCAACAAGAAAACAGTCTTCCTTAAGACACAGAAACCAGGCAATCTAGATAGATTCCACCAAATGCAAGGCTCTTGAAAACCAAACCACACGGTAGTAATACCAGGTTACTGAGTAAGATCCTGTCAAATACAGAAAACCAAGCTATCTGTGCTTTCCTGTATATTTAATGCAAAGAACATGCCAGATATCTTCAATAAAGATGCTTTTTCCTGGAACTGTTGTATTTTGTCTGCTAACAATGAATAGCTGAAGTCTTATGTTAATCAGTCTAAACAATCCATAATGTTTTCACTTGTGTCTTGGAAATCAACTTCCGTGACTTCATGAAGCTGTACTACTTTTTAGTATAATGAAACCCTGCTAAGCATAGGTTTTAAGTTCCATAAAGTCCAATCAAACTCCAGCTTAGACAGGAAGGTTTCCAGAGAGTATTTTTCATGCTGTAGCTTAATAAAAGTAACTTCTGAGAATTTATTTTAAAAAAAAAGTATTTTGCTAATAACAGCCAGAACCTTTCTTAATCATACAAAGTTGTCAGCTTCCTCACCCCCACCTGAGTTTTGAGTAGCAATAGTTTTAGTTTTGTAAGAGACTTAAGAGTTAGTATCAACATGGCTTTGTTAGTTTTGTCAGAAGTCACACAGAATGTTCCTACCACAGAATACACTAAAGAAAAACTCTTTAGCTGCAGGCAGAAAGATATATTCTACACACTACTTCTATTTCAAAGTAGTCAAACATAACATTCTCTTGAGTAAACACCTAGTATTAATTTCCAGACCAGAATTGCATCTGTCCACTTCAACAAAGCGGAGAAAATTCCGTGCTGGAGAGAACACATATGCTCTGGTGTAGGTAAGCCCTCATGACTCATCTACTTATCAATTCTAGTTGAGGTTGGGTTGTTTGTTTGGTTCCCCCCCCCCCACTCTTTCCAAAAAACGAGA
>VYXH01006216.1:40951-68281 GCA_013397275.1 Burhinus bistriatus | reverse complement strand
GGGGGGGGGGGGGGGGGCGCTGAGGCAGACCGCAGAGGGGGCGACGCTGCCGGCCCGAGCGCAGCAAATAGCTTTACCATATCTAGAAACAAACCGTCGGTAGAGATGGAAACCCATGCAGGATTTATACGCATATATTAATTCACTTTTTAATGTTGTATTAAGGCTTTCAAATGAAGCACATGGTGTCTACCAAACATCTCCGTGTGAGCAGGAGGCCAAAGCCTCTAACAAACATCATAGGCACGGGTTTTGTTCCAACTTCAGTGGCCCTACCCCTGTGAACTAAGTTATATGAGTCTGTAAATGCTTGCAAAAAGACTGTCCATAATAAAATGCTTTAATACTCTGATGTGAGAGCAGGCAATGAAAAAAAACAAGAGAAATGTTCTTCTCTTGAGTTCGTTGATTGTAGGGGCCTGGTAGTGTTTCATATGCTCAAGAACTAGATAATTGCCTTGTAACACTGGGTATCATTCCTTAATTAAAAGCAATCCTCACAAACCAATCCAAACTACTGCAGAAGAATTTCTCTCTGATGATCATTTAGTGGTCAGAAAAATAAGGCTTATGAAAAGGCATCATAGTGCAATTTCCTTTTTCTCTGTCAGATAGTATTAATGGTCTGTTATGTGAGAGAGAATAGTGGAAAGAACAGAATGCGTCCAAGAGAACAAAGATCAAATTTCCTGAAGCAAGAAGCCTCATTATGAACAGCATTATGTTCACATACAAAATGGATTGTTTTTTATTTTCTCCAGATGTAAATAAAATAAAACTTTTTATTTTATCCAGATGTAAATAAAGGAAATGGGACAAGGTAAAAAATCAATGCAGACACAGTCTTCAGGAGTATCTTTTCTTTAAATAAATTCCCAGTTTTACTAGCACCTAAGTGGTTTCAGCAAGTTACTATAAAAATACGGTCGTGCTGGAAAGCGGTGCTGGCTTCTGTCAATCATGCCTTCTGTGTACAGGCAGTAAAACTGACTGACTATTCTTCTTTCCGGCTGAGTAGAAGGAGGTAAGATCGGGTTCGGATTAAAGTTACCAGAGACAATGGAAGTCGATGCTCATGAGCACAAGCTGCTCGCAGAGCCCAGCAGGTTGAGGCTTTCCTGGGTAACTGGTGGCAAATGCATCTGCTGAGACACAGGGCTGTGTGGAAGGCTGTCTTGAACAACTTAGCAACAAACCTTCCTGTTCTAGCTTTTTACTGTTTTCAACAAAAGCAGGTTCTATGTACGTTCTTTATAAATGCAAAGGATTATACTGAAAAATACACCTGATTTGTATTTTTCAGTTCTCCTTTGAACAGAAATGATCCATGTATCAGTAGCATCTTATTGATTAAAAGTGTACTTTCTGCATGGGTGATTTTTCATCCATCTTAAGTCAAGTCAATGTATTCTTAGTCTGAACACTGTGATGGACATACAGGCTATCTTCCAGTGAGAAAGAGAGCTGAAGCTTTGAAAGGGGCTATAGGAAAGACACCCTGTATGAAGTCCATGTGCTGAATGCACCTGACAGCCTAACGATGAGCATTGTTTTTCTAACAGAGGTCACAGCAAAGCATAAAACACCAACTAATTTCTGGCAGACTGTATTTCTCCAAGAGTCCTTTTCTATGGTGCAGAATTAGAAGATGCGTCTTCCCACTGACAGGAGGCTGCTGCGAGTAACTATTGTATTCCATCATTTCTGTTTTCCTCTGTCTCATCTGGAACCTGTGATTACTGATTTCCTTTATGAGAAGTCCTGTACCTTCCAAAACTTCAGCCATCGGTGCTAAAAGACATTAAAAGGCTGATCTGGCTGAGAACAGAAAATTCTGTCAGAGCTACCTAAAGTGTCAACATTTCAGTGTAATCTGATGTGCATGATTTATTAAAATCTGCAGGTTTAACTATCTGTGATAGTTATCAAGTTACTTTATTTTAATAGTGTTAATTTAATTTGGGAAGTGTTTATTTAATTTCAGCACATTTGGGAAGAGAATACCTCTTTTTTATTTAATTTAGTATGCTTCCCCTTTTTACAAAGCTTCCTAAAAATACTTTTGCAGGCCTTCTGTTTTAACTATGTTGCTGATTACATCTGCATGAAAAATGCCTTTTGAGACATATTTTCTATTTTACAAAGAAACTACAATACCCTGTATGTTATTACACCAAAACAAATTGCACCATTGTCTCTAGTACCATTACCTTTTATCATGCTCGATAAGACTTTACTCAAGCCTTTTACTTCATAGGCAGTGGCATCTCTGAAAGTGAAAATCAAGTGCTGCTTTTGGCTCGCATTATAAAAATATTAGATGTTTTAATTCCAGTGTAAACTTGAGTGCATGTAGTAGCTGTACAGAGGAGATACTGTAGCTGGTCAAACCTACAACAGCATGAACACCTCCCATGCAATTGACAATATGCAACTGATTTCCTGTAAATTACGAAGGTGGCAGTTGTTTGGCAGATAATGTCAGTCTTATATTTGCATTTTTTTCCTTGGAGAATATTTGTGAGCATAATTTGTCATAGTTGCAGTGAAATGCTCTAGTTTTATCAGATTTGCTTGGAAAAGAAAGATAGTACGAAATCTCAGCCAAATAATGTACAGTTTTATAAGATTAAATGGCCCTTGAAACTGTATAGATGTCCATAAAAGCAAGAAATCAAAGCAGGGAAAAACAACAACAAAACCCCCACTTAAAATGAAGTTAGTAATACAGTCTCAGTACTGGCAGGAAAGAGAGATGCTCAGAATGGAATGTGTGTATTTGTGCTTCTAACATGACTGATACAAACATCCAGTCTAGATGGAGAGACAGTAAACACTATTCTACCAAATGGCTATCATAGGTAACATCAACCTATCCATCAAAAATACAGTAGGTATATTTATCTAGGGTGCAATCAATACTTTGAATTGCTTAAATCATGGTAATTCAGTAAGCATGTGTTAAGAAATGTCAATGTAGTAAAAAGGTGCGGTCTGCTCCAAAAGGAAGATGACTATTGAGATTCTGAGGATGAAAAATAAAGATGAAGAGCAAAGGATGTGAACCTGAAGAAAAAGAACAAATAATTCAGAAAGAACCTTGACCCAGAGGGGCTTTTCTGAACATGTTTCATGCAGTCACTCACTGTTGAGAGCCTCCGTGCACCCATGGGGATGTACTTGACAGGTTTATTAATGTGCTTGGAGGCTTTGTGCAGCATGAAATTTGTTTCTAATTTGTAGAAACAAGTAAAACATAGAATCTGATTGCTAGCTAGGAAACAATGCAAGCAAGGGATAACTGTTATTTTTTTCTTGTAAAGAAAAAGGTGATTGTTTTTTAAAAGTTCAGTGCTCCACGGTGAAGAGGGATTGTCTGTAAATGTCATTCCACCTGGGCTAAGCAGTTCTGAATCCTTTGCCACTTTGCATTATCTTTTTCATACATACATGGTGACACATATAGCAATGCCAAATACCATCCCCGTGCCATCCTGATAGATCCCCTCGCTGACAAGCAGCATCCTGGACACGTGCAGAGAACAGCAAGCAGCGTGCTGCTCCACTGTTCATCCACCCCCTGCTCTCGGCGTTTTCACTTGCAGGAGCAAAGCCTCTGTTCAGGCTCTAAATATTCTGTTCAGTGTTTCTTCTTCTCCTGCTCTCCCTGAATGAACATCCATCAAACCCTTTAGCAAAGGAACACTGGAGTGAAAGCATGAGCGAAACTGAGGGCAAGACAGAGTGATGCATAGGTGCATCAGCATGCTCAGAGCAAGCTCAGAGAAAGAGAGCTGCTGGAGATCTGGGGGAAAAAAAAGGGGAGGAAAAGGAGGAAGGACTCAAAAGAAGCAAAAGAAGCAGTCTGGTAAATGCTGTATTAATTCATTGCAATTCTGCCATTACCTAGGAAAAGAAGAAAAGAAGCGGGAATAATGATGTGGGCTAAGAATGAGGAGGAAGTAAAACTTTTTCCTTGGTTTCTCCACCCTCTCTCTTTTGAGTTCTCATATTCATACCTGAATTTTTTCTCCAGCTGCCTCAGTTTTGGAAAATTTGGCCATTATCTTGAATACGCTTGACTGACTGTTTTTAAAGCCACCCATCTAAGTCGCTGCGGTTCTTGCTGATTAATAATTAAGTTATAATAATTATGATAGTAATTCTTGTGCTGTCTGCAACATTACTCAAAATTATGTGTGGATGTGCCATATTTGTTACAGGAAATAAAACATTTAAGATGTAATGTGTGTACATGAGGTGAATGTTGTCATCCACAAGACTGCCTTTGGTCAGAATGGCATAGCTTCAGTCCAGGTATTCCCAAGTTTGACTGACTGACTATTCTCACACACTATTTCGTTTCCCTTGGGCCTTTAATGTGAATTTTAATTATTCCAGATTTGCAGAAAAGACCGTAAAGACAGTATCTGTCACACTACTTACTTCGGGGCAGAAATGCAGCATGTAGCAGCAGGATTTGCCAGGACTGTAAGATATGGAAATTTCTCTTTGTTGACATGTTGGAGCAAATAGATTAGCATCCTGTGGAAACTACACAGACTCTCGAAGCAATGAGGAAGAGACAAATGCTGGTGTAACTCCTTTCACTGTTAATCCACGATCCCCCTCTTCAGCCCTGTGTGCAGGCCCTGAGAGCAGCCCTGCTCCGGGAGGTTTGGCTGCTGGGGCTCAGGGCCAGTGTAGAGCCGGTGGCAGCCCCTTGCTTCGGGGGAGAGGCCCCAGAAGAAGATAACACAATATGGACTGTTGGGTCTTCAGCTGCTACAAATGCAAAGTCATGGCTTTGTGGAGCATTTGTCTGTGTTCCAGCAGGTGGTCTGAAGGTTTCATTTATGAGGATTAGTCCTCCCGCTTGGCAGCCAAGGTGGAATCAGAAGAGGCTGCTGAGAGAATAAATACATCACAAAGGCATCTACATTGTTTTGTACTTACATTAACAGCAAGAAATGAGCAAGAGGAATTTAAAAAAGTCACTACTGAGAAGAAATGTGCTATGAATAGCATTTCCAAAGCTTGCATGGACAATTTGAATGGCTGGAATGTAAAAATAATGTGATATAATCCATTCAGCAAGCATAAAGGTAGTGAAAAAGTACAGACGGGACCCCATGACTTGTTTTGAAGACACTGTAACTTGTATCAGATTTATTACCAACTCAGACACAGAGAAGCTTGAATGCTTCATTTTAACTTGCAAAACCTAAGAAAGGGACTTTGCTGGGGGTCAATAAAAGACCAATACTCAAACCAGAAAATGAGTTTGAATTTCTTCATAGAAACTTGTCTGTATTCTGCCCTTATGGTTGAGGAGAAGGAGAGGAAATGGTGTGACAGTCATCTACTTAGAAAGTCTGTATTGGAGGACCTGGAAACCAGATACGAACTATCAGCTGAATTTCTGGAGTGCCTCATCTTTCATTTCTTAAACAGTAGAGCACACAGCATGAGGCAATCCTGCTTTGGACTTAAGGCTTAAAAATAATCGTGGTGTTGGAGATGGTTTCCTAGGCATCAGGTACATAAATATAGGCAGAAAAAGAACATTACCAATTAGTACTAGCTAATGAGCTGACTTCACAAAGGAAGAAAACTTTTTGCTTAGAAAGAAAACTGGAAATCATAATCGAGACTCCTCTAAGAAGAGCTTGTAAAGCTAGAGGAATCAGAATTCCATAATTTAAAAAAAAAGTTAAAGAGGTAACTTTCGCTAAATGCTTTACCTGGACGAGCAGGAGCAGAAATTAAATTTAAAAAAAGAGAGGGAAGACAAGGGAAGTAGAAAGCAGTTAGTAGTCATTTAAGATAATGGCAGGTAGAATGGCAGAGCAGCCAAACAGTAGAGGGTAAACCCACTGCTTATGAAGTTAATAGGTTTTAAAATGTCATAGTTACAAAAGTCAACACCTCCTTCCCCCAAAAGTCTGTATTAGATATATGCTATAACAGTGTTAAGAATGAAAAAAAAAAATTTTAAAAAAAGCAGAAGTGCACATTTTAAACACATGCTGGCAGACCAGGGAAATTCCAGAGGAAGGCAGAACTGGTAAGATTATGTCAAAATTTAAAGTGAAAATGAGACCCCTGCAATCACAAACTACCTAGACTAGTATCAGTCCCTGGCAAGCCTTGTTTAGACAATCATGCCAATGTTTTCAAATAAAAAAGGCCAGTGCAGCTACTGGCAGGTCTGTATTTACTTCATGGGATGTATAAAGAATGAAACTTTCTACTAGAGTAACTTGCTGCTGTGGTACAGCAGATGATGGGGAAGTCCGTAGGTTCTCTCAGACTCTGCTCTGAGTGAGAGCGATGTGCAAGCTGATCCCCAGTGAGATCTCGGGCTGTGCTGACTGGGGGTCAGTCACAGCAGTAATAATAAGAGAAAAGTTTTATACTTCCTGGCTGATCAGACAGTAAATTCTCCAGGAGGTCCCTTGGTGGGATCAGGAACATGGAAAGGAAGCGTGGGTGTTAACAGAGTTCCTCAGGGACGTCCTGGAGCCCACCTGTTTCAGTGCTACTGAGCTGCAGTTAAGCGATGATAATTGCACGGGTGAGGAAAGGAATGAGCTTCTCTGAGCAAAACCAGTCTGCTTTGGGTCATGGAAAGCTTACTCAATCAACTGTACATCTTCATCCAAATCATCATCTATATAACAGCAACCAGGCAATTCGCAGATGGACTCTTTGGTAATGATAATTGCCTGTTGCGCATAGGCTTGTACGGCCTTCTGTACACGCACGGACCTTGACTCACCCACCCTCACCATGCCATTCATACCTTCAGCTGTGGGGAGGAGGAGATGATGACAAAGTAATGACGCAAAAGAACAGCTAATAATTAAATGAAGCATTCGAATATTATGTGTGCCAGTCAACAAAGTCAAATGGAAAAATAGGTCTCATCAGAGAAACCTGAGATGAAATTACAGTCTTGGCTATTAGAAGATAGTATCATAGCTGTACTAATTTTTGAAGGTGCTTGACTTAGTACCACATGTTAATGATCAGCAAAAAATTACATTATAATGCAATAAACTGCAGATTCAGAGCATCAAGAACTGGATGAGCAGTTCAAAGTAGCTGTCAGTTGAGACAATTGTCTTTGAAAACTGATGTTTCCTTTGGCGCTCCTTGGGTTCCTAAATAGCCTGGAAAGTAAATATAAAATCAGTGCTGATCAAACTTGAAGTGATGTGGCACTGTCAGTGTGATAAACAGTGATAAGAATAAGGCAGCCAGCAAGAACTCTTTGAGAAACTACCTCCTGAAAAGTAGGAACATTGTAAAGGATATAAAAGTGATAGCTCTTAGGCAGCATAAAGAACATGAGAGTCAAAACCTAACAAGTATCTCATTATATGACTGCAGCAAAAGGGCTGAGGTAATTCCTGGCTGTGCAATAAGGAAGTAGCAAAGAGATGATTTTATCTCAGTGTATAGCACTGATAAAACTGATACTGGAATTTGGCACGTAGTTTAAAAATAGGGCAGAGAGCAGGAAAGGGCTCACTTTGGTCGGCTCGTTAATGCTGTAGCAGGGACAGGCACAAGGAAAGAACTAATGGCAGCAATCCAAAGCCAGACAAATTCAGATTCAAAACAAAACACAAGTTTTAAAACCAAGACAAACTACAAAGTGAAGCAAATAATTCCTCATCATCTGGCAGCTTTGCATAAGGGTTGATGGGGAGCCTGATGGCATGACTTTGGTCAGATACAGATTGTATTTCAGGCAGTCACCAGGCCCAGTTCACAGGAGATTGACCATCTCTGCCAGCTGTGAAACGTAATAATTTTAAAATAATTTATTTTCTTTTTTCAATATCATAGGCATCATATTTATTGCTGAAATAAAGATAGTTAGAATTATTAATGGCCCAAATGAGAATAACATTTCACTGAAATATAATGCATTCGTTTAAGACTTCAAAAATTTCGAAGAAAACTTGTACTCTAAACATATACTTCGAGAGAATAAGTAGAACAATCCTAGGACTCCATTGTATGGTTTAAATTGAAGCAGTTTATCCTAAAGTACCCTTCAAAACAAGGAAAAAAACAGCTAAGCTATTTTTAATATTCAGTTCTTACCATTGATACAAAATGTATTGCTGCACTCTTAATATACATCAATTTTATGGATTTTCCTTTGCAAAGTGTTCCTTAAAGTGCTTTGCAGTACAGATACTGGCAATGAGCAAATAAACAAATAAACAACAACAATTACATGCTCAATTGTCAGTCCCATTCAGTCCTGCATTTTAAAATATTGTATGAAGAGCAAGTGACTGGACACCAGGATTATCATATAAACTCTCAAAGAAAGGCTTTCATTTCGACTGACTGAATAAAATAGAATCAGCCATCCTTTTCTTTTCCCTCATCATTTCTTCCCTTAGAAATTTCTAAGTTAAAGCCAGTTATTCTTTTAATTATGCTAAGTAACCCAGTTTCAAGAGAGTCACATGGACACAAAGGGAAAAAAAGTATAGTTTATCAAGGGCATTTGCATATTACTGTCAGAAGAGCACATCCCATAAAAAGCAATCATCATCTTGCTGCTTTGACCAGTTAAGTATTTTCTTTTAAAATGCAAAACCTCTTGTTGTTAGAAGCAGAGAGCTGTAGTGATAGAAATATTGGTCTCATTTTCTGCCTAGAAAAAATGCTTAAGTATGGCTGCTGCCCCCAAGCCTGAAGCAGCTGATGCTCCAGGGCAGTATGAAGGGCTGGGGAGGTTACACCCATCATTTCAGTTCTGCAACAAGCAAGAAACCTCCTGTGCTAAGTGAGGAGATGCTTGACATGAGTGGCCCCTCTGCGTTCCAGGTTGCCCGATGAGATTAAGATTATGTTTTTCAGAACCATGTTGTAACAAACACCAGCACTGCTGTGTTTCTGGGCAAAATCCTCCACCTGCCCGTGAGTGAGAGCACTACAAGTTGCTTCTGCATCGTAACCCAGAGGAGGCTGCCTGCCAGCGCTGGGTTACACAGCCTCTGGAGAGTAAGCACAGCAGTGTGTGTAGTCTGTGCATGTATGTATGGAGAGATAAGTATGTATATGTAATTTTCTATTATATGTATGTATGTTGTGTATATAAAAGATGAGATTAAGGGTAAAATCAAGCTCATTACAGTAATTCAAATAACAACATATGGCGGTTCACGTGGGAGCCCCTTTGGAAAGTCATAGAATGGAATGGAATTGTTTAGGTTGGAAGAGACCTTTAGGATCATCAAGTCCAACTGTTGACCTAACGCTGCCAAGTTACCCCTAAACCGTGTCCCTGAGCACCACATCTACACATGTTTTAAATCCCTCCAGGGATGGTGACTCCACCACTTCCCTGGGCAGCCTGTTCCAATGTTGGACAACCCTTTCTGTGAAGAAAGTTTTCCTAATATCCAATCTAAACCTCCCCTGGTGCAACTTGAGGCCATTTCCTCTTGTCCTACCACCTGTTACTTGGGAGAAGAGATGGACCCCCACCTCACTACAGCCTCCTTTCAGGTAGTTGTAGAGAGCAATAAGATCTCCCCTCAGCCTCCTTTTCTCCAGGCTAAACAACCCCAGTTCCCTCAGCTGCTCCTCATAAGACTTGTGCTCTAGACCCTTCACCAGCTTCATTGCCCTTTTTTTGGGCACCTCAGTGTCTTTCTTGTAGTGAGGGCCCAAAACTGAACATGGTATTCGAGGTGTGGCCTCGCCAGTGCCAAATGCAGGGGGATTATTTATATTAATTATAATTTATATTATTGTTATTATTTATATCAAGCACTTTCTTAGTTAATTGGTAAAAAACATCCCCTGTGGCAGGTTTGCACATCCAGCCAGCAGAAGCTTTGCCACTGTAAGGCAAGATGTACTTCAGGGGAGGCCCCCTTTTGGGTTCCTGAGCTTCCCCAGCTGCAGCGGCGTGGGTGCCGGGGGCCTCAGCCCAGCGGGATGTGGGGAGAGGCTCTTCCCTGGAGTGGGGCAGGGGGCCAGAGGGGCTGCCGTGGGCGCCTGCCTGCTCTGCTGGGGTTGTCACCTGTGTGGGGTGGCACTTGCCCGCTCCTCCTCTGCTGGTACCCAGCAGAGGCTGCATGCCAGGGCTGAGGCTTCATCCCCACCCGCAGAGATGGGTTTTACAGACTCTTCAGGCCTGAAACAAGAGCCACAGAGAACAGGTCTGGAGCCAAAGAAAGCAGTCCTTACTGCTGGAGGTATAAAACCTGTCATTACCCACAACGAATATGAAGTTGCAGATAAACAGAATGGGACTGTCATAGTTTCCCATACCCATTTTCTCTGTGTTCCTGTCATGTCCCACCTGTGGGGAGGGAGGAGTGACTAAGAATTGCAAATCCCCTCGGTGTGGATTAACATGAGATAACGCTCAAGGTCCAGACATAAACATCAACTTTAATGGGAATACAGAGAACAAGTATTCCGTAAATATTGGCACTCTCACGATTATATCTACCTAGGCTAGGTGGAAATCAAAGTAGGTCTTGCGTTACCTAACAGCTCTGAGAGAAGAGAAAGAGAAAGAGAAAGAGAGGAAAAGAGAGAGGGAGAGAGAGAGATCACCAGTCCTGGATCCAGCATCAGACCTGCCGACAGGGCGGGTATTCGGCGAAGAGCCAGTCCCCCCCAGACTAGCATGTGCCCCTATTTATTGGCCCCAGTTCCTGGAGTGGTTGAGACACCAGTACTTTTTCATGACATGGAAGGCACTTGTTTGGCAAATCAAGAGAAGTGACACTAGGCCCCTCCCCATGACTTCCATTTTGTCCTTCTCTTGAGGCATTGTCCAGGCTCACAGTACAGTCACGTGGGGCTCGTCCCTTACAGTTCCGCTTTGGGTTTTATATTTTATTTTAACCCTGTAGTGATAGCCCTCATACTATTATTACAAAACACCTCTCAACCCAAATTGAGGTCTTGGGCCTCAAACCGGTTTGCTCAATACAGCTGTACAAGGACAAATCATGCATATCTTTAGCGTTTCTTTTTCTGGTAAGCTTCTCACTTTGAAACTTACTTCTGAAGCGAGACCTTCAAGACTTTGTAGGCTCATGGAAATTTCACAGGAAAGGTCTGAGGTGGTGCACCTCCAAACAGACCCCTTGTCTCCCATTGAACAAGCACTTCTGGAAGTCTTGTCCTCCCTAATCTGCAGATAATCCTGATAGTATTGTACCATTAGGACCTGTAGGTTGCAGATGAATTTATACAGAAGCTTGAGATGGCAGTTAGCCATCATTAAACACTTAATCATTGGCACCATTAAACAGTTGAAACTTTCCTTGTTACATTGTTTAATCATGTACTTTTCTTTCCCCACACAAATTATTTTTCTGAATGTTATGCTTCCGTGTGAGCATAATTCTTCAAGTTTGTAATGGACACAAATTTAACAAGACAGACAAGAAGCAAATGCACAAGAGTGTTTGCCAGGCTTAGCGAGCTTATAGGCAAATATCCCATGAGGAGTTGTGACACTAAAAATCTTGTGTTGAAAAGAGAGAATCATCTTAATTTGAGATTATATGGTGACCTGTGGGGTGCCAGGAAATGTGCTGACTCAGGGACTGCTTTATGGCTGTGGACAGGACTGGCACAGAGACGGTGGAGCTACAACCAAGGGGGTTTACCCCTCAGATCTTTCTTTGTAAAGTGAGAATTGGAGAACACATAATTGGGTCACTTGGAGTAAATTGTGAAGGAATAATTATATTCTGCCCAATCTGGTGAGTATTTCACTGAGCCCTGACAATGTTCCCAAAACTTGTTGGGCCAGGGAGATTGCACTACTTTTCCAGTAGATGAGGGGAAATGAGGAGCTCGTGTTTCATCCGAAAAGCATGATCCCCACATTTTTGTCATCTGAAGCTCTACCTGAATCTAAAAGGAGTAAAACATTGTATGTAAGACATTTGTTATAGGTACTTCAGAAAAAGAGACTAGTAAGTTTGTAAACGGCAGTTCTCCTGTGAACTGCATTTTTTAAAATAAGTGAACCCGTGGTTAGGGATTCTCTGCAGTGTTTTGGTAGTTTTGTTTTTCCCTTGTGGAGACACTGATGGCTACAAGACATATTAATGTGTTCATTTAAAAAAAAAACCAACACAGATTTGTTAACAGATTTCTAGCAAACAACAGCATTTGCCAACTAGAACAGCCAAGATCCAGAAATAAAACCCCAAAAAAACCCTCTGGGGGAAATCTGGTTTTCCAAGTCCTCTTTACCAGCACTTTTGTCCTGGTTTGAGCAACACAGGATTAATTTCTATTTCAGTAATTTTACTTTTCAGTAAGGTCTCTTATAATGCTTGGGGAAAGTGCATTTTTAGAACAGTCCAGTGTCTGAATTTGTGAAAATATTTACTTTATAGCCAGCTGTGGTATGTGGGTTTCAAGGTCTCAGTGTTTTCGAGCCTAGCCAGGCGCTGGGATGAGGAGGAGCGAGACCTGAGCACTTGACCCAAGCTGGCCAACAGGGTTATTTCATACTATGAACACCACATTCAATACAAATTAGAAAGTTTGCTGAGGAGTCTCTCCTATCCTATGATAGCTGTGATCCTGAGAACTTCTTGCCCCAGTGCTGGATCCCCGAGCCCTTCCCTTCTTCCTGAAGCTGTAGCCCTTGCAGTGCCCGACATTTGCTGTCCACTTCTGGGAGTGCAGTATTGGTATAATTGGCTGAGTATGATCCTTGTATATTTTATATTGGTATCAATGTTGGTTCTTTAGTATTATTAGTGTTAATTATTTAGTCTTATTCTATTAAATCTGTTTATATTTTAACCCCCGGGTTTCCTTGTTTTGTCCCAATTCCCCTTCCTGTGTGGGGAGGGGTCGTCAGGTGATAGAATAATTGTCTAAACGATGATAAATTGTTGTGGGTTCTTCAAACTGTAACGTTGATTCAAAGTGCTATTGCATCCTTGGCTAATACATGTTTTCCATGAGCACAGGGGTGGGAGTTTGGTAAGGTTTACTAAACAGTACTTACTACAAATAAAACCATGAAGAAGGGAGGGAAGGTGTGTGTGTTTGTAACTCTGGTTATTAGTTGTGAATTGACCAAAAGGACTTTTTCTTTACTGTCAGCGTCTGTCTCCAGCAATAAGAGAAGCCCCTGCTCAGGCAGGAGGAGGCAGGACGAGTGAGCCAGCTTTTCTGCTCCCCAGCCCCCCATGCTCGGTGGGAGTCCCCTTTGCTCAGTTCAAGAAGTACTGCAGGCACGGAAGGAGGTTTTGTTTGCTGCAAGCCAGAGGGACATGGAGCCTGTGTTATTCACTCTGAACTACGTGCTGCTTCTTCAGAATGAAAGCTTCTATCAGAATTACATTCAAATCCTGAATTTTCTCACAGAGTAACCTGTGCTGACTGAATAAAACTAGCTGCTTAATAGCTTCACCTGGCAAGGCACAGAAATCATGGCTAGTGTGATTAATGCTAATAAAACTTTATTTTATTCTTGATGTTTTGTAATCAAGCTGGTTTCAACTTGTTCATTCATTTAAAATATGCATGCCAGTTCAAACAAAAGCTGAAGAGAGCCTTTAACAAGTAACAATACCTGAGCTTGGCTTTGTGTTGGCTGTTCTGCACTTTCTTGTCTCATGTAACAGCAAAGGTTAGTTTAAACAGTGGCAGTTTCTCATTTGCCGTGTCCTTACCACATGAGGAGCACTGCAAGGAGGATGCTCTGAATGTCCAAAGGCGACAAGCATAAGGCTAGGTTCAGTCATCTTTGCCTTTCAGGTGGCGAATGCATGATAGGAGTTTTAAAATGCTACAGAAGGCAACTGAGCTCTCAGCTCTGTCAAGTCTCACTTCTTGACTCCTGAGCTTCCCAGATGTGCAGCAGTGACTGAAGTAATGATCCAAACTCCAAAGCCTCAGGAAATTCAGCCTCTAATTAAGGTGAGTTAAGAAATGCCCACTATGTGCAGGTCAGCTCCTAATTGTCCACTCCAATTCTCTTACTTCAGGGTGATTCTTCCTTTGAGGCATCTAGCACTGGCCAGTTTCCAGGAGGGATGCAGAGACTTCTGCTCTGATTTGATGGTACATTTGATGGTTCCTAGAAAAGCTGATGTCTTTACATGCATTTGACAAAGGAACAATACAAGATCCAGGAACGTAGAGAAGAGAAACAGAGTACTTTCACATGGCTGGGTCAGAGGAATTACAGGCAACAAGCTAGTGCCTTGAAGCCTCAGGGTCCATTTTGGTGGCTCCCTGCTTCACTTTCATACAGGACAGCTACTACTGTTAAAGGAAGAGATGGGAGGAGTTGGAGAATGATCCTGTTTCAATGGAGACATTCTAGAAAAAGGTCTGTAGTTATAGGTGATGATAAGTTTTCCACTTGTGTTTCCATTGAGCTGTAATTGTGAATTCATTATAAAGGAAGATGTGAAGGAAATAATCTATCAGTATAAACAGCTTGTTTAAAAGGTGAAGGCTGAAATTACCTGTGTATCTGAATTGACTTGTTCCATGAGGAAACATAAACCGGTTGCTTATGTACTTGGTATGCAATGACACGGTCTCTCTGATGCTACAAGTATGCTACAATATCACTCACTCTCCACACTTTTTCATGCGTTGTTGCGTGCATGACAATTTTCTCTGACCAAAGGTAGAATAGACCTTCCTGTCTTCAAGGCAGCAACGTCTATACCTGCAGTGTGAGAGCCGTGGGGAGCAGCGCTGCAGAGGAGGTGCTGATACTGGACATCATGGGTCTGAACAGATCAGGAATGAGAGCTGTAAAATAGGGTTTGCAAAACTGGAAGGTTTGTGATTTTGGCATAGCAACAAAGCGAAAAAGTAGTTTAATGGAGCTTTTCAGGAAATGGCCTTTATTTTGTAAAAACAAAGTTAACTAGTGTCTAAAGGTTAGTATTGAAAAGAGGATGACTGATTCTTAGGTAATGCATTTCATTAAACATTTCTGGGCTGTTTGTCATCTTTGATCTATGCTTCTGTAGAAAATATAGGAACTTTACCAACAGATAAAATGGGCAGACATCACTGAAGCATGGTGAAAGGAAGCTATAGTACAACCTCCAGTGCAGAAAAGTGGAGGAGAAAGACATGAACAACACTGTAACTTTTAACTTGCCAGAACACTTATGAATGAGACAAACTGTAGTAACCCAGCATGCAAGTTGTCTAGAAGATAGTGCTAGCCTCTGCTCTTTTCACTAAACTCCACAGGATCTTTCATTGCAACAACCCATATATGTCATTGGTATCAGACACATCCCTATAAATAGCAGAATAAATTCAGCATTGAGGAACGAGGCTGCCAAGGAACGATGCAAAATCTCTCGATTTTGTATCATGTTTACCTGGGTCCTTACATCAGTACAGCCAAAATGTCCCAGGTTACACTAGTCTGCCGGGTTACACCTTCTGCCTACTCCCTCTGTGTAAATTATACAAGAGGGTCCTTGGTTATGGGAGGCTATTCCATGTAAGAGAATACAGTGCTTGTCTGTGCAAATATGGGTGTATTCAGGTAGCCAGCTTTGGGCTTCTGCTTTCAGGTGCTGCAGGACCTGAGACAAAACCTATTTGCAACAACTAGAAGGGTGCAGATGATTCACAGAAGCAAACTAAAATTCTTGAGGATCAGGAACATAGGAGGACTTCCCTCCTCCTCTTCCCACTGAATACTTTGGTACTGTAGAACCAGAAGACTGTAAGATGGGCAGAGCGAGTTCTCTCCCTGATGCTGCCAGTTCAGCCTGGTACGAGAAGGCAACCCAGACCTGCTGTCCCAGTCCTACCTCAGGAGTTGCTGTAATACATTCAGTCAGTCCTCTCAGCAAGCAGAATTAAATGGCAAGTCCCTCAGGACACAGAGCCGCAGACCTGTAGCAATAATGGAAGTACAGCTTAAATTCTTCCAGTGGTGTTATTGCAACATTAATACCATACTAGAGCTCCACTGAGGCAAACCACTTTGGAAATCCTACTGTATTTAGTAATTCTGTGTTTTTATTAGGAAATGCATTCTGCTCACCATGAAAGGCCTGCAAGTTGTTTTGGGTCTGAACGCTTTAGGCTGCTTAGGTATTTTTGTGTCCAAATAAATTTTAAATGTATTAATGTTAGCAGATGAAGAAACTATTTGCCTAATGGCAAATTCAAGGCAGACAAATGCTTCCTTTGATAGTAACCTGTGCTTCTGTCAGCAGGCACCAGCTGATAACTCCGTTCTTTGTAAAAGAAAAATATTTTTCCTTTTTTCATGCAAAACGGAGGACAGGGTGAGCTAAGGTAGTAGGACAGAGTACATTTGCATAGCTGTATGAAAATAACAAGCCAATCGAAAAACCTTGCAAGATTTGTGAAATGTTAAGGATACGTCCTAGATTGCTGCTTATCATTAAATTTACTTTGCTGTAGCCTGGTGATGTGATACCACGCAGTGAAAGTGGGTGAACATAGCTAAGCCATTCCACAGAGCTCTCCCACCGCCAGGCAAATCCCAGTGCTTCAGGAAGCAACGCTGCAGAGACAACAGATTTCTTGCTGAAGTAACATAGCGTGAAAGGCACTTTCTGGTGCCTGAGGGTGCCAGTGTTTTCAGTGGAATACAAAACTGAAATATTGATGGCCTTCATTGTTTAATTAGTTGATAAGACATTTTATAAGACTGTGTGACTGCATATTCATGTCACTTGTCTGCCACGTGATTAGTGTGTGGTTAAATGGCTGCTGTGCATCAATAACCCCCACCACTATTGATGAGAATATTGTCACTCACAAATGAGGCACACCATTTTGAGTGTCACTGCTTGTTCAGATACATTTCTAGGCTCATATAAGTGGTCAGTTCACAAAGTTCACAGACCATCAAGCCAAAACATATTGTTGCCGTCAACTAGTCTCACCTCCTGTCTGATTTAATTATGACATCTTCCCCAACTAATTCTCATAGGAATTAGAGCTTATCTTCTAGACAAATCTTCTAGACAAATGTTCAATCAGGGTTTCAGCTTTCTGTCTTTGTAATTATAGCCACTATCTAAATGTCCATTTCACCTGGAGAACTTCTGGTTTGTTTTCAACCTGGATGGCTTTAGTACTATATAATTTTAAGGAGTTTTACTACACCCAGTTTCTGGGTGCAGCAATTTTAAATAGCCTATCCACCTTCATTTCTTTAAAACCTCCTTTGAAGACTACCGAAACACTTTTTCTGACCTGAAAATAAGTGCCAGGGTAGGAAGGATCTGAACTGATAGCAGTAGTAATAAGTAATTTTCAACTTGTTACTTTATGTTTGACGATTAAGCACAATTCATCAAAGATAAAACAGATTAACTCAATCCTGCAGTTGTGCCTGCACTTAATGAACTTTGCTCGCACGAGTAGGGCCTGTCTGCTAGAAGTGATGGGGAGGAGCATGCTGACTGCAGTTCAGCAAGGCTGCTCAGGGTCTGCTTAACTTTAGACAACATTAGCACGCCCCTCAATTACATATTAGAATTAGATTAGATATCAGGAAGAAATTTTTCACTATGAAGGTGGTGAGGCACTGGCACAGGTTGCCCAGGGAAGTTGTGGAGGCCCCATCCCTGGAAGCGTTCAAGGCCAGGTTGGATGGGGCTTTGAGCAACCAGGTCTAGTGGAAGGTGTCCCTGCGTGTGGCAGGGGGATTAGAACTAGATGATCTTTAAGGTCCCTTCCAACCTAAACCATTCTACGATTCAATGACTAACACTTCAGTGGGACTACTCTTGTGCTTAAAATTAACTGTGTGCTTGGACATTTTGCTGGGTAGTATCTCGCTGCTCTCCACTTAGTGGGGTCAAACACTGACGAACTCGAGCTGCACTGGACTGCCTGATGCCACCAACCTTGGCAAAATGACAACAGCATTATTGACTGTGCAAAGATTTGTACAAACTCTATGGTGAAAACAAGGTGCAGGAAAATAACCCTGCTGAAAACTTTGATCAACCTGTGACACTTCAAACTAAGACTTCTCTGGCATAGTAGAGATAAAAGTGCTCTCATTGTTACAAAGATTCTTTACAAAAATTACTAAGTGGACCATTTCTTACTAAAGACAGGACAATACAAATGCAGGTGGCTTGGCAAAGCTAATTTACTTCTCTGTTTTTCATCTTTCCTATCTGAGAAAAATAGGAGGCAACCTATTCTAGGTGCTCTTGGGTAGAGAAATAAAATAATCATGGTGCAGATGTGTCTCTGTTGTGTTCTGATACGATCTCACCAAGGACTGATGCTTCGGTTCTAGAGGAAGATGCTGAGTTTATTTTTTTTAGGATTGTCTTCAAATCTAAAGGTATCTCTTCGCATTAAACTCGTGTTCGGGAGAGGGTACTTTAGCACTCCTCAGCATCCTTAGTGCAGAAGCGGAGCTCAGCTTTCTACAACTTTCAACCTTAGCAGTCAGCTTTTGTTGGTTTACATTTCACTTTTCCTTAAACCTGGTTGGGAAAAGGAGACGTTATACGCCCCAGAGGACATGAAATAGTACTAGCAAAGAAAAAATAATTGCACAAAACAGATCAGTCCTGTGCCAGGCACAGCGGAGTGAACACTAACTTTGTATCTGCTGCAATGAAAAGAGTCACTGTTCTGTGGTTCCTCCAATTTGCATTCATGAGGATCAGAGACTAGCTGCGCAGTCCAGTCCAGAAGCTGGGACAGTAAAACAGAGAAACAGATAGAGGAAACTGGAATGATGAGAACTAGATTCTTCAGATAATGACAGAAAATAAACAGGAGAGGATATTTAACAGGAGAGGATTACGATTGCAAAGAACTAATGATAACAACCCCCAAATGGTATACGTGCAGTTGTTATTTTTGATCTTGTAAATTCTGTGAAGACATGGGTATAGACTGGTATATATTCATTACTATCACAATCCTTTTTCTCTTACCTTCTAGCTTAAATATTGAAATAGGGCTGCTGTATGCAAGTGCATACAGACATAATTTAAGCGAATTTAAATGGTATCACAGATTTAACAGTAATTTTCAATAACTTTAACTCCATTTAAATTAAAAAAAATTCTTTTGGGCTTGCATTTTTAACGTTTGCTTCTTCGACAAATAAGATGAGTAACTTTTAAACAAAATGTCATCTTGGTAATGGTGTGAAGAAAAATACTAATCTAAAACATACTATCTTTTTCATATAAAAACATCATTAAAATAGCTTTTAAAACAGCAGGATTTTAATTTCTGCAAATGGCTAGTCCTCAAAGAGAACACTCTTGACAGTTTTAATTTTTGAAAATTAGAGGTGTCAAAAAGCAGCCTTCATAGTAGTGCCTATTAAATCTAGTAAGCTTTTGCTGTTATACTATGTACAAATGTCAGCAGCAGTTAATTGTTAACACCTTTCATTCTTCAGGACAATGCTTATATGCTGAATATGAACATTTACATGTACCTTCTGGAATTCAGGCTGCCATTAAATGAGATGTTCATTTGTGTTCCTTAATATGACATAAACTGTTGCATTAATTAATTTCTTCTTTTCAGTTTGGCCACTTAAAAAGTTCTTAAGCACTTGCTTTTCTCCAATGGCAGATAATGGTTTGGTACCACCTGTAACTTAGTTTTTAGCTTAAGTATTAAGTGAGCACATGGAAGGTTTACTTTCTTCAATAAAAGCATCATTCTCCAGAATCTCAAGAAAACACTGTCCTGTCACAAAGAAAATATAGCCAAGAATTAAGGAAAAAGATTTGAGATACAACATCTCTTTCATTTTAAATGTGCCAAAGATCAGGAGTGAAAGATAATCTATTTACTATGAAAATACTGAAATTCTCTAACAAAGAAGAAATTTGTGGCAAAAGTCACTAGACTGGGTTGGAGAACATTAAAACTAAGCCCTTGCGTATTTTGTGAATTTGGACTTCATTCTACCTCTAAAAATGCTATTACAAGCTCACTCAAGCCATACACTGTGCAAGGCCTGCGTTCTTGTGATCATATGGAGGGCTGGAGGCAGGAGAACAGTCCGCCCAAGTAGAATTTAAGAGTACAAGTCAGTAAACTTGAACACGTTGTAATCAAGCTAGAGCTTGTGCTCTAGTGCAAAATCATCTGCAAGAAGAATTGGGCAAAGCATTTTCAGAACTACACATGGGTTTATCCTTGCCTCTGTCCTCTTGACTTTTTTATACCTTAAGAACGAAGATAGTTTCTCACATAGAACAGTTAAGTGACGACAGATGACCAGCAGTCATTGTGCCAAAAAAATCAAAATATATAGTAAAAAATTGGCTTCATTAGAGGTAAGAAGAGAAAAAGGAAAGGCATCTAAACTTGAAATCTAGGTTATATTCTTATTTCAGGTGAGTTCTGAACCGAAGTGAAGTATATTTTAAACCACTCCAAACCAAACCTATCTGAACCCAGCAATGTGCGCTGCCACCCCAGAAGGCCAATCACATCCTGGGCTGCATCAAAAGAAGTGTGGCCAGCACACCAAGAGAGCTGATTCTGCCCCTCTACTCTGCTCTTGTGAGACCCCACCTGCAATACTGCGTCCAGCTCTGGAGCCCCCAACATAAGAAAGACATGGACCTGTTGGAGTGAGTCCCGAGGAGGACCACAAAGATGATCAGAGGGCTGGAGCACCTCTCCTGTAAAGACAGGCTGAGAGAGTTGGAGTTGTTCAGTCTGGAGAAGAGAAGGCTCTGGGGAAACCTTATAGTGGCCTTCCAGTATTTGAAAGGGGGCCAACAGAAAATCTGGGGAGGGACTCTATATCAGGGGGTGCAGCAATAGGATGAGGGGTAATGGTTTTAAACTGGAAGAGGGTAGATTTAGATTAGGTATTAGGATGAAATTCTTTACTGTCAGGGTGGTGAGACACTGGAACAGGTTGCCCAGGGAGCTGTGGATGCCCCATCCCTGGAGGTGTTCAAGGCCAGGTTGGATGGGGCTTTGAATAACCTGGTCTAGTGGAAGTTATCCCTGCCTATGACAGGGTGGAACTACATGATCTTTAAGGTCCCTTCCAACCCAAACCATTCTATGACTCTATGATTCTAAGTGGTGTATTAGTCATAAATCTATAGGCCACCCTGTGTGAGAATATTTTTGTTCATTTAACTTCAAATCCTAAAGTACAATGAATTAAATTATGGTTCCATTTTGTCTTGTGATAATGGCTTCAGGCACTTTTTAGGGCTTGGTTTTTCTTCTGGCATAGCTTTGCACAGGTTAACTATAGAGCCTCTCCTGCAGACACCTGAGTGCAATGTCCCACACCAACACCCATTTCTCCTTTTTCTTTTGGCCCTTACCAAAAGACATAGGGCTTCCAGAATTCCAGAGGTGAATTATACTCGTGCTTCTTATCCCAATACATCCGTGAATCAGCTCCTTTCACTTTTTCATTTTAAATTATATTAGGAGGAGACAGTGCAATGAGATGGTGCATATATATTGGCAGCACCATAACCAGAGGCGTTTGGCAGTTCAAGGCAGGCTGAAACTACTGTTGCTTTGGGGGAGCATTTGGGTACAGCAGCTTTCAACAGTGTAATGATTTCAGGACTTAGAAAGTCAACAAATGGACTAATGAAGTATCAGGATAATGAGTAGTGGTAACAAAAACATGGGCATGACAGAGGTCATTGCTTTTCTAATACCGGGCTGAACTCTGCAGAAGTCACTGCAGCAAGAGCCCATCAGCAAGAACAAACAACACTACTGTCGCCCCCATGATTAATACCAGCCCAGTATTGATAAGAAGCAGTTATCTGGGTTGTTTCATGGGGGTTTTAATGCTTTTATAAATGTATAGCTGTGCTGGGCTGTATGGGTAGACATTGATTGATGCATTTGTCCAAACGAACATGTTGGGAACCCAAAGGCTTGTATGAAGCCTGTAACTGGGTTAATTGAAAGAGAGAATTAAGAACGGCGTGTTCTCCACAGTTTGCAGAACCACAAGGTTGAGGTGCAGAGCTCAGCCTTTGTAACAAGTTCATGCACAGGTATTTACTTCTGCATTATGTGCATGGCGTCACTTCTTAGGGCTCACATGAGTTTATACAACGTCCTTCTACCTTCTTAGCTTTGCAACTGGGGCTACATTTGCAAAGTACTTACAGAAGTTATTAGAAAATAGTAACAAATGAACACCAGAAAACTTTTCTTACTGCTTTCTTGCTTTATACTGAAATTTCCTCTTACGGCAGAATGCATTCATATTTTTTTAAACTGCTGTCATCCTTGCTAGTGGTGTGGGTTTGAACCTCCAAGTCCATTTTGGATGGTGATCGCATTGCAGTGTCCAATTCTGCTTTACGCTTGCATGAACAAAGCCACAAAAAAGCAGCCACCAGGCAAGAGAGGTGCAAACAAATTACACAGGACTTCACAGGTGGCTCTGCAAGTCCAGCCAGGTAAGTCCCCCAAAACTCGCAGTTGTTTCTGGATTGGTGGTATTCCTGTTTCCAAAACCCCGTCCCTCAGCATGGGTCAGACTGGTTCTTCCACATTTCAGCTAAACCCAGTCTTTTCTTCTACAGTCAACCACCTTGATTAGGAACCAGCACTTGCCCCTGCTCTAAGATGACAGAACCCAGGGCAGCACAGAGCTAATGATCCTGCTAGAAGGTCTACTAAAGGAGGGTACATTTAGTCTAAAGATATTTTCAAAGTGATAACCTCTATGACATTACTACTTCATATTATCAGTCAGTCACATGGCAGGTTTCCCAGCCAGAACTCACATGGTCTCCTGCTTTCCTGAGCATCCACCTTATTGTGTTTCCAGGAAAACTGACATTTAGGAATGTGGTAGAGTCCCCATCACCAGAGGTTTTCAAGATGCAATCGGACAGGATGCTAAATAATCTAATTTAGGCTCCCTTTCCCACACAAGGTTAGACCAGATGATCTTTTGAAGTCCCTTCCAACCTGGGCTGTTCTTTGATTCTGTGATTTAGCTCGTGGTTGTAGTGGCAAGATATTAAAATTGACCCATTTTCTCCTGGGGTATGGAAGTTGCAGAAAAGCTACTGAATAAATGCTCTCCTAGTGGAATTTCTTTACTTGGACTCAAATTTTACGGACTTGGGAGCACCCAAATACAAGCTGCCATTTGCCCTGCAGCTTTAGTTCTACATTCCCATATTTCATCTTCATTTGGGATTTGCATTAATATTTACTGAAGGTGGCTGTAGACTTGGGACCACTGCAGGGATCTACATAGTCTGAATGAATTTATGCATTACAACAGGCCCATAATTGTGAGAGCTGCGGCCTGTCCCCCGTCCCCCCCCCAAAGAGAAGCAGTATTTAAATTGAGAGTTATTATCCAGTTAATGGCAACAGCCAGAAGCAGAGCACATAATGTACCTACCAAGCTTTAAGTGAATAATCTTGCTGTAAAACAGGTTAACTCCTCCTTGAAGAAGAGTGAGTGATTTCAATTTAAGATGCTGGATAATGAAATCTTTAAAAAAGCTGAGTGGAGGCCAAAGCACTGCTGAGGGAAACACAGGGAAAACAATTCCTATTTACAAATCTGAGATGCCCAATCTTAACAGATTTTAGTGCGAATATCAAACTATCACCACATTTACCCAGTGCCCAAATCAGGTTCTGCAAAATAGCAACAGTATTTCAAGATGTTTCAGCCCTTTATTGTCAGAAAAAGTCAGTCTTCTGAACATCAGCTAGTCCTTGATACCAAAGAGACATGTTATATCCCCTTCATTTTTTATACCACTTTATTTCGTTGTCCCAGGGAACTACAGTTTACATCTGCAATGATGGACCATTCAACAGCAACATGGACAGACCCAAGACAATCTATGTAGTTGTAATAACAAACTAGAAATAAAAAAAAAAATAACTGAATATTGGTAACTGATAACAGTATACTTCAACACTCAGGATCAAGACACCAAGCCTAAGTAAGACCTGGCCAAAGATTTCTCATATGCAATTATGTCATAATCACACTTTTCTTTGAACTTCTAACACAACTAAAACTCAAGCCAAGAATGAGGACCAATGCTTCACAATTGGAACCTCTTCGGTTAAGAAAAAATTGAACGTATCCTCTTGGTACTGTGGAAATATTGGTGCCACCTCAATATGAAAGGAAAATCAGTGAGAGTTACCTCATATACTATGGGTACCAATGGCTCTGAAGCAAAAGAAATATTTAAGTGTTTAAAGAATGGAATTAAATTTGCTTACTGCAATGACCTATTTTGCACCTTCAAATCTATCAATTTCCTCACTTTTATCCTAGCTCCTGCATTTTCTCCCTCTCCAAGTAGCACGTGGACAGGTGGTATCCCTGCCTGCTCCTTTCTGAGCTCAGTACCTGCTCTCAGTGACACACACCGATTTACAAGCAGGTTGTCACATATTGTAACGTCCTCCTTGCATTCCCTGCTCCCTCAGTGTTCTTGAGCTTGCCAGGTGCAGGGATGAGGAGCGAGACCTGAGCACTTGACCCAAGCTGGCCAACAGGATTATTTCATACTATGAACATCACATTCAATATAAATTAGAAAGTTTGCTGTAAAGCCCTCTCTCCCTTGATGGCCGTGATCCAGAGAACTTCCTACCCCGGTGCCGGACCCCTGAGGCCTTCCCTTCCTCCCAAAGCCATAGTGCTCGCAGTGTCCAACATTTACTGTCCACTGCCGGGAGTGCACAGCTTCCTACTGGTATAATTGGCTGTGGTGGTGCAATCCCCGCCCCGGCCCTCTTTAGCCACTCGGTACTTGGTGTGATTCCCCATCCCTGGGCCGCATACCAACCTAGGAGATGTCAGGCATGAATTGCGAAAAATAAAAGACCAGAGCATTAAGGCACTCCCTTAACGCGCCTGGCTCTTGTTTCCCCTGTCACTTGGCAATATCACTCCCTGACAGCCCAGTACATCTGTACCTGGCTCATGGCCCAAAGGGAGTTGGTACCAGAACTTGCAGACCTAACAAATTTTGGGCTTGCACAACTGGTGGAAAGTACCGGAATATTCCATCGTCCGAGCTGGGCCAGAATGGAAAATTACCTGACGAAAGTCAATTATCTTGGATCCTACAAGTAGCGATTCCAGTGAAGATCCTTTGAGCTCTTCTGGATCACAGCAGGCTGTGGCCAGTACCTCCCCTGAGTCGGGACACTGTCTCAGGCAAACTTCACGAAGACTAAGGACCAGGGTGAGACAATCCTTCTCGAGCCTCAATTACTGCCCGTTGAGGAATGCTGATGCATCATGCATATTCACCCTAACTCAGAAGGGAAATTTTAACTATAGGCTACCCTCTCTTTCATCCATCTCTCCATTTATATGTTTGCATGCATTAGCTTTATAGATGTGGATGTTCTTCCATCTTCCGTGCACGTGCAGGAGTTAAAAGGGGTACCTGCCGACTCAGTAAGTCGTGTGATATTAAGAGATCTTCGATCTCAGCTGTTAGAAACTGCGGTGTGTGCACGTTTGTATAAGTGTGTGTGTGTGCATGTGCTCATATGCTTTGTTTATATGTACATACATTAATCTGAAATCTGTGCTTTGCTCTCACATGTATACGTATTGATTTGGGATACCTTATAGTAAGTTAGATAATCTTGTCATCTTTGAATCTGTAATCAAGTTGCTGTTCAGTTATTTAGTTAAATCACTTTGTAAATCTTTAAATCAGTTAATGATTAATTGCTGCTAAAACTCAACCTCTTGATCTGCCTCAAATCACAAATAAAACTGGACTGCTGCTAAATCATAACTGTGTCTGATACTTCCATCCCGCGACATTGGCCAAGTATAATCCTTGTATATTTTACATTGGTATCGTGATCAATATTGGTTCTTTGGTGTTATTAAATTAATGTTTTTTTCTATTAAATCTGTTCATATTTCAACCTTGGGTTTTCTTTTTTTTTTCCCTGATTCCCCTTCCCAGGTGGGAAGGGGTCATCAGGTGACAGAATAATTGTCTAAATGACAATAAATTGTTGTGGGTTTCTCAAACCATAACCCATATGAAATAGTAGTGAAAAAGCTGACCAGGTCTACATCAGTGCTTGAAAGTATACTTTGTTCCAGGAATCAAAAAAATACAAAAATTAGACATTTAATTGAAAGAAAAAGTATCTTACAAAAATTGTGTCTTTCTTAATTCTAAAAATCACAACAGTATTAATGAAAATATTAAGACAACTAATACAGTGTTTATTTAGAAGCAGCATAAATCCAAACAATGCATAAAAACCTTAAGTGTTTATTGTTACAGTTTAAGTGCATATATTCCTTTTATAATTTTGTTCCTTTCCACAGAAACAGACATACAGCAGCCACACAATTTGTTCACTTCAGAAAGCTTTTACTAGTTTGAAATCTCATCTTTATAACTGGATAATTCCAGATTTATGTAGACTAGATTTGAAAAGAGTAAACTCAATATGGAAGGTGTTAAAAATTTTGAATATTCCCATAAAAAGTGACATAATACACAATCAAGTGAAATAAGACAGGCAACATACACAAGACATCAAAAAAAAAAATAATCAGACGTTCAATACAAAATACTCACCTGTCTCTAAAGATGAAAAGAAAAAGCTTTAGAAGTTAACAGTATGGGCTCTACCTTCTGAATGTTGACAACGACAGTTATTATGAGGGTATCTCTGATGTTTAAATACAATCCGTGCTAGGGCTAAATTACTTCCACCTCTTTTATAAATTCATGATGGAATCACTTAACACAGGATCCTGAGCACCAGAAGTTAAATTCCCAGTTTAAAATACTTTGTGAGACTTTCCCCATTCACTACAAGGATAACCTCTGTAGCTTCTTTGGTTGAGGCCACCGTCTCTGAAGAGTAAATCCAAACAAAATGGGGAAACAGTTCCACTGCTGAGAAAGAACCGAAGAGTCTAGTTTGATCTGAATGCTAAACATTATGGAACAATTCTAAGTGTATGGAAAAAATGTTCTATTTCTACAGAGATGAATGTGAATTCACAACTGTAATCTTTAATTTTAGATAATTTAATAAGTACCACAGTATTGACAATCTTCATAAATACTATTAGTTTTGAAATAAAGATATCCAAAAAGCACAGACAAATTTATTATTCTTTCTGGAAAACCTAGTGAGTTTTTTATTTTAAATTTAGTATTTTGCTTCAAACATTATGTAGTGGCATCACTTTTACCAATGCTATTCTCAGGGAAGTGGAGACATATCAGGATACAGAATAGGCAATAAGGCTTACTTCTCTCTTCACCCCCACCCAAAAAAAAAAAAAAA
>VYXH01006216.1:26029-40942 GCA_013397275.1 Burhinus bistriatus | reverse complement strand
CCCCCACCAAAAAAAAAAAAAAAAAAATCCATAAAACCTTACATACTGTAGATTATGGGAAAAACCAGAATTCACCCATTTCACCCATGTTACCACTGCTTACATAAAGTTGCAGCGTACTTTATGTCTGGCTTGGGCAATAGCCACAATGCTCCATCACGCTGATTGATGTAGAGTAGACTTCTTTTTCCAGCTTCTTGCCCTTCCAGATGCTAGGGACTGGAAAGAACATAGACGCCAGTCCTTCAGCTCCATGAGGATAAATGAAGCGCTTCACCTCACTTGGCAATGATCCATATCCATTTAAAGAGCAGCAAGAGCATATTGACAAAACCCCTTCCTTGCCCTGACAGATGCCAATTGTCATATGAAGCTTAGAGCCTTAAGAAGTTGAGATGGAAAGTCCTTTGGCTCTCTGAAAGTTTCAGATCCCTCTCTTCAAGAGAGTTCAAAGAAAACTTTTCAGAGTCTTCAAGTAAGACTGAACATAACTGAATCACATGCAGAAAACCTTAAACCTTTTCAGCGCCTGGGCCAGAAACACCATGCCATGCCTGGAAGCACCAAAGCTATGATTATAGAAGAAAAAAGATTTACTATGTTGTTGTCTAATATCGGTTTTCCAGATATGTGCTTGGAGTCTTTTGTTTGGTGGTTGACAACCATGCCAATATTCTGATCAAAACCTGTGGAAAGATAAAGACTTCATTTTACAAAGTCAACCAAGCTGAACAGAAGCTTAGTAACACAGTGTATGCAACTTCCTAAATTTAATTTACCATTATTGTGTTAAACCTCTAAGAAAAGACATCAACAGACTAAACTAAATTACAGTTAGTTTAATCTGGTAGCTTCAAAGAATGGGATATAAATGCAATACTTTACGTTAGATGTTACTTCTTTTGAAAAGTTATACTTCTATCAGCTCTGCTTCTCTCTTTATGTAGTTTCATAGCAAAGAAAGGAATGACACAAGCTAAATTGGAAGAGGAAAAAGATATTCCAAGAGCCATTCTAAGGCACATGATGCTGTTTTGAACAGAATAGAAACAACTGATTAGCAATATGTATTTCCTTGTCAAGATGTATTTGTTTTCAAAGGAAAATTACGGAAATGTTATGACTTGATCTGACAGAAAATAAGCTCCTTACAGAGGCTGAATTTATCATTTCTATTTACACAGCAGTTTTATACTACCAGCAGCTGGATTTTTTCCTAGTACTTAAGCCATTTCTTCCTCTATTTCTGTATTATCAGTACTCTAGCATTGTTTCATTAGCTGTTACTGTACACACACCATTACTCTATGTTTCATCCAGCTGCATTATTTTATATGCTGATAAATGCATAAAATTCTAGCACACTTGATTTTAATGCCAACTCACACTATAATGAAGTATAACTGGGTACGTGCATATGCACACATTTAAGGTTGACATGAAAAAACATTCCAAAACAAATCAGTGTATTTTAAATTAACATTATTTTTCTCTGTAGATTTGAATATCTGCTAATACCCACAACATGGAAATTTCATTTTGAGCTGCTGCTTTATCACAAAAAAATTTTCGGCACCTCAGACAAAATTTAAAAAAAAACCCACACCACAAACCTGCTTGACAGGTATATAGCTGGTATTACTGTTACCTTTGAATCATACATTTAAAGTGGTTGGACTCAATGATCTTAAAGGTCCCTTCCAACCTAGGCGATTCTATGATTCTAAACCTAGCTTTGGGTAATGCAAAAGAGCTACAGAAAAATCAAACTTCAAAGCCTGATAGTTTAAGTCTTAACACTTGCTATGTATTATAAATTCTTAAGTTTTCTTGAGAGAAAAACTGGGAATAACTTTTTACAAATATATATCTCAAATGCACACACAGCCTAGGTTCAGAGCATAAACAAATAGGAAGAGTAACACCAAGTCTTTCCATTAGCTTGGTTATTTACAGAATAGGTATGGTTTCAGACTGACAACATGGGAGAATTTGAATCTAATTCTGCGCATCTATTCAAACACAGTTTTACTTAATAGACTTTCTCTTAGAAACAGTGGGTATCACAGACTAAAGACAGTTCTTTATTACCACAGACGTATTTATTTATTGTTTTTCAAGATGCTGCAGAGAGACTGGAGTATTTCTTATGAGACTACTAGCAGGGATTGGAAAAGTGAGTTAAAGTAAAGAGGGACACAAAACCTAACAGTGTGCACCACATGAGCAGCACTATTGCACAGCATATATACCATAGCATAACAGGTATGTAGTATACATACTCCAGCAGTACTTATGAATTTGTGAAAGAAACTGTGGAACTTGCATACTTGTCCCTGCTACAGCTAGCAAACTAAGTTGCTGAGCACGGAAAAATATCTGAAGCAAAGAAGAAACAGATGCTGATAAATGCTGGCATGCATTAGCTAGGTTTACCAAATTCTCTTAATGCATCTGCCTCATTAGGAGCATGAAATATTGTCTGAGTGCTTAAGAGTTTCCTCTTTAGTACAGAAATACTGTATCTAAAAATTCTTCAAGTGATTAAGCACTCCATTATATTTTGGACCTTCCTGGAGCTACAAAGAATATAGCATAAAAACTGCTGGAAAGCCAAATACACAGCATCAACAACAGTTTGCAGTTCTGACTGTCATGGTAGATTTAAAGGACTCGTATCTCTCAGGCAGTTCATCTGCACATTCAAACCTCGACCTCCAACAAGTAAGTACACTGACAACAAAATCTGAAAATTTAAGTTTTCTCTGTAAAACAGCTGTTAAACAGAATAGGTCAGATATGGTCTTTAAACAATTTTTAAACATAGTTTACAGTTTAGCCTAAAGGTTGTCTGCAGTGTTTATTCACAGATAACGATCCTTAAGGACAATGACTAAATAAATACTGAAATTGTTTAGAAGCAGCCAGCCAACAACATTTTTAAAAATGAACATGATTTTTAAAATTTTTTTTTTTTTTTTAAAGTCACAGCTAGTTTGTGATAAGCTTGACTTATAGGAACAATACTCTATTAAGTGGTGAAAAAACAGAACGTAAAATATCGTGCACGTTTTCCTGGAGCTCTTCTTATTTAATTCTTAAAGCTGAGACTATTGCTAAGTCTTCAGGGTTAGAAATGGAGCTTTTGCAGTGACAACTTAATCTGAGTAAACGGCTAAAATTAAGCTGACATTTTCTCTTATAAAATGTTACCATAATTAGATATATAGAAAAGGAGAGGGCAGGAATTGATTTTTCCAAGGTAACACATTGGAGATCTCTAGTCTCTTTCAGTCATCAACAAGACAGCAACATAAGATAAATAAATCAAAATGTGGAAAAGGACCAACTGTCCTTGCTCTTGTTTTCATTATCACATCCATCACTTTGGCTCCTTTTGTCCTTTGTGTTGCTAATTCTGTATTTTTTCCATTTAAAAATTATGTCCTCACCCCTTCTTGAAATTCAAGTCCATTTTTAGGTTACATTAGGAGAGGGAAAAAAAAAAAGAAAAAAAAAAGAGAGAAGAATCTTACCACTGTATTGCATTGTAGCTCCCAAATACGAATCAACAATCGATCCCAGTAAGCCAGCTGCTGCACCAAACACAATAACGGGCCATTGCGGAGCAGACATTTCCAGATCAGTCACGAAAATGAGCTGTGTTACGAAGTAGGCTATACCTACTGCCATGCCCCCAAGCAAACTTGAAAGCAGGCCCACGAAACTAACTGCTCCATTAGTACCTAAATTAAACAAAACCAAGCTTATTTACAAACTTTTTCTTAAAGACTTGTATTTGTTCAAATGTTTTACATGAAATTAAAACTGTGTTCCACCCTCTATATCCACAAAGCTCTGCTACCACAGCTTTTATTTACAATCCCCATTATGCCGCTGAGAAGCTTACCCTGTACCATTACAGCCTATTACTATTACTCTTCCTGTCTCTAAGGCTACTTATCTAGAAATATTCATTAGCATTAAATTAAATAAAACCAGACAGCACACCTCTCAATGTCACCTGGTATTTGTCTGCTGTAAGGGGGGGAGGGGGAGGGGCGGGGGGGAAGTGGGATAAGAAAAAGAGATTTGCTCCAAAAAAATATAGAGCTTGAGATGTGCACGTTATTAAAGTAATGCCTCTTTCAGAAGAAGCATACCAAGACATATTCACCAACACATTTAAAAGAATGAACAAAATTCACAGAAAAGAAGATGTTTGACAGCTCATTGAATAAAAATCTGGAGAATGCTTATAAAGAGAAAAAAAAATGCCCATGCATTTAAATCCTATCCCACAATATCTAAAACTCAGATCAACATGCCAGCAAGGCTCAAAAAAGACACACTGCTGTAAGGTAGCAATGTCATCCACTGCGTAGACAAGGTTTGACAGACAGATGGTTCATTTTACCCACCCCGGGTAAGATATTGAAGGAAATGAGCAATTTGGTTAAGGAGTGAATTTTTTGTAATGTCTGTATTGAATATATATATTTTCTTCTACTGATTAAAATTTTAATGTCTGAAAAATTTGGTTGATAACTTGTATTCTTTGTATTATTGGCAATATGAACACTTTTAATAGTGCCAGAGATTAGAAGCAATAGCATTCACCAAGAATGATTTTAGCTCCCTGGATGCTATGTTGGTACATCTCACCAACGAGATGCAGCAGAAACCAAACTGAGTATATTCCATTTCAGAGAATGAATTCCTGGTAACATTTTCTAATCCCAGATTTCTGATGTTTGTTTTTCTGAGGCTTTTTTGGAACTTTTCAAGTTGGATGCGTAATTTGAAACAGAAACAGATCAGCAAAATATTAAGAACATGTAGAACAGATAACACCTTACCTACTGGAACCTTCTCCCAGGTTGTTATCAACCTTGGCTGGCTTTTACTCATAACACTACCAATCTCTGAAGCCCATGTATCACCAGCAGAGCATGCCAAAGCTCCCAAAAGGGATAAGCACATCCATGATGCTGTGTATTGCTTTGAAAAGTCGATAGGAATTTCACCCGGTCCATTTTCTATCATATATAAGACAGCCACCTCAGTAGGAACACCACCGTTACAGAATACTTGCATCCAATTCCTCTGTCCACCTAAAGTAACAACCCCAAAATTTTAGTATTTTCAGGCAAAATACCTTGACAGGCAACAGCATGAGACAAAAGCAAAACACACACATATAAAGTTAAATTTCAGAAACTAGAGAGCTATTTATTAAATAAAACAGAAGCAAAAGCAAAGTCACTTGCTAATGTTCATACGGATGGGGGTGGAGGGGAAGCACAAAAATCAGTGTTCCCTACTCTGCACGTTACATCTCATTTGACCCTTTCCAAGGAAGAAGAATATGCAGTATTTATTCTCCACCAGGAATCTGAAAGAATTAAAATGTTATGGCTTACCTTCTTTGTATTCTGAATCTATTTGCTTCTTTATATCTTTTTTCCATTTAGTAAGTTTTGAAGAAGTAACAAAAAATACAAACAAAGAAGTGAAGAAACTGTAATTTGCAACTGTAAGGATAAATCCAACCACCAATCCTACGAAGGAAAAAAAAAAGTATATAAAGTTTCTTCATGTAACAATCCCTGCTTTGCAAAGCAATTAAGTATTTTGAATCTCTTGAATATGAACAGTATCTTCATGATAAACCCAAGATAATCATGCAATAAGAGAACTACTGAAGTGCCTAATATCTGTATGAGAATTCCAGAGACACCTTGACTGAAAAAAAACCCCAACCAGTTATCTTTATCATTTCCTCTTAAATTTTATTGCCAAATTGCTAATTACTACTGTTAAAGTGTGTGATTTTTGAGACCTTCTCTCGCCACAAACCAGTAATACTGTGCAAAAATAAAAGACAGAGCAATAATAAAAAAAGCCAAAGGATATATAATTGAAATTTAAGTACTTTGCCTGAAGAATACAATTATTTGCATAAGAAGCATATATACAGCTGTGGCTCTGTCTCTTTCAGCAAGTTTATCCTCAGTTTAGGAATCAAATCCCTCCCCTAAAGTCTCTAAGATAACCTAGACAAGCCTCCTCCATATCTTAACAGATGCTACTTCTCCTTCTGTTCTTCATTTTCTTTTTCTGTTTCTGATTTTTATGGCATCTTTTTCTTTCTGCAATTTTCTTAAGTATTTGAGCTCCTGGATGTACTGCTTTTTTACCTCCTCCTTCACAGAGGTCTAATCTGCCCACCATGAGATTACAATTCTTCACAAGTGAAAGAAAACTGGCTGCACTTAAAGCAAATGCCAATATCCGGCTAGCAAAGCTGTTAAGAGGTAAAAACATCGCAGAAAAGAAAAACGTTGGGTTTTTTTTTTTTTTTTTTTAATTTAGACAAGGCTCCCCTTAACACACAGACAGAACAAGATTTGCAAAATGAGTGACATGGGAGGAAAGGATCTGAGGTCCTGTTTCTTTCCATTGACCATCAATTCAGACAATGTCACAGGACAAGGGTGAATCACCTCACCCAGAAATCTTGCATCAGATTTCAACAAACACTGTTGTACACTACATTGGGGTTTTTCTCACGTGGTCTAGAAAAGCTTTGTTTAAACGGTCATTTGCTTGAAGTGAAGTGCACATTTAATTTTCTTCTTATTTTTTGGGGGCCAAAAAATGCCTAGAACTGCTCATATTACAGAAAGGAGAACCGCGTTATCTTTACTGGTTTCTCACCAGGCAGGTAGGCTGCTGACGTGGCTCAGTTTTATGGTATTTCTTTACCACTGCCTCTGCCTTCTCTTTATGTGAATCCATCTGTATATTAAACTAAACATGCAATTTAACTGCATGCTGTACTGAAGTTTAAAAGAATCTTCTAGGTTTATATAAATCTAATTATAATACTAATAATCAAATTAATTACAAACAGCAGCAAAAATTAACTTGACTATTCAAACCGGCATGAGAAAAAAATCAATATAAATTCAAGGTATATATGCTTACAATTATACTTTTATTATAACAGAACTAGGTAGTAAAGTCTTAAAAGAATATTACATGTAATAAAAAGGATCTTAATTTAGCTTACTAAATGTTTAGCTTACGATTCTCAGAAAAAACATACCTCCCAATGCACCACTGTGATCAAGACTCTTCTTCTTAAAACCCTGTGTAACAATCACTAGCGGAATCAAGACTGAAAAGAGCCAGCGCCATGGAGAAATGGGTTGTAAAGTACCTGATAAATCAGATAAAAGGGTTACAGATGATCCTTATAAGTCTTTTTAATGCCTTTATATCTGAAAAGTCCTAATCTTCTAGTATATATTTAAAATCTGATTTTAATACAGATTAAAGCTTTTTACGCTTCAGAAGAAAAATATTCTTCTGAATGGAAAACCAAAATATCTGCAATTATCTACTCAGTTTTTCTATTCAGTTTTCATAGAAAAAAGAAAATACATTACATGAGCTAAAATCAATTACCAAAAAATAGCAAATGTGACAAGAAATAAACATGGTGATATTTTCCATTCTAAAATGGATTTATAAAGTCCAAAAATTGTCACTCAAAATGTTAACACTATCTGAAACCTGATTTGGCTAGAACAGGTAAGTTCAGATTTTAGGAAAAAAACCCCAAATATACAGCCACAGTAAGTTATGTAGAATTCAGTTTCAAATATGAATAAAATTAAAACTAAAATTCCAGTTAACAAAACATTAGCATTCCTCATGTAAAGAGACTGCAAAGCAACTTTAAGTAACTAAATCAGTGCAAGAGTTTCCCTCATAGATCAAATTATGACTAATTCTCCGTAATTATAGGAACAAAGCTGAATTTTTTATTACTATTATTATGACTTTTTTTGGTGAAGTTTCAGAAAAGATGGCAACAATAAAGTGAATGGTCTATGGTCACTAAAGCTTTTTAGCACTGTAACAGAAGGAAAATTAGCACAATATATTGGAAGCTTTACCTTGTTTTTCAAGCCATCCCAAGCACCAGTGTTTTTAGGGAAAGTCATTCTTGTTTATCAATCAACAGCTTTAGCTTGCTAGCTCTTGGCTATGAAAAGCAAGCAAGCAATTTTTTTCATCCTTTTTTTCAACACCTATGTATTCTGAATTATTCCTAGGATGTGCCTAATACTGTCAGTTTGTTGTCCATGCCATCAATTAGAATTTTACACTAAGTTAATAGAGGGACTGCCTCTACTTGGCTGACAGAAGACTTAAGAAGTAGTTTCATGTCTATGTGGAGAGAAGATGTCAGCATGCATATAAGTCAGCTAACGGCTGTGTTTCTATAACTTTAATATTACTACCGTATTTTTTTTATTCTAGTCTGGAAAACTTAGATATTCTGTAATATACTTAAGTGCTTAGTTGAGCTACAGCTATATTTGATGTCATCTAATAAAACTAGCAGAAAGTCCTGCAGTTCATATGTATATATTGATTTTATACACTGATTCTGTCTTTCTGCTCATCTGTGAACAAATCATCAATTTAATCACAACATCACTGACAATTTACACTGATGCAAGAAAGGAAGTTTAGATGCTTGACCTTCTTTTACAGTTTTAAAAAAGAAATATTCCTCTTCTGTTGGTATCCAAAATGTTCTTATTGTTTCCCCACTATACTTGATTGAAAATACAAGACTTTCCAAACTGGATCAAGCCAAACATCTGTCTGAGTCGGAATCCCATCTGGCAGGGGCGAGCTGCATATGCACGAGGAAAGAGTACAAGGAACAGATAAAGACTGATCTTCCCTGTTTTATTGGGAACTTTTATGTTGGCATTCCTAAAATCCCCCATATATTTGCCCAATCCATGTTTGTATTTTTTTTTCATCTCCACAACCACCCACAGAACTGAATTCTGGTTTTAGACGCACTGAAAAAGGCCTTTCAAAAAGCTGAACAACGAAGATCCTGCTGCCTCAAGTTTCATCAAGTATCTGCTAATTTTGTGACCAACTGAATAATGATTTCCTATTCGCATTTTTCCTGCCATTTGTGACCTATACAAATGTCCCCTTTCTATGCTAAAATATCTTTACCTATTTAAGGCCTCTTCAAGTGGATGCTGTGACCTGCTCTGATCATCCGTGTTGTCTTCACTGGTCCTTTATAATTTCGCTATGGGCATTCTAAAATGGGACAACTGCAAGCGCACGCAGTACTCATAGCAGAGAGACACTATGATTTTACAACTTCTACTGATTTTTTGATGGAGTGAAAAGCGTTTCATTTCCAAAAAACAAGAGAATATATTAAGTACCCTGGGTGGTGTAATTCCCCTCCCCCGACCACCTGCCTGTATTGAACCAAGCTACTGACCTCTTCAGTCATGCAGTATATTAATTACAGACAGCTTTGGTGTAAAACATATATATTTGCCCTGCTGCTCTCTGTTCTTCTCATCACCTTTTCTTGCACTACTATCTGATCACCTTTATCTGTGGTAACGAAGCTCTTGGGTCCCTCTCCCCACCATGGGAGCGTATATCCTCAACAGGCAGAATTTACATTCCTCAGGACCTGAGGACACATCCACTATCTTTACAATGGGTCTTCTTATGACTTTATTAACCCTAAATATTTCACCGAAAGGGCTAGTCCTAGAAACATTCAAAGGAAACAAGGAACACTTAAAAAATGAAGCTTATTTCAGCAAGCCATCACATTCCCCATATCGCAATTTTTAATAAAGAATAATATACGCTACAAATTTTGTATTTAAGGAGAGGTAGCTACGTGACATACAAGTCAGGTGTTGTATAGCCTGACTTCCACCTGAATATTTATTCCCAAGCAAGCCTGAAGTTATCTAATGCAGTTCTCCTTGTCCTGTCTATTTCTACAGAAAATTTGGCTTAGCTGAGAATCACAGATGATTCAGACTTCTTATTCTTTGCTTTGTATAGTCCCTCTCCACTGCACACGCATGCATCCACAGCCTCTTCCCAACCTGGCAGCAGTACAGACAACTAACTACACACTTTGGTCTGGAGCATTGCAGAGACTTGCTGAAAAGCAAGCTGCATCCAACAATTTCGTGTCTTGTAATACATATTTACTCTCAGAAATTTCTTCTTCTCTGAGGATTCTCTAGACTAATCCGTTTCCACTTCTATGTTCCACTGTCCTCCCTGTTATTTTTTCTCAATTTTATCTAGAACACCACAATCAAACAGATTTAGTGACAAGAGAATCTCCTTTTGCTTGCACAACAAGTTTGCATGAGAAATTATTTTCTTTGTGGCATGTTATATTCAGCATAGACTGAAGGCAGGTATTTAAGCTAGGAGATACCCTTCTTTTTATACAAGCTAATGTGCCCCACATAGTGGGGGAATCCTTTCCACTGATTTTCATTCTCTGACAGCAGCTGCAACAGAATTGCCACATTACTTAAGTTCTGCCTTGTGATTTCACAAGAGTGTGGATTTTAGCTTTACATATTTGCTAAGTGAGCAGTACACATGAATTTAGGGGTGGTGGAATTAACAAGACAGCTCTCAGCTTCCTCTTTACTTTGTTTACTGGTTAACATAATTTAATCAAACTGAGCTTCCCGTGCTGCAGCTATTCAAATATTTGATTGTAGCTTATTGGTTTTCTCATGGAGCCAACAACTGCAATATATCGCATGGTTTAAATCTATCAATTCCTTGCTCTCATATAAAAACAATTCTATATAATCAGAGCTTCTGTACTTGGAAAGTATACTGCTTTTTGGGAACTGAAGAGAAAAAAAGTAATTTCGGGTCTAGTATTAACATCTATGCAGAAATGGCTTACCCGTTATCCTCCTTGTTACACAGAAAATAAACCTAACTTAGAATGTTTTGAAGTATTTAACTGGAAATCGGGCAAATCCAAAGCTTTTTACAAGAAAGGATTGCTTTTGATGATATTCTTCAATAGCAATTCTTAAATTTAAACAGACCACCTAAAATACTCCTAAACAAAAAAATGCTGATTTTCAAAACTACAAATGGTTTACTTTTACAAAAAAACTTGAAAACAAAAAAATCAAGCTATTTTCTCATCAAGGTATCTACAGTGCCTTCTAAAAAGCTTTTTCTTGAGTTTCCAGTTTGTTCCCTTTGCTTAGTCATTCAAGTCACTATGATCTGAATTTAAACGAGCTTGCAGAACAGGAAAACAGTATCTCACTCAGCTGTCATAATTCCACACCATTCCATAAAGCACTGGTGTCCGTAGCAACTTACTTCTAAGGAGACAATTTATTATCAATGTCCTAAACATATTTGTTTCCTTCTAAAATTCCAGAACACTTACTAAAATAAAAGTGGTTAATAAAGGCGTTGTTATTGTCCAGTTAAAAGGTATATTATTACCTGACTCAATAAATTACTGCCTTAGCACTAAGATTCCTACAACTTTTATATTCTATCACCTCATTTTGACTTGAAATTGGAAAACACAAATTTCATTGCAAAAGATGCCAAAATTACATCTTGAAGAATACTGGAACTTAAAATTCTGAAAAGAAATTGTTCTTTCACACTACAGTTTAAAAGTCTTTTATCTTGGCAGTCACAGAGACAAGAAAGCTATTGATTATAACCTGAACTACACTACTTCCTCTGACAGAAGTTCGCTACCAGAAAATGACAAGCAAGCCAGTTGACTAGGTAAAAGCAGCCTGACGGTTTTCTGAAACATCAGCGCTTTCAATCCTTTTGAACTTGATGTAAGGGTCTCAAAAATATACTTTAAGCTGATTTGAAGTGATAGTTTTTTGTTTAAAAGACCCACAAACCTTTAAAAAGTAAAGCTAATAGTTAATGTAGCTTTTGAGCTAAAAAAAACCCAAAACAACCAAACCATGAGAAGTTATCACAACTGCTATACAAATATAAGACATCACAAGTCTAGCGTTAAAGTAGGTCTCAATCTCACAGAAGAAAGATTTCACACAGGCACAGCAGCTTCTCTTGCTGGAAAGCTAAACATGATGGTTTTCAACAACTTTTGTGTCAGCAGCACCTAGAGCTTTGCAGATATACAGGCTCCCTGGTGCAAAGCAGGACAAACATATTTCACAGTAAAACACTTGCCGTTGCAAGCACAAGTTCCAAAGACGAAAACTCCTCTTCTGTGTACTGAAAAGCCCCAATGCTGTAGGAGGTATGCAGGAGTCTCGCAGCCAAGGGTTGACTCAAAATCTCAAAAGAAAAACACCACCGGCTGTATATGAAGAGATCTCCAGTGCTGTAGTCTGGTATTGCTAATCAGAAACAGAATTTTCGTCTTTTTAAGGTCATTTTTACACTGACCTTTTTTTATTTTCTTAGGGGGGAAAAAAAGAAAGTATTGGTACTAAATTACTACTAAATGTAAATAGTTAAGACTAAGGTAGAACACATTCATTGATTTACAATGGATCCTTTAACACTTCCATTTTATCAACATTTTGGTCACTATTTGGTGCTTAAGCACTACTACGAACTATAAACTGTAAATTAATGAAGGTATGCTTGTAGAATTTTTTCATTTATGGTTAAGGACTGAATTTCATTCCTTTTACAGGCTGAAATTATTTAAGTTCTCTCTCCCACTTCATTAAACCCCCTCCTACTCTATGCTTCATTCACCTCTTCAAGCTAAGGTCTTTCCACAGTCTGAGGCAAACAGACAACAGAAGCTGTATGGCCTTCTTGTTCCATAAACATTCTCTGCAAAAAGGAGGATTTGTCTGCAGTCTACTCCTTTGTACCAGTCCCTATCCTGATTCACCTGATACCAGGCCTCTCCTTTCTACACTGTCAATTCTAAATCACATTAGATAGCAAGCACTGGACCTAGATGCAAAACTCAAGAGAGCTATACTTCTAAAGAGCAGACATGCACAAATAAAAATGCATTTAAATCCAACTTGGCTATCTCTAAATGACACTAACAAAACCTGTTTGTGAAGCCTGCTTCTGCATACCTTCTGCGTGTCTGGCAGCTCACTGCAAACCAAACTAGTAGTGTCCAGACAACACAGACGTTAATGCTGTACCAAGACTAGTAAAACCTAAAGCACTGAAACAGACTGATCAGAGACATCCAATTCCCACTGCAAAAGTCAGCTTACACTGGCGGGATATTTATTCTAGCTCCTTCTGGATCCAAGGTGACACCAGGCACTTGGGGGTGTTCATAATGCATCCCTAGGCACTTGCAGCAACAGCAACATTGCAATGACACTGGAGCTCTTCCTGCACAAAACTGGCTGAGGTCTTAAGAACAGGTCTTTATCTGTCCTGGGGAAGCAGTTAAGCTCTTGTAGGCTTGAACTGATGCTGAAGGCAGTACTACCACTTTTGCACATTGCTGTAAAAGTGGTCCTAGAACTGAAATGACAGACCACAGAAAGTACTAGCATCCCTGCAACTACACAGAACTAACCCACAGCCTGCCCGAGTTGCCTGAACAGAACACAGCTGAGTGTGTACACCCATGCCAGAGAGTCCATGCATACGTTTTTCTCTTCTTGTACCATTTCCCATTTCTCTCTATCTTGACCAGGAAATTCTTCTCACATTCACAGTTGGGCCAATCCCATGCACAAATACAGGCTGGGCAGAGAATGGATCGAGAGCAGCGCTGAGGAGAGGGACTTCGGGGTGTTGGCAGATGAGAAGCTCAACATGAGCCGGCAATGTGCACTCACAGCCCAGAAGGCCAATCGCATCCTGGGCTGCATCAAAATAAGTGTGGTCGGCATGTCAAGGGAGCTGATTCTGACTCTCTACTCCACTCTCATGAGACCCCCACCTGGAANCTGGGGCTGGGGCAGGGGCTGCGCAGCGCTGGGTGGCTGGAGGCCTTCGCCCTGTCTACCCGCCCTCGACACCGACCTGCTCCCACTGCCCGCCGCCGCCGCCACCATCCCGCCCCGCCGCCGCTCCGCGCATGCTCCGCCGGCCACCGCCTGCCTCTCCGGCGGGGTGGGAGAGAGGAGGCGCTCTGCGCTCCAGCACGGTGCGGCCCAGGCCTCCCCNCATGTAGTGATAGGACAAGGGGTAAAGGCTTCAAACTAAAAGGGGGTAGATTTAGATTACATCTCAGGAAGAAATCTTTCACTAAGATGGTGGTGAGGCACTGGAACAGGTTGCCCAGGGAAGCTGCGGAATCCCCATCCCTAGAAGTGTTCAAGGCCAGGCTGTACGAGGCTTTGAGCAATCTTGTCTAGTAGGAGGTGTTCTTGCCTATGGCAAGGGGGTTGGAACTAGATGATCTTTAAGGTCCCTTCCAACCTATGATTCTATGATATTCTGTTCAAAGCCTGCACATGCATTCTTAAAACTGTTTCAAAGGCTCGTGCGCTCCTCCCACACTGTCACAACTTCCCCCGATAGAGGAAGACCTCCATCAGCTTGCTCCTTCTTTTCACTTTTTCATTTTTATCTTATTTGCTTTCTTTTAGGAAGATAAATCACAATGGGTAACAACATTTTAAATTCAACGGGATGGCTGGGCAGAGCAGCAAAGAAGGGTGCAGTGGCTCTTAACACCTTCTAAACCATTACCGGCTACCGTCAGGGCTCAGGTTTCCAGCTCTACTGACGATGGAAGGGGCTGTGCACACCCCTCTTCCAGTCCTCCATCCCCACCAGCCTGCAGGGCCCCTCGCCGTGCCGTGCCAGTCTCTCCCCCGCCCCCGGCCTTTGAACTCACCGTAGTACGTACTTGCCGTCATGGACACGATCCAGAACGCCAGAGAAATACAAATGAGGGAGTTCAGGACGATAATATTCGCCATCATCTTGAGGTATTCCTTGACGAAATCCTCCTGGTGATAGGACATAGGAAGCCAGAGGGACAACACCTGGCGGGGAAGCACAAGGCGCAGCGCATCAGCCACACCGCTACCGCTACCGCTAACTCCTCCTCCT
>VYXH01006216.1:13510-23577 GCA_013397275.1 Burhinus bistriatus | reverse complement strand
CCCCCCCCCCCCCCCAAACTGCAGCAGACTGATACTGGAATTTCTGGTGGAGAAACAAAGGTTCCTGCAGGAATCACACAGCCCTGGCTGATACCTGTGGGACTGTACAACTGTGGGACCATCATTAATGGTAACATACAAGCTGGTGTGAAGAAGGAGCAGGTTTGTGGAGCTCTAAAGGACCCTTCAGCTTCCTTCATAGATCCCATACCTGTATTAAGTAGCATTTGTGCTGATTTATTGTGCCAGACTATTGCACTGGCTTATCCACAGACCTTGCATCTTGGCTTAAAGCCACAGAAGCAAGAAAAGCAAAAGAGAGTAGTGCTCTCAACACCTGACATGAGAAAGGTGGTTCTAGTCATGAAATCTGTAACAACCATTGTATGAATCATGTTGGCTTTGACTCCTCTTTCAGCTCTGAGACTCATTAAATGTGGCTTCATACATCCCTCTTCCAGTGTTTGAGATTATATGAAACCAACACATTTTCCTGCAGTTGCTTGGTACACATTAAACGTTACAAGTAGATTAGAAAATGAAAAAGAACAGAACCCAAAGTTAGACTTCTTTCTACATTTAGAAACTGAAAGAAGTAGCTATGTTTTTGAAAGTAATGTCTACAGCACTTACTATCATTGGCCCAAATACTATGTTTTAAGTCCTCTTTTCTAGATGTTGCCCTTTCGTTTTACTAGGTTCTGCAATAAAAAACCAAACCAAACAAAAAAAACCCCAAAAAACAAAAAAACACCAAATCAAACACTTTTAATGGGCAAAAGGTTTGGTTTAGCTTGGGTTTTTTTTTAATTTAAATGTCCATCTAGATGTTTACAATATTGTGAATTTAGAATTCACATACTTAAAATGCCATTTGAATCGGTAAGAAAAGTATTCTGCATATTTAATACATGCAATACATACATTTCATAAACAATTTTTACTTGCAAAAAAATCATGTTCCTCATTCACACTTAATAATATTGATAAGCTTGATTATTAAAAAATGGCAAGTAACAGTTGCTTGAGACAAATAAAACTGAAAGCTTTGCTCCAAACTTTCCCATACAAATACATGCTTGAAATAAGAAAAATCTGAGAAGTTTAAATTTAAAAAGAATGTTAGAATAATACGCTCTCCAATATTTAGAAGAAGAATTTCTTCTTACCTTTTACCTAGATCTGTAGGATGCAAAGCACAACCAGTGCAGCGTCTAGAAGTAAAAATAAATATGATTTAATAGGAGACAGGAATGTGAGATGAATAAAGGCAGCATGACAAACTGAAGATAATAGCATGTTACTGTACATAGCATGCTAATCACTCCTATACATTCATTCTTTTCCAAGAATACATTAGAATTTAGTAGATTTCCCATAATACAGCATAAAATATCCAAATTTCCATGAAAATTTTAGAAGTAGGCTGTCTGTTCTGCTTTGCTTTTCTGTCTCTTTTTTTTTTTTTGTATCTCCAAGATAGTACTCTCCATTTCTCTTCATTGCTTAAAACATTATTCATGTTTGTGAGGGCCCTGTTTTCATCATGCTATTCTTTTTTCTTAGTGGTATAACATTAATGGGAAATGCTGATCTGACCATGGAATAATACATTTCACCTCCCTCAATAGTCTTTTTAACAGGATAAGAAATACTGTTTATAGTAGAGGCAAGAAGAAAGATAAAGGGAGCTGGCCATTGGTTTTTAAAAGCTGAACAGATGACATTATTAAAATTCTGTGTGGAGACAAGGATTGTTTGTCTTATGGCTAATAAGGCAATGAAAGAAAAAAAAACCCTTTGATGAGCCTGATTTTTATTTTCTTTTACTCAGTTATTACAGGAGAAAATACCATACTTGGACATGAACTTTTATGCTCTACTTTCCTTGTTACACTTCATAAGAATTTTTATACATACATATATTTACTTAAGGAAATATTGTTGCTTTTTATCAGTTGCCTTTATAGTTTTTGTGCTTGATAGACTCCATTATGAATAATATAGCTTGAAGCTTAAATAATAATATAAGCATTTTTTTTTATTCTTCTTTGTTAAACATATCTTTCCAATAACCAAAAACTGATTAAGACAAAATACTATTACATACATGAGATTAAAAATCTGGAAACATTGTTAACATTGTTCTAAATATAGCTACTTGAAAGAGGGTAGATTTACATTAGATATTAGGATGTAATTCTTTACTCAGTGGGTGGTCAGGCACTGGAACAGGTTGCGCAGAGAAGTTGTGGATGCCCCATTCCTGGAAGTGTTCAAGGCCAGGTTGGATGGGGCTTTGAGCAATCTGCTCTAGTGGATGATGTCCCTGCCCATGGCAGGGGGGTCGGAACTAGATGATCTTTAAGGCCCCTTCCAACCCAAATCATTCTATGATTCTATGAATGACTGTAAAATTTTATTCTGATAGCATCATTAGATAGTCTACAGAAAACAGAAGGAAAAGCTTAATACTGCAGGTAAATACTTGTCTCAAGCAGAGCACCCAAAATTAGTAGTCACCTGTGAAAATCATTTTCATACCACAGAAGTTGCTACACAGATGAATTCATAACTTTTCTGAGGCAGTCAAAATGTTAGTGATTAATACTGTAGAAAAAACATTCATAGCAGGATTTGGATTGTGGACTATATAGCAACAAATGGTGAAGAGTAAATATCCAGCTGCCTCACTGAAAAGAATTGAACACAGAATGATGCTTTAAATACTAAATTTATTAAGTATGTGTAGATAGGCTTTAGCTTTGTGTTGATTCAGTATTCTCAAGAATAGTGACACCAATTAAATGTATTCAGATATTCTAAAATGTTTTGACCTTTTCAGAGCATCCGAAGCATTACTTTAAGCTTTCAAGATTGATTTGGTGTTTCACTGGGCATGTCAAATTTATTAAAAAAAGGTAAGTTTTAATTCAAGTTAAGCATTTTGTACACTTCACACGCTGTGCAAAACTGAACTTATACCAGACAGAACTATCATCTTCCTTCCCCATCTGTAACTCAGAATGAGGACTGTGTTTTTCATAAAGCTTGTGAACACATTTGAGTACTACTGGAAACAATTGTTAGAAGGTGTGGTATAGAGAAATGCTTCATGAATCTGTATCAATTTATTACCAGTTTACCAAACTTCTGCAAGTGCCTGACTCTAAACATACTAGTCCTATTGTTTTATGATAAAATGCTTTGCTGAATCAGTTCTGTTCCCTATCTTGATGACTGATGGTCTGTGAACCTTAACAAAGGATTCTCCTATGCTTTATTTTAGCACATGACCCTAATGTGTAACAAATATTCCTAAACTGACAATGATATTATGAATTATTTTATTGTTTGAAAACTTATACTTGATGAGTGGTGATCTATTTATTTCGGTTCCTTTGATTAGATGAAATCAAGTCTATCCTCTTTTCACTTTGAAATTCTGGGATACTTTCAGAGATGGAAGTCCATCCCTTCTGTTCTCCTGTTTCCTCAGTTGGACACACTTTATGATAGCATGATATGTCCAGAGACTGCTTTCTATTGCAGGATAGTTTTCTGATGCACCAAAATTGTCTTTTTCTAGTGGTGGAAACATTCATTACACATGACCTACTTTTTTACTATGTGTTTACTCTGTATTTATCTACTTCAGCAAGTAATTCAGCGAAATAGAAAAGGATCAATATATTGAATGTAGTGGGTGTTCAGGCTTCCGATACCTCCAGTATATTTGATCTGAGGAGTTTATTTTGCATGAGATTGAATTTGGCCCAGTGCTGCACATCTCTATTACACTTGTAGTTTGAAACTATCTGAAAGGAAGATAGCTTACAAACCTTTCTGTGGGGCCTTCTGGAAACACCGACCTCTTCATTCATTTAATTCACACCAATGGCATTAGCATACTAGTGCCCATATTATTATCACTAGTATAAAAAAAAATCATGTAAAAGCCCTTTTAGTATTATTATCTGTACTGTTTCCAAGTGATACAAGGGCTTGTGCTGTCTGATCTACCTTCCCTGTCCAAGTTGGAACAACGCACACTGCAAGGAAGGCGTAGGGAAGAATAGTAGACTTTATCCAGCGCCTGCAGCAGCAATGCTAAGAAGACACTATGAACAAAGTGGCCTCCAGTCCTCTGGTATGTCCTTTTCAGTGAGGAAGCAGTGGAAGAATGTGCTCCTGAAGACCTTGCTGCTCCAGCTGCTTTCCCCATGGTTGACTGGAAGCTCCTGGGGATGGGAGGTGACCTCAGGCTTGTGGAACTGCATGATCATAACATATGGGATAATCAGCGTTGGGCGTGAAATTTTCAGATGTGGAGGGGCACCTTTTGAAGGTGTCACTGAACTGGCTGCATTCCTTTACCGTTTTTGCACAATATTTTGGAATCCATGCTTGTCTTCAAAAGAGTACCCACTGCCTTGTGGAGTCTTGCAACCCCCAGCTCCTACTAATCAGTGGCTAACCAGCTTTGCGTAGACAAGTCCACTGTGGGCAAAACAGTGATCAAAGTCTTCAAGGCCATCCATGAAACACTCTTGGAACAATGGTTCCTGAGTTCCGTCAGTGAACTTACTCTGTCCTTTGGTCCTTCTGAGTTCCCCAAAAGTGAGAGAGTGTTGAGGAGATTCAGATTACTATCCAGTGCCCAGCCCAAGACACATCTCCCTGGAGTGTTCAGTTCTTTGAGAAGTGCTTTGAGAAGACCACCTGCTTTAAATCTAATAAATTATTGCTCACTGATCCTCTATATTTGGTAGCAGTCCTGAGGTTAGCAACCTCCTGGGACTGTCAGTGAGTTATCCTATTGTTTTCGTGATACCTTTGTCACTTTCAGTAAGTAACATTGTTAGTGGATTTCTGGGAGGTGGAAGGCATTTTACACAGAAGGAAAGTCAAAGAGATTGAAATAGACTGTAAAAATAAGGTAATAAAAAATAAAGGGTTCAGCAATGGAGAAGAGTAACAGGAAGTAAGGCAGGTAAATATGGGAAAGGACTATGCACAAGGAATGTGGATGATTGAGGAAGGATCAGCAGACTTTCAGGAGAGAGTTAAGAGCTGGCAGCTGAGGCAAATGCTCCCATAGCATAGGTGTTTGAGAGCTCTGCCTTGCTTGACAACCTTTTATTGGCATTTGTTAGATACATGCTGCAGGACTTTGTGATGGCGTGGTCCTCATGCAGGGTCACAACCCTCAAGCCTTTGAGTGTGTCCGGAGGGAAACTGGGAGGTTAGGCTCCTCCAGGAGGAATCTAGCTCATGTACACCAAAACTGCTTTGAGAAATGAATACCAACATACGGCAGATGAGAGCAACCACGGGACTGGCATCAAAGCTGCATCATTGTTCTGTGTCACTGTGCTAGGTAGAACATAGTCTGTGTTGACAGAATAATAGCTATGCAAGGGAACAGGATTGGCTGGCTTTTAGATTTAGATAACTCTTAAATGATTCAGATTCATTAAGTTACATACATTTTTAGCCTGCGAAAACACATGTCCTTCCACATCTGCCTCAACACAAGTAAGTGGGTGTAACTTGTCATACATAATGATTCAAATCAGCGGTTTGACCTGTTTAGGCAGACTGAGTAGAAGTGATGGAACTATGCACATACATATTTTTTTCTACATAGATCACAGATTTTAAGATTTTCAGCAAAAGAACTACATCACGTTTACCTCTAGGGTTTTTAGCAGAATTGGACAATTCTGGTAAATACTGCTAAATATTTAAGATTACTAACTTTTTACTTGTTTAAAATAAATTTGTAAGAGATACTGGGGGGGCGAGGGGATGAACCAAAACTAAATCTAGGTATGGAACAAAGTCTTAATAAAAAATATTGTCCTCTAGGTTATTTGTGACTAGGTTTGGATTCTTACAGGTTTGCCAAGCTCCCACTGATTTTATTTGGAAACGGGTGCCCAAATATCTGTGAAGACATAAGCTGTAGTTCTTTAAAAGGAAAATACTTTGAAATGCAGTCCAGAGGAAGGGCAGATGGGAGGTTATGAAATTGTTGAGCTGGGGCTTCATATAAAAGAAGATTGATAGCTTCAGGTAAAAAAAAAAGAAAAAAAAAAAAAGTCTAGGGCAAAAATGAGGATTGCAAAGAAAAGAAGGCAGGCAGAATGCCTGGGAAACATCAGTGGAGATAGGCTGGAACATGGGAAGAACCCTCAGGCAGAAGAAGTAGAAAAAGCTTTGCTGAATGACACCGGCAAGAAGAAACACATAGGTAGGAAGGCAGAAGTGGTAACATAGTGAGTGGATGCACAAGTGCAAAGTGGATGCTCCAACACACCTCAACATCAATTTTCAGACTTAAATGTGAACAGAGGAAATGCCTTTTTTTTGTCTTGTTGTCAGCAAGATCAAATGAACTGACCTCAAAAAGAGATTTTTGGCTGCAGACGTGACGGTTTCATTAAAAAAAGAAAATTGAATGCATTCACCTTCAAATGATTTAATGGCCTGGAAATCACTGGGCATGTAGAATAACAATGTTTACTGGTCTTTACTTGACTTCACAGAACTAAGTAAAACAAGGATTGAAATTGGGTTTACTATTTTTAACTGACTACTCCAACTATCAGACTACTGGCTTTTCTAAGGGCTGTCCCTATTGTCAGAGTTTCATCCACTTTCTGTCCTGACTTTAGGAGCTTCCTAACAAAAAACTTAGTCAAAACTGATATGTTTTGATTTTAGCACAAAAGGAAAAAAAAGTGCATAAAATTCCTACACATTTATTCCTGATAGAGAAACTATGCCAACAGGCTATCAAGTTCAACTATTTGTTGAATTTATGTTTCATTGTAGACATTCAAAAAGTAGACCACTCTACAAGCCATTGGAAGATGAAGAGTAGCAGGGAAATAGTGATTCACATTTCAAAAATAATCCTTTTAATAGGATGGTAAACTATGCTTTCCTTGAGCAGTGGCTCAAGTACCAAAATGCTGTATCTATGTGAATAGCTTTTAACTAAGACTTTTCAAGCAGTTTCTCATCGTGTCTTTTATCTGCATCTGAAACGAAACAGCACTGGACTACACAATGGCTGTTTGCAGGGGTAACTCTGCCAGTGTAATCAATGGGTGGTAATGTTTCACCTGCCAGGTCTCCAGTCAGGGCATGACTTTATATCTCCTCCTACTCCCTTTTTCCGACATTTTTTCAGTTGCTCTAAGCTATAGTGACTCCAGTTCTCTGCCTTTTCCATGTGAAGGAGGCTGGGATGCTCTTGTAATACAACAGAGACTTACATAAATTGTGGGATGAACCCTTTGTGGCTGCACGATGCTGCAATGCCACACAAGTCAGTGAAGATGTGGTGTATTATGCAATGTGCAGATCTGAACCAAAAACTCAAGGCAGATGCTGTTAATACCATCAAACAGGTATTTGCTCACCAATTATTATTTTAAAAGCAGACTTGCCATGAGAATTGCTTTTTATTAAAGGAGAGATTGGTTCTCAAACACCACTTAAATGCATTTATTTTCTCGTCCCTACTTTTTTGCTGCTTGTTCCTTATTAAATTTCCACTTGACCATTTTTTATTAATTGCTTCTGAGAAATAAACATGGGAAGTGGTATTTTTTATTAGTGACAAATGTTTTCAGAGTGGGAAATCACAAAATGCCTGGGTTTTGGGTTCCCTCTACCTTGTAGATATATCTCCTTTAAACCAGGGGAAGAATTATCCTTAGGTACTTACTAAAGCTATGGGCCACACAGCCAGCCTTTGCTGAGCTGATAAAGACAGATGACAGCAAAGAGCAGATGACAAAGGCACTGTCCCTGCTAGTATATTTTGCTTTAATTGCCTAAGCCATTACAGTTTGGACTGATATTAGATGCATGGATGAAAGTGATACAATTCATATTTCCAGTGATAAGTGTGTTCATTTCAGTTGAATCATATGATGAATACAGATGTGCTCCTGGTAGTTCTGATAGAAGAAATAAAGTAGTCATCACTTCACTTCATCCGTTATTGAATGTAGTCTTCATTTGTATTTGTTTCAGTTGATTAAGATTAGACGCACAATAGAGGTTATTGCACGTGTACTAAATTCCAAGTCGGACTAGGGAAGTATAGAAAAATAGCTTTCATGAGTCTTTTCTGCAGTTATATATTCTTAGCTTAAATTTATAAGCCATTATATAAAATCTAGTGAAGCATGTAAAATGCCTCTTAAATCAACTTTGAAGCAACGTTATTGGACTTTTTTAGGTTACTAAAAACATGGGTTAGCTGAAAGTGAAGTATCAAAAGCAATCTGAATTTTAAACTGAATGAATTATGGTATGATGTCACTATTAGTGTAAGATTATGGCTGGATGTTATATGTACCTGAGAGGCAGGGGCATCAATTATGAAGACACATCTGACTAAGGGTGTTGTGTCTCTCTGAATTAGTAACACATACTTTTCATTTCCATAGCAGTTCAATCATAAGAGGTTAAAAAACTTCACAAACATTACATTTTGGCACACTTTAAGCGAGGGAAATAATATTGGTAAATGTCTTGTTCCAGACCACATGGGAAACTGAATCAAGAACAACACAAAGCCAGATGATCTGCCAGTTCTTTCATACAGAATGAAACATTATATTAAACATTTTATTCAACATTTGTAAAAGACGCTGTAAGCCCTAAGCGGAGTATCTGGATCCTGTAATAAAATAAATGACAAAATCACCTTTCAACGCTTACCTCGATAACTACCAAAGAAACTGTAAGGAAATTTCATGCTGGAATTATCCACCTGAGGGCTGTACCTGGATTCAAATCTACAGCACTATGGGACCTTCCACGCACTTCATACATTGTAGAAGCCTTGTATTGATTTGGTCTCAGGACACAGAAGACCCTACACATTAGTAGTAGCCTAATAAAAACTACTCCAGACAGCAGTGGTGTCTGATGCGTTTTTAAAAAGGGTTATTTTTCTTACCTACACTGCAGCATTATTATAAAGATATAAAGTTTATAATATAAATGAAACCCCATAATTCTTAGATTTACAGTAGATTGTAAGTATGTAAGGGTATACCTGAAAAATTATATGTTGTGTAGTACCTGGATGGATGTTCAGTTTTCTGTTAAACCAGATAAATATTATTTACTTGGAGAGATATATATTAGAGGACGAGACACTTGTTAAGTGCACTACAGATTTATCTACATTTTGCAGCTACACGAAAGCAACAAGTTCTCTGTGGCCAACAAACTGGATTTCAGGAGATTTGCTTTTTAATAAAGAACAATTTTTGTATCATTAAATACTTTACTCATGCAAATACAATACTTTTGATTTTGGCAATACAGAATGTTAGTCCTGGTTCACCTGGGGCAAACACTGCATATCTAACTTTAGACACGGCTACGGAGCTGAAGACTTTTTCACTTTAGAAACTGGATAATTGTGTAAGAAATGTGAAGACATCCTGGAAAACCAAAACCACAGAACAGAGAAGGAAAGTTTTACCTAAAAGAAGTGGCTATAACAATGTGTGCTCAAAAGTTATGCGTAAATATCCCTTACCTTTCAAGACTTCTGTTCAGTCCAGATTTAGTAGAACCAGTGCAGAAAAAGTATTTAAAAAGCAAGATGAGCTTAATTCCTATGACAAAGAATTGCAGATTCCCTGTGTTTTCAGCAACTGAGGTTTCTCATCAGAAAGAATATTTAACTGCTTATTCTGCTGCTTTGCCGTGATAATTTATTCCCATTCTTTCAGTCACAAACAGCAAAGTGATGCCACAGCAAATCATCCCGTCCTGAAGCAGACGAAAAATGGAGAAATCAAGACGCTAACAAACAGGGTGGAGCCCAATCCACTCTTCTCATGCCAAGACAGTGTCAATTAAAGATTTCTTTTCTTGTTCTCCTGACTTCAGACATCCACCCAGTGTCACGGATTGGTATTGAAGTTGCAGAGTGCCCTATCAATGTACACAACACTCTAAGTTACCACTGTTTTAATCTCAGAAAGGATTGTATTTTTGACTAGCTGTGGGGAAAAAAAAAAAAA
>VYXH01006216.1:0-13474 GCA_013397275.1 Burhinus bistriatus | reverse complement strand
AAAAAAAAAAAAAGATGCATTCTTGATCTGTGAAAGGAGTCTGTATTTATTCCCTAACATGGTCATAACAAAAATAAAAAAAAATTGGTGCTCTGCTTTTCCACATAAATCTGAGATACTCCAGTTTTGGAAAGTCTAGGACATCACTGTAACAACAGGTTATCTCACAGCTGCCAAGTCTTGCTACATTTGATATTTTTTCTTGATGACATAGACATTGTGTAATATGAATGCAGAAAGGAGAATGACTTGGATTCAAATGAAATCTTCTCAGGGGAAGTCTGAAGACATAAATAAAAAGTTAATATTTTTAACATCCATGATTATTTTAGTAGAATGGATCATGATTTTTTGATATATTTTACGTTATTCTGTCTTGAGACTTCACCCAGCCTGCTTTTATGTTAATTATTTGTAAGTCTGTTCAACTATCTGGAATTCATCTTATATGTTTAATTTCCCTTATGTCAGCCACTGATTTAGTTGTAAGCCCTAGGCAAGCTGGAGCTGTTCCAGTCTTTGTGAGCAAAGTACTTGCATAAAAAAAACCCCCTTTTTTGCCTAAAAATTCAAACTTTTGTCAAAGGCTTTAGATTTCTGGCTTGCAAACAAGGAACTTGAGAACTCTTCCAGAGTCAGTACTGTCACACAGAAGAGCTTCTGAATTTTTTTTTTTTTCTGAAAACTTATCTTACAGTTTCACTAGAAAATGCTCAGATCCAAAAGATAACTAGTAATGAAAAGTTCTCTATAAAAGAATCAGGCTACTGGTAGCTGCTGGCTGACGTAAGGTACTAACACTTTTGCAGAAATGGCTAAAGGCATGATGTTCATGGATTCATTGTCTTAGGACACTTGTGTTGTACATATAAAAGTTAAATTCAGCCTATGGAAGCCACTCTCCTCCTATTAATTAACACAAGATTTCTGATATGTGTCCCCCCTCTGAAGTCAGTTGGCATTAGGTGAACTGAAACAACCAGTAGAGAAATTTTTCTTTCTCCACTAAGAGAAAACCTTGGTGATAAATTTATACTGCTAAATAAATAAATAGCACCCGGGTGCAGCTCAAGCACTGACCTGTCTATAATTGACACTGCTTAATTGTAAACTTACTCTCCAGCTGCATTTGGACTGCTCCAACTAGCTGTTTCCAGGAGGTCCCTAGAGAGTGGGCTAGTCCTAAGCACCAGTTGGCCTTGAGGCCAGGGACTGGACCCAAGCCCACTTATTTAGCAGCACAAAGTCAAATAAGTAGCCTTCTGTGCTTTAAATTGGGGCCTTTGTGAATATCATCCACTTCTGTTCTCTTGCTGAGTTAAGGTTCCTGAGCTTTCCTGAAGATACTGTAAAGAAAAGACGTTTGGAGCTGGACAAAACACTTCAAATTCTTTAATTTTCCTACATATTCATAGCTCAGTTTAGGCTGAAGAATAACACTAAAGTGCTGCAAGAAAAGCTGAAAAAATTGTCCTGGCACTTAGGGTCATGTCACACCTCTTTACATATCAGTTTAATTCTCCAGGACTGCAATCCCAACACTTTTCCCAGCTACAAACTGAGAAGTAACATGCATAATCCTTTTTTTTTTTTTTTTTTTTAATAAATTTTTTTTNTTCCCACCATAAAATTGAAAAATAAAATCAATAAACTTTTTTTTTTTTTTTTTTTTTTTAATATAACTTTTATACGGCATTCATTTTTGAAAGTCTGGCTCCCTTGTTGATACGTTTAATAGTATAAATACTCAGGCAACCTGGTGGCCCAGGTCCAATGGGATGTCTTTTTCAGCTGGTATGAAAAGACATCCAATGGAAAAAACAAAACCCAAACAAAAGAAATCACAGAAAGTCACTGCTGCTGTTTTTTTGATTCAACCCTCCCCCCTAAAAACCCCCTCTGGTCCTGGGTCATGCCCTAACTGTTGCTGTTCCCCACCCTGTTACACCCCTCCTTTTAAAAGCGAAAACCCAGCATATTTCCAACTTGCACAAACATATTTTCCAATGAAAATTACTCCTGTCATCAGCTAACATTTCTCTTGCTGCTCTGTCCTTAACCCTGCAGCATTTCATCCTGCCCCTGCCGGTGGAGACTGCCATGACTGTCTTTCTGCCACAGAACAACCCCTGGCACCCCTCCACTACCTCAGAGATGTTGCCCTACAGAAGCCAGACATAATCCTTTTTACAGATGGGTCCTGCCCTGTCCCCATGGCTCCACAGGGCATCCAGCTGCAGGGTGTGCTGTCTGTACTTCCACCAAGGGTCTAGAAGCTTATTCATTGCCATCTCTCCAGCACGAATTACGGAACATGTTGTACTGACTCGCGCCTCTGTACTTGGCACAGGAGCAATCAGCCCCCCTGAGCAATGAGTGTTTCACTGATATGCCTGTAGGGCTGTGCACAACTGTAGTGTTTGGAAACAATTCAGCTTCTTTACATCATCTGGCACTCCTGTTCGAAATAGCTGCTACGTTGAAGCTCTTCTGCAACCATTATTGTCACCCTCTCTTTTAGCAATAGTAAAATGCTAAACTCACATTTTTCCTTATGAGGATATCATACGAGAATATGCCTTAACTGATCAATCAGGAAGGACAGTGGGCCTTTCTGGCCAGCGGGGTCTTGAACGTGCTCTTATCAGCCTTTCCACAGTGCAGTCACTGCCTGCTTCTCTTTCAGAACTCTCTATGTTACAGGATCCAGCCTCGAGAGACAAAAACACTGCCTGGCTGTGCCAGGGCTGCCAGTTACACCTCAGTTCCTTGTGGCACTCCTCGGATGGCCACCTCGTTGCACCTCAGGTTCTTCTCCCTTACCGTGCTGGTATGACCCACCTGGTGGGGTCACCCCTTGGGGGGGGGTGATTGCAGCAGTACAAGAAGATTGGTTTGCTCCAAATTTCTCTGTAAGAGCACAATAATACTGCAGTACTTGACCTGTTTATTTGGTCCATAACATCAGATGAAGGGTCAAAACCAAGTTTACAGAATGCACAAAGCCATGAGGTTCTTTTGTAAATTTGCAAATGGATTTTACACAGATGCCCAAATGCTGTAACTGCAAATATATTTTTGTAATCATAAACACGTTCTCAGGATGGTTAGAGGCCTGCCCAGATAGAAATGCAGATGCTACTACTTTCACCAAGAAACTCTTGAGGGGATGCCTTATTTTGGAATACCCTTGTACTACACAGTGAGTGGGGGACTCACTTCACAGGACAAATTGTCCAGCTGGTCTGTAAAGCCCTAGGAATCCAACAGCATTGTCCTGGTTTGAGGTAAAACAGAACCAATTTTCTGTTCAGTAATTTTACTTTTTGCTTTCCATTGGCCCTAATATACATCAAGAGCACCGTGAACAAAAAACACGCGCTACCCCCATATAAAGTTGTAATGGATAAACCCATACGGTTATTGCATACCCCACCTGAGTCACCTCATTGATCCAAGCTACAGGTAAAAGAAGCACTTCCAGAACCTGCCTCTGAACATGCCACTCTTGGGAAAATGGAGACTTGGGTCTACACCAAGGTGACACACAGACTCAAGATCAATCCAATGGAACCTATAAAGATGGCCTGTCTTCCAAGAGTCAAAAGTCTTTATATCATCACATAAACTATTAAAATACCTTTCTTCAGTCAGCCTAGCATTATGCTAAAGACTTAGGTGTTTCAAAACATTGAGTGTGTTTTCATATCCCTCGTCACTAGTGAATGTGTCCCCACCCTTCCTATGGTATGTAATTCATCAGTAAAAAGGCCAGTCTGGAATCCCCAGAGGGCAGAAATTTCTTGTCAAAGATTATCACCAATGACAATACATGGGAACTGATCCGAGTTGATCCAACATGGACGTGCATGAAGCTTCAGCTCCTGCTTGCCACCTGGGATTGGATGCCCCTGGGGAACACTTGTTACTTGAAAGCAAATGCAACATGCTACGTGTGACGCAGTAATTGTACCAAAACTATTAATTGTCAGAATGATACTAGATGTTTATTTGATAACTCACAAAACTGTGAGTTGACATCATCTTCTATACATACTTCCTTGGGACCCTATTTCATTAGTGGTACATTTGCATACCTGTGGCTCCTACAAGACTGGTTTGGATCACGTTATATTGGGTATATAACGCCAACTGTTCAACATTTGTCGTCTCTCCCCTGTGAACATTCTCAGAAAAGGCAAGCTATGTCAGAAAAGGCAACAGCGTGAAAAAATTAGGACCATTATACTTCCCATGTATGAGGTGGCAAGAGCTGTTAAAAAATGGTTTATTAGCTATTATTTAAAGCAAATTGGTAATAACACTGCAGATTCTTACCAAATAATGATTGAAATGACCACTATCTGTACAGTCCCCCTTCAAAACAGGTTAAAACTTGATTTTATGCTGGCTTGTAAGGGTGAAATATGCACCTTAACTGGAAAAGAATGCTTTACCTCTATCCCAGCCAATTCTGAAACCATTCGTGATTTGAGTGAACACATTAAAAAAGAGGCAGCCAAAACAAACCAACTCAATAACTGGAACTTGTGGAGCTGGTTTGAAAACATTTAAAAATGTAGCATTGCTAGGTAAAAAGAAATTGTACAGTGTTTTATTCATACTGGTGCTGTTGGTTGTACTGTATGTTCTTATTCAAATAATTCTCTGCGCAGTAAAATTGTGTATTAATGTTATGGTTTGAGAAACCCACAACAATTTATTGTCATTTAGACAATTAGTCTATCACCTGATGACCCCTCCCCACCCAGGAAGGGGAATCGGGACAAAACAAGGAAACCCAGGGGTTCAACAGATTTAATAGAATAAGACTAAATAATTAACATTAATAATACTAAAGAACCAACATTGATCCCGATACCAATACAAAATATATACAAGGATTATACTCAGCCAATTCTATCAGTAGGAAGCTGTGCACTCCCAGCAGTGGACAGTAAATGTTGGACACTGCGAGCACTACGGCTTTGAGAGGAAGCGAAGGGCTCAGGGATCCAGCACCGGGGCAAGAAGTTCTCTGGATCGCCGCCATCAAGGCAGAGAGAGCACTTTGCAACAAACTTTCTAATTTATATCGAATGTGGTGTTCATGGTATGAAATAACCCTGTTGGCCAGCTTGGGTCAAGTGCTCAGGTCTCGCTCCTCATCCCTGCACCTGGCTAGCTTGAAAACACCGAGATCTTGAAATCCACACACCATAGCTATAAAGTAAATATTTTCACAAATTCAGACACTAGAGTCTTCTAAAAGTATGGTTTTCCCAAGCATTAGAAGAGAAATTAGTCCTGTGTCGCTCAAACCAGGACAATTAAGAAATGTGGGGATACTGTTGTAACCACACTAACCCTGGCCTTGCAGATGGGACTCCTGTACCTTGACGTGAAATGCACAGAGGTGGAAAGCAAAGGAGAAATCCAGAAGCAACGCTGCTTGAGACCCAAGCCTAGAGGCAAGAGCAGATGACAAGACGTGACAGTCCGAAGAACGATCAGCCTTTGGCAGCAGAGCTGTAAGATGGCTGTTATGTCTGCTGCACTCTGGGGGTCTCTCAGGACTGCGAGACTGTCAGGTCTGAAAGGGAGGAACGTTGGTCAAGGATACAGCAGCATCCCAAGATGGATGAGCTGAACAGCTGTAGGTTGAGGCCACAGGGCTGCAGACTGAGTTACCAGGAACACGTTGGTACAACTGCTGTAAAAGAGTTTCCTCCTGTGCAGATGCTGCTCTGCCGTACCAGGCCCCTTCGCAAAGCAGCCTGTGTCTGCCGTAAATGTATATAAACCGCAGCACTTTTGTTTTCTGTCAGTTTGTATCGAGAGGGCTGAGCCTCTGTCACTTTGTGCTCTCTCCTATAGCTACAGAAACAACCCACTCCTGCCTGACTCGAGTCTGCAAAAAAGGGGCTGCGTGTTTATTCCGCAACACCAGTGAAACAGTGGTTTGCTTGAAAAGCATTTTGTCAAAGTACACAAGGAGTGGGGTAATACATCCTGCAGTATTTGCACTTGAGAAATTACTATTTAAATAATATGTAGAATTCACATAAAGGGAAATGACATGTCATTTATTTCCTAGCTAAAAAAATGCAGTCTCAGACATCCAGAAATACTCACAGTTCTGAAGGATGCGTTAAGATGAAGAGTACTTTTTTTCCCAGTCAAAAAGGAGTTATTACTCTCATCCTGTGTCTCCAACAGCTCAAATCTTCACTTGTGACCAATACAAATAAACAAGCACCCTCTTGTAATCCTTCACTCCCTCCATCCAAAAAAGATGTTTAATAAAGGTGCCTTTTATTGTTGTAACAACTACCTTCTGCATTGTGTCCAAGACCAATATCATTATTCTTTGCTCTGAGTATATCCTGTAGGAAATGCTACTTTAAAAATGTTTATATTGAGGAATTTTAAGAACTGAGAAAAACTACAGGACATGACAAGGTATTGCTTCTATGTTTCTAAAGTGCTTTTAACAAAAAGAAAGATATTGTACCTTGATATAGGTGAGAATGCTACAGTACAGTTTCACCCACCTCATCAGAAAAAAAAAAGTCTCATGTAAAGTTAATGTGAGGTTTATTTTTTTCACTTCTTTCTCCTTCCAGCATTCTGTGTGCAACCCAACCCATGGCAGTATTTACCTGTCAAATAGAAAAGGTACAATTGCTTATATTACTTTAAATCAGGCTAATCTGAGAGCTTAGTTTCATATTTTCTGTTTTCAGGAATATTTGAAGTATTTAAAAAGCATTTAGGAAAAGCATGAAAATACCAAAATAATGGAAATTGTTGCACTTAATCATCTGTATATGTATTTGCATACCTATCAATGTGTGAAAAATGACCACGGACTTTTGATCTGTTAAATAGCTCTACAATGAAATTGGCTGTAGCATCCACATACTATAAATAACAACTGTCTTAATATTTTATCTGAAGAGGAGTTAAACTCCAAGATATTTTTGATTAGTAAAAATACATGCATATGGTAGAATGGGAAATGAAAGGAAAGCACTATAAGATCTTTCTAGTTCTCTATTTTGATCAACCATGTACACAATTTGAAGAATTAAGGAACACCAATCACGCCATCAAAGGGCAAAAAAAAGCATTACATGCTACCCACAGTCTTTGGGGTTAACCTTGGGCTAGATGTACAAGTACAAGTACAATACAAGTACAAGCTTCAAGTGCAATACAAACTCAACTGAAAAAGCTGACAGGCTTCTTTGCCTTAAAGAGCACGCAAGTTCTATGGTTCAGTTTCTGACCTTGCTTACTTCTCAACATGCCATGCATTTCTATGAGTCCTTACAGAGAGACTTGTGTAAAATTAACCCTATGCAGTGCTACAGGCTTGCAGAAGAGTGGCTGGAAAGGCTGCCTGGTGGAGAAGGACCTGGGGGTATTGGTCGACAGGTGGCTAAATGTGAGCCGGCAAGGTGCCCAGGTGGCCAAGAAGGCCAATAGCATCCTGGCTTGTATCAGAAATAGTGTGGCCAGCAGGGCTAGAGGAGTGATCGTCCCCCTGTACTCGGCACTGGTGAGGCCCCACCTTGAATACTGTGTTCAGTTTTGGGCCCCTCACTACAAGAAAGACATTGAGGTGCTGGAGCGTGTTCAGAGAAGAGCAACAAAGCTGGTGAGGCATCTAGAGCACACGTCTTATGAGGAGTGGCTGAAGGAACTGGGGTTGTTTAACCTAGAGAAAAGGAAGCTGAGGGGAGACCTTATTGCTCCCTACAACTACCCAAAAGAAGGTTGTAGTGAGGTGGGGGTCGGTCTTTTCTCCCAAGTAACAAGTGACAGGACAAGAGGAAATGGCGTTAAGTTGTGCCAGGGGAGGTTTAGATTGGATATTAGGAGAAATTTCTTCACAGAAGGGGTTGTCAAGCATTGGAACAGGCTGCCCAGGGAAGTGGTGGAGTCACCGTCCCTGGAGGTATTTAAAAGACGTGTAGATGTGGTGCTGAGGGACATGATTTAGTGGTGGACTTGGCAGTGTTAGGTTAACAGTTAGACTTGATGATCTTAAAGGTCTCTTCCAACCATAACGATTCTATGATTCTATGAATCTCAAGTACCAGCACAGGATTCTCAGCTGTAAACCTCAGGAGATAAAGGAAAGGGCACTGAGGTTCCCTAGAGGAAACTGTCATTCTTTTTAGCAACATCTAACAGGAGGAAGCTAGCTCGTACTTGAGTGAGTATGTTCCATCCAAAGTTATCTGCAGCGATTATTTTATGTTCCTAAAAAAAACGCCTCTTCCAAAAGAAAAAAGCTTCTTGTATGCACTTTGGGAAAGACTGAACTCACAGAACCAGCTCTCCCATCAGACATTATTATTACCTGAGGTGAAAATCTAAAATCACACTTTAACATCTTCCAGATTTTAAAGAAGTCTTCATTAGTAACTGAAAAGTATTAAATAATTAAACTGTCTTAAGAAAGATTTTTTTCATTACTGAGTGAATGTCTGAGAGCTTATCAATGTGACTGATTCATATTTTTGCATTAACTCAGCATAAATACCAAAGTAAAGATTACAGACTACTTTTTGATTTGAAAAACTTTCTAAATAGTCTTCTGCAGAATATCTTATTTTAATCTCTTATCTCATATAATATCTCATATTTGTATCTGGTATTTTCAACTCAACCAAGGGAATATTCCTTAAGGCAATTAATATAATTTGCTCAGATACATCTCTTGGTGAAATATTATTTGATTTTAAGCTTTTGATGAAGCAACTATTTCGATGTATCACTGTGCAGCTCTGCCTTCTGTTTGAATGTGATTCTTCATTCTTTTTCTCAATCTTATTGTCTCCTAATTTTTACTTCTTTTTACTTTCATGGGTCTTTTGAAAGCATTAACTGTGTTCAGTAAGAATTTGTTTACACTTAATGTTTATTTTGAAGTTGGATGTTCCTTCTTGGATATAAACCTCTTTATTAGGAACATTTCACACAGGTTCCTGTTAAAAAAACCAACCAACCAAACAAACAAAAAAAACAGACGAAAAAGGCCAGAAGAAAGGAGTTAGGAAACAGCAAAACAAAGTGATGTGACATTGTGTAATTTGCATAGTGTCAAATTATGGATTAACTGAACATAATTCTCAGAAATTTAAATACAATCTATACAGTGTTCAACTATTTCTGTAGAATGCCTTCATCATAAAATTTGACCCCTCCAAAACCTATGAAGAACGCATCAGTCACATACTTTGTCCTCACCACTTACCCAAATTCAATTTTTAACTGCTTCGTTTCTTGAATAAACAAAAAAAAATAAACATTCTCATTATTTAGAGCCCAATGTATTTAAAATTATAATTGTTTGAATACCAAGAAGAAAACAAACAAACAAACAAACGGCATTTAAGTCTCTTAGTTCCAGAAAGGTTTATTGTAGAATCATATAAAAATTATTACAGTTCAACCTGTCAGATATTTGGGTGGGAAAAACCAGTGAGTATGCATAAGCACTAACTAGTAGCACATGTATACACTGTCCATGTAGTTGAGGTGTCCAACTGTGCTGGGTTGACCCTTGCCAGCAGCTAAGCACCTACAAAGCTCCTCACGCAGTTCCCCCCACCAGCAGGCTGGCAGGAGTTAATAGGAAGAAGAAAAGCAAGGAAACCCATGGATTGAGATTAAAAACAGGTTAATAGGTGAGGTAAAGAATAAAAATACAAGCATCAGAAAGGGAATCACTTGCTACCTCCCACAAGCCGACTGATGCCCAGCCAGTCTTTGAGCAATGGTCATCTTGGAAGACAACTCCCTCACCATCCTTCTTCTTCCTCTACTGTCTTTTATTGCTGAGCACAAGGTTACATGGTATGGAACATCCCTTTGGCCGGTTTGGGTCAGCTGTCTTGGCTGCGTCCCCTCATCGTCTCCTGCCCAGCCCCAGCCCACTCGTGGGGGCACGGGCAGAGTGGAAAAAAGAGCGAGCCTTGAGGCTGTGCTGGCAGGGTCCAGCGACAGCTGAAACACTGGTGTGTTATCTACACTGTTTTAGCCACAAACCCGAAGCACAGCACCGTACGGGCTGCGATGAAGAAACTCTGTCCCAGCCAGACCAAATACATCAACACAAGTTTCAATTTAATGTAAAGCAAATTAAGCTTAAACTTGCCTAGATTAAGTCTTGCGTTGGTATCAGACAATTGTAACTGACACATACAAAGCAGGAATGGAACAAAAATAATCAGCCAAACATTATAGTACCAAAAGATATGGAACATCTTTAATATTCTGAAATGCGGCCCAGTCCTTAAAGCTCAGATTGTGCTTCTGAAAAACAAGATTCCACTTTGCTTGTAATCATTTAATTTCATTTCTGTAGTAAACATGTTACTAATTTTCTGCCTCAAACTTTGAAAATTTGATTTCTTAAATGTTTTGTGGACCACAAATGAGGTCACTTAAAGCAAAAACATCATTGAGACCACTAACTCCAGTATCGTTTTTCAGCTCTGGATAAAAAGCTTCAGACACATATAATGAGAAAATGAGAATATGGTAATTTTTTTATATCAGGGATATTTAAAACTTTAAGAGAATACTGCTAGGATTAGGATAGCTGCACCAACGGTTGTAGTTCACATTTGTAAAATATGCAAATGAGTCTTAGTTGGATTAAAGCTGTGTAACCATCCTGTGACCTTTGCTATTTACCTTTAAATACAGAACTTGTTACCAGCTACATGAGCTGAGTTGAAGGAAGAGATCTTGAAGATATCTTTTAATTCAGTGAGTCTTAGCTGCTTATGTACACAAATTTCAGTAACTCAAGTATATCTTCACAAACCTGCTATTTCTCCAGTGCTTTTTTGCCCATGTCCAGAGGTGCAGATAATATTCAGGGAACACAATAAAGAATAAATCAAATTCTGTATTAAGCCATATGCTTTCCTATATTTTAAATTATTCAATTTGTATTTTACTGAACACATATTCGGTATTTAACGCAAAAATTTGTGCTCCAGCAGCAATACCAGATCTCTTTCAAAGAGACATGAAGTCAAAGGGAGCTAAGATAAAATCTCTTTACTTTGGATTTAGTCTTAAAGTTATAAATTGCAATGAAACTTCACAAAAAATTTCTTCATCTATTATCCCTGCCATAAGCAAGGAAGTTTCTTAATCTATTCCCTTTGAATGGCAGCTCCCTCGCAGTTTTCAAATATTTACGGCTTCTTGTTCAAATGTGTAGATGCCAAAACCATCGGATCAACACTTTTTTTTACACATGCCATTTTCTTCTCTTTACAGAAGGGAATTTAACACAATCAATTTCCCTGTTTATTAACAGCGATGAATACAGTCGATGAATCCACTTCTTCCTGAAAATTTAGACACAAAATTTCTTGCTTGATAACCCTAGACGAGAGAAAAAAGAAGGCAGTATCAGATGACTGAAATAAAAGAAGGGACATATGATACCATAGGATATGCAAAACCACTGGAAGATTCTCAGGATCTTCTTTTTCAGATGGTTAAGAATCTCAGCTAGAAATTTATAATACAGATCATATAACATTGTTGAATAAATTCAGTACGCTTGTTGGATGAACTGTAGGCAAACATACAGTAACAATCAATAAAGTGGCAATACCCACGAGGTTAATTTCCCATAGAGCTGCTGCTTCTTTGCCAATACCTTACAGTTCTATCAACATTTCCCTTCCCATTCTAAAAGATGCTGATACTAATTTCCTACTGGTGCGTGAAAACACTTAGAAATAAAGGTAATTGTACAAAGGAAACTAGAACCAGATACATGCAAAGCTCTGAGATGCCCAAATAAGCAAACATCTGCTGGGAGGGAAATTTCTGCAGCTTAGCTGCAGTGATACTGAAACTGCTTTGTAACAACAGGAGATCAGATTTCAGACAGACATAGGCATCTAGCACTGTTTAAGAAACCTGCCTGCTACTTCAGAAAGTTTTCAGTAGGTCCTGTGTCATATCGGCCAGCCCTCTGCAGATGTTTTTAGCACTTTGGGATATGTAAAAAAATGGTATAAGCCACCAATAAAGTGTGATTTCTAGAGGTAACATCTATTTGAATAGAAGAACTGACACAACACTACTGCAGTATGATAACCTCTAAAAAATAACAAAGCGCAAACTTTTAACTTGCTTCATTGTTCCTTGTAATTATCTTAATAGAATTGACAGTTTTTAAAAGAAGAAATTAGACAAATTTAGGACATGATATACACGTTCCATTACTCTGAGTTTTGTATGGTGAAGTCATTGGAACGTTATCGATGCTAAGTCATGTAGTTTGTCCAGTTAGATCAAAACAAGAGCATGCAAAGTGTTTTGAACAAAGAAAAGTAAGTTTGTTTGGCACAACATTTTTGACTTTACAAAGCATATGCGTTATTTATTCCCCTATTCTTGCTGGATCTAAAGAAAACCTAGAGAGAAAGGCAAAGAAGAAAAATAAATAGTAACATGATACTGAATTTTATTTTTGGTACATGGTCTTTTATAGCACATTATTCACTGAAAAAAAAACCCTTCATAATTCACCCTCAGGAAAAGCGCAAAAAGGCAGCAGTCTTTCTCCAAGTATTAGAATCATAGCAAGCCTGCAAAGACATTTAGCACGCACCATCATTGCAAAAAAACTCTCAGGGACCGTGCTACAAGTTTTAAAAGTCAAGTTTTGTGAGTTTTCCAGGTGTCACCAAGTTGACTTAAAAAGGCTTTATTTAAAATAAGGTTTCTCCTTCTACCCAAGAAAGCGATCACTGCTCGCCTGACAACACCCTGGTAGGAAGCCAAGTCCCTGAAACAGACAATAACATAGCACCAGAATACTCAAAGAAGTGAAATTAAAACAAGTTTTTTCAGGAGCTTATGTAATTGCTTTATCCTCTCGATGCTTACTTTTCACTCCTGTCACAGAAGCCATTGAGGCCAATCCAAACTTCAATGCTATTAGAGGTCAGGAGAGCTTTCTGCAAACCTCCCTCTTAAATTTTAACAGCACTTTAGCTACTGGGAGGGAGCTGGCAGGTTAACCATGCCTACCAGGGTGCTGGGTGCTACCAGGACAATCGCTACTTTTCCTTCTTTAGAAGCCTGTGCACTGTTTTGGGGGCGGCAGGACATGGGCCCCACCAACGGAAAAAGGGTCTGCAGCTTCGGGCAACAAGCACCCAGGAGGACCTGTGCCCCAGAAGTGCCATGGCTGGCGCTGCCCCAGAAGTGCCATGGCTGGCGCTGCCCCAGACGGTGTCAAGGGAAGTTGCCATTGACACTCTTGTGGTAGAGAGCAGCTCAGCTTCCCGCCATCCTGCCGCCCAGCATCGCTTCACCAACCTCCCTCTCCCCACAGCTCGTTTCCCTTCAACAAGATGGCTGCCTTTCCACTCCCCTCCTTTACCAACATGGCGGGTCGAACCTCTATTGGCGCCCGCCT